>JASDQU010102020.1:608078-644602 GCA_032191745.1 Picea mariana
CCCACACACACACACATTGTGGCTAAAAAGTAGAAAAAGTGCTCACATTGAATTCAACCCCTCTATTAATATTCCAACAATTGGTATCAGAGTGGGTTCCTTCAGGAAACAATTTAACCATTGGAAGGTAGATGATGGAGATCAAGAATAGTGAATACATAGATAATGGAATACCATGGTTTGATGGTTAGATTGGTTAGAACTATGATATGTGGAATATCATAATGAAAACATTTTTACAGGCACATGCATATGATGTTTGGAAATCAGTTGTTATAGGATATACTGTTACTAAGAAACCAAAGACTTCAACCAAGAAGGAATTGAAAAGAAACAACAAAATAACAATGGATTTCATCTGGGAAGGATTACTTGATTCGATAAGAGAAAAGGTTGGAATTTTTTTATCATCTAAAGAACTTTGGGATAAGTTACATAATATCTACTTTGAGGAATCTCCCATGACAAAGCCAGGGAATGCTAAAGAAGATGCAAGAATAGAACAAGAAGAAATATTCCCATCATGTCAGATAGATTTAGAAGAAGAAGATCGTGAAGAAGGCATAATAGACCTTGAATAAGAATTAATCAGTTCTTTAGAAGAATTAACGAAAGAAATAAAGAAAAACAAGTCTCTTGAGGAACAACTAGTCAAGAATAATTCTCAAGAAAGTTTTGAAGAAGCCCAACATGTGATCGTGAAACTAAAAGCTCAGCTAGAAAAGACCAGAAATATTGAAGAAACATACAAAATTCAAATGGAAGAAAAGTAGTGTTTGGAAGTAGAAATAACAACACTAAGAAATGAATAAATGGAAGAGAATCAACGTTTTGAAGCCAAAAGAAGAGAAGCAGAGAAAAGAGGAAAAATTTGACAAATCATCTTAAGGAAAACACTGAGGACTTAAATCAGCTTGAAGCATAATTTGGTCAAGAAGAGAGAAGAATTGAAAATGAAATCATCTCCTTGAAGATCCAACTTGAAGAAGAAAAGAGAACATAAGAAGTCATGAAGATTTAGATGATGAAGAAAGAAGAAGAGGTTGAGAATCTTGAAGAAGAAGTTGTCACATTGAGAGCCAAAATCGTCAAGCTGAACAAGAATGTTGAAGAGACAAAAACATCCACATCGTCTGTAGAAAATGTTGAAGAGAAGAACTCCAAGTTGCAATAAAAGAAGAAATGGAAGAGAAGCAACGTTTTGAAGCCAAAAGAAGAGAAGCAGAGAAAAGAGAAAAAAATTGACAAATCATCTTAAGGAAAACACTGAGGACTTAAATCAGCTTGAAGCATAATTTGGTCAAGAAGAGAGAATAATTGAAAATGAAATCATCTCCTTGAATATCCAACTTGAAGAAGAAAATAGAACATAAGAAGTCATGAAGATTCAGATGATGAAGAAAGAAGAAGAGGTTGAGAATCTTGAAGAATAAGTTGTCACATTGAGAGCCAAAATCGTCAAGCTCAACAAGAATGTTGAAGAGACAAAAGCATCCTCATCATCTGTAGAAAATGTTTAAGAGAAGAACTCCAAGTTGCAAGAAAAGAAGAATGAAGAAAAGAGTAAGATTTATTCAGAAGTACTAAAAGGAAGGAATCATGGTCAACCAAAATCAAAGAAAAATGATAGAGATACATCTTCAGGAAGACCCTCCACATTCAAGCCACAAAGAAGCTTCAATCATGATCATGATCAACCAAGGCATGCATTCATAAGAAATACACCACAAATAAGATCATTCACTCCCAGGTATGTAAATTTCTTTTATGGTCATTGTTTTTTTTGTACTAACTTTGGAGATAAAGTTGCAAATTGCAGGGCTTATGGAATAAATGTTCAAGCAATAAATGATTATGTGGCCCCACATAAAATTGAATGTTACAAATGCCACAATTATGGTCACATAGCTCATGATTGTAGAAGAATGATGGATACTTGTATGAAAAGGAACACTAATATCATATATAAGAAAGTTTGGAAAAGAAAACAAGAACATGTAAAAGAAGAAGATATGAATGAAGGACACCCAAAAGTCATACTCTTAGGATTGGCAATAGTATGAGATCAAGAAAAATCTACAGGAAAAAAGGAAGATATCAGATAAATGAAGGTTTGGAGAAGAAATGAAAAACAAGAAGAACATGTGAATAAATACATGGTCCCAAAGATCGTAGGATTTGCAGTAGTAAGAAAAGAAGATTAAGAGAACAAAGAACATACCCGAGAGATTTTACTTTGAGGAATTGTAGTGCAAGATCAATCCACAAGAAGAAAGGAAGAAGTTAGAGTTCAGAAAGATGATGAGTCTACAAATGAAGAAGAAGATTACTCCGCATTAGAGGGGGTATTTTTCTAATTCATCTGGCTTGGAGACTCTAAAAAAATATGAATATTGAATAAAGGGATTCAATGCAGTAGCTTCTACAGAACATAGAACCACCCTTCGAGCAGTTTGAGGTGTTTGCAGAGATAGATTTAGAGCAGTTAGATAGAAAAAATACATAATGACAGACTGATCAGTTGAGAAGTAGTGTTCCCACACATGTATCAATTGGTATTTACACAGGTAGAAGTTTATGATTGTATTCCATGTATGTATTTAGGCAGGGATATCTTCAATACATGTTGTTCCAGATATACATAGTTTGATTTATAGATAGAGAAGTTCAGTGGAAACATTTGATTTAGTTTGAAGAAATGGGAATATGTGATGATCAGTTGCACCTGTTAAACCTTCATGATAGTACAGTGATAGATGGGTCAACATTGTGGACAGTTGAGTAGCAAAGGTATGGACAATTTTCAACATATGGAGAGAGATGGATATTTAACAGGTACAAAAAACATGGGTTAGAGAAAGTGCATAACAATTATGGAAAATTTGTGACATATGGACAAATATGGACACTTAGCAGATATATATAACATGGGTCAGAGAAGATACATAACAATGCATCTAAAATTGGAATAAATGGAATTAGTTGGAATAAGTTAGTCACAGAAAGGCACATCTAAACAGGGAAAGAGAAATACTCAACATAAGCTAAATCATTAGAAGAAAATTGTTGAACAATATGGTCAAGTGAACATGACAAGTAAATGAAGAAATCAAGTTTTGAATGTTTTTTTATATGTCAGAGAGTTACAAGAAGAAGCACCAATAGAAAATTAGCAAGCACAGGAAGAGAGGAAAGGAAACACTTATAGGTAGCCATACATTGATCTACATGACATCTTGTAGAGAAGTCAAGGGAAGATAAATCATCAAGAGATTCATAAAGGAAGATCTGTATCATACATACAGGGGGAGTTATTCTTTTTCCCATAATGTCAAAGGGAGGGAAAGAGAAATATCAAAAGAGTAAAAGTCAAGCACATGAAGTTAGAGAAGGATTGTTCAGAGAAGGTATAATTTCAAGGGAAGTCACTAGAGGAGAGGAACATGAGGAGAGAAACATGTGAAGAGAAAGAAAAAAGGCATGGAAACAAAGAGAGAGAAGAGATGCATGCATATAGGGGGAGAAACCCAAGGAGAGAGACCCTTTTCCATTGATGTCAAAGGGGGAGAGTGAGAAACATTGATGAGGAGAAATGGTCACATGGGGAGCATGAGTGTTGGATAATTAGTGTTTCTATCAATGTTGGTGTTGCCATAAATACCAAAGGGGGAGATTGTTAGACAGTTGGTTTGGAAAATTGGTTGTCATTGATGTCAACCCGTGGAGAAGTCTGTAATCCCTAGAGATGTGGTTGAAATTGATGGTGAGTTAGTCTTCATTGACGGAGTGGTTGATGTTAGTAGATGAGGTGGATACATTGATGATGCCTACATGAAGCCCCATAGGTGTGGTTATGGTACCCGAAGTTGGTTGAGGAATATGGAAATTAAGGACAGTGTAAATGCAAGTCAAACATTGTCACACACCCTACCCCTAAGTACCTTTTTAAGGGATGGGGTATATATTTTTTTATTTTCTCAATCATCTCGAATCCCTGTAACTAGGATTACATCGCCTTCGATTCGACGAGGGTTTTCCAATGACTAAAGTTTTTTCTAGATCCGACTTTTGGATCACAAGTTATGGTCCTTCAAAGTTATTTAGGCCTTCATCGAATATATTCTCTCACTTCCATATGGCACCCACGTGGCTCCTTGTCACCCAACACTCCACATCATCATAGCATACAAAGACTCACCCAACCAGAGGTTGACACTTTTTAGATCTTATAGGCCTATTAAATTAATTAATCATTATTATAATAAAATCTCATTCTTTACTAATCATTTATTTAATACCCATTAGGGATAATTAATCTTCATTAATCCATTAACCACATAATTACATTTTTATTCAGCCTAAATTATCGGCTCAGTAAAAACCAAGGATTACTTCCCTTTCACCTTGGGAATACCACATTTCAGGGCGAATTAGTGTTAATTATTATATCAATGCCCCACCACATTAACTTATAATCTAATAATGTTACTAAATAGTTTTTAATTAATTATATTATAATATAATCCTATTTAATTATATTATAATATAATTAAATATATCAAAGGGAAATTAGGGTTATTAATATCAATTAATGCCTAAGTCACCGGACTTCAACATAATTACTCTCCATGCTTTTATGGACATACCCAGAACCCACGAACGCTGAATTTTTGAAGAGGGTCCCACTTAGGTTATATTCAGATGCAAATGAAATTGATTATATTACCTTATAATATAATAAATTACATTTATTATTTATTATAATTGATTTCATATTATTAATCTCACTAAACATAATATAATGTAATTAATTACATTTAATAGTTATGCTAACATTGGAACACAAAAAGGTAGGTTCGACCATTTTAGCACATGCACTTTATCACCCCAAACATCCCAGAGTCCCGAAGTCCCAGAGTCCCGAAGTGGTCCCACGCACATGGGTTATAAAATGTATATAATATAATTATTTTTGAAAAGGTTGACCTCATCCACGTAAATACTTTATAATATTATGATATACTATAATACCATAAGCCCCATTAAAGTTGTACTTAAGAATTATAATTTTTCCACTAAATTTTTTCCTAAGGAGACTCCGAGCTAGAAGCCTTCGAGAGTTATACCAATGCAATGACTTCAACATCACAAAGCCTTGAAGTGGTCCCACGTGCATACATTACATGTTAAATAATAATTTAAATGGAAAATGAGTTGGTCTCATCCATGTGTTCATTGTAATATATTAATTTTATAATAAACCCCATCAACATTCGTGCCCAGGTTTTCATAAATTTCCAATATATATATATATATATATATAACAATTTCACATGTCCATCACTCCCAATTCCCAAAGTCCCAATAATTATGAAATTATTAAGAGGTTGATCATGGGTGGCTTAATCCCGTTTAGTATGTAATCCTCCATCCTACACGTCATTCTCCAGTTCACTCTCCACTTCAAACCTCCGGAGCCCCGAAACTTTGAAGTGTGTTAAGAAATGATCATAGCGATCAATTATGGGTTTATTAACACACACACACACACACACACACACACACACACACACACATATTACCATTTTCCTGCACGTATTCAATGCCTGGTGAGGTTTAATTTGAATTTTATTTAATTAAACCTATAATTAAAGGGAATGAAAATCATTTTCCTATTTTCTAGGCTTTTAAAAGGATGTGATAAAAAACAAATCCTAATTTCCCATGAAATTTCTTCATCCTTGACTTAGAATTTGATTTATAATTTCTTTTCCTCCTGCATAAAGGAGTAAATTTCCTCCTTCTTACCGAGCTTTACTTTCCCTACCTAAAGTTAAGGATTTGGTCTTAATACATGGATTCCCCCCAGAGTAAATTGTCTTTTTCTAGTAGAAGTTACAACTCCCCGATTTAAGGGGATTCCTTCCAAGTTTGTAGGGATTTTCTCCCATAATTAGTATAAATGTTTATTAATGTCCAAACGAGATTGTAGGAGCTTTTATATTCTAATTTAATTAGGAAATTTTTTCCTTATTTCCTAATTTCTTTCACAATGCTTATTTATAATAAAGTTTTAGTATTTATCCTCATTGGGCTATCTCCTTAAGGCCCAATTACAATTCTGAGACCTAGTATTTTCTATGTGTTCATATGTATGAGTTCCAGGACACCTTAATGTCATAAGAAAACTTATACAATTTTTTTTGTCTCTTTCCTTTCAAATTCTTGTAGAGGTTCTAACTATATTATTTGTCCTCATTAGAACAAAAGATGGGATGTAAGCTAGATCAACCTAAAAAATCCCATCCATAATTCTTATTTTAGAACACAAACAAATAACAAGTAAGGAGATAGTTGAAATAGTATTTAACTGGAAGCTTAATCATAAATTCACCTAAGTTCCTGAACTGATTTAACAGGGGATGAATTTTCGTTTCTCTAGAACACTTGTTATCCCCTTTATGTACTTCGGTTTACTCATACACATACATGCTTCTGTAAGCGATCCACCCACATTTTATTCCAAATATGAATGACTACCTCTCACTAACACTTTCTTTGCCTAGATAGGTACAAACAGAAGGTAAAATCAACAATAGAGGTGATTTTTAGAATCCACTTCAGATTTCTCAGTCACTAGCACATCAACATCACAAGTTCTCTTATTTAAACATAATATAGATCCAACATTTATATAATTCACATAATTCATATTATAAGAGAAACTAATTAAGAACAATACAAGGCTTAGAACAACACTTATATGACAACTTGAAATTAGTTGGAAACTACTGAAGGGTGTTCCCTTTTCCACCCAACCATAGGCATAATTGCTTTTGAAATGGTTTACAAATGCCCACCCCCTAGCTATATCATGATGCCTTGAGAGAGATTCTTCCTTCTATTTTGTTACAACGAGGGATGTAGGTTACTCCCCTCCTCCCACAAGAATTTTGGAATTCTAGTTTTCTATCAACCAAGCAAGGGAGGATGATATGATTGCTCACTCAATCACTCCAAAAATTTGCAGCTCCGTTTATCATCTTGATTAGAAAAAAAATGCTTCTCAACAATTCTTGTACCCATAAACAGATTCATTTCTTAGTTCTCTTCAGAACCAGAGAGATTCTCACGCTCTCCCTTAGAAAATGGTCACTGGAATCATTCCTCTACATCCTATACCCTCTGTCCACGATTTTCCTTCCTTTTCTTGCCTTCCTCAACAACATTTCATGGGTCCAATTCCCAATTTCGTGGGTCAAATCAAGAAGTTTCCAGATGGGTACTCTGCCCATCTCCTCATTGACTCTTGAGGAAGACTTCCCAACTACCAACTTGACTGGTAATTAAAATCTCTAGGTCAGAGGACTGTTTTGGGTCTGAACAATTTCAATTCAGTAGAGTACTAGTCTGGTAGGGGTCATCTCAAGCATTACTAGTTCCCCTCACTATCTCTCTCACACATCATGATCTATGTTGGAACACCTTCAACAATTTTTCAAAAAAATTTCATTTCTATTATTTAATAACAAAAATATTTACATTACCTCTTTAGCAAGGGTTCATTATCTTTCAAAACTCACTTAACAATTATGTCCATAGTCTTGGACACAATAGCAATAATATTTACAAACTGGGGGAAACAAGGGTGTTACAGACACTCATAGATGGATAGTCCTTGTCATGTTATTTATGGTGATAGGTGGTATGCCACATGGTTTCTCACAGTTTGGTAGATATGGCTTTGTGAAGTTGGAAACCCCAAAGAATGGTAAAAAATCCCCTAAGCAATTACAAGTCAATGATTGAATGGGTAAAGTGGTTGTAACAAGAAATTCAAGAAGTCCTAAGAATAAGGAAAGAGGTTACCTAGAAAAAAGTATAAATACACATCATGAGACATTCATTTGACACATATACTTACATTGAATATATATCTTGTGATTTTTATGGGCTATTACTTTGGTCTATTAGAGAATCTGATGGCAAGACTGAGGCAGCGGAGAAAGTGCAAGGAAAGAGTGAAAGTTTTAGAGTTATAGAGTGCAAGGGTTTTTCTGTCAGCCTAATTTGGTAGGCCCTCACTGGTCAGCCTGAGGGTGTCACACGAGGCACCCCCACGGGTTGATTAAGTGACATCACGCGAGGCCTCGCATGAAAGGTAGCCTTTGTCCCGCAAGGACAATACAAAATGGAGGAAAATGTTAGTACCAAGCTTCTGAAGGTTGTGACAATGCTATAGGTCAGTGTTACAGTACAACATGTCAAATACAAGTCACATGTATGCTTATGTGTGTATTTATTATTCTTGGTGATGGTATGGTACATGCTTGAGAGGCATGCCTCGTTGATGCATGATACATCTTGGTGATATTAGTATGGGACATTGAGTAGTAGAACATCTTGGTTGTATTGGCATATTAGTGTTTGGTTTGGCTACATAGTGATGATGCTATATGCTTGAGGGTTATTCTTGGTATACTCTTGAATCATTGGAACATGGTGTATGGTTGTCATTGATATTAATACATTGTTGAGGATTACACTTGGTATATGACAACACATGTATGAGATACATCTCTTGGTGATGTTGGTATTTTTTTGAGGATTGGTACTTGGTATGGTGTTGATGTACATGGTTTATGGTTGAGGCATATGGTACAGGTTATGGTGCATGGTTGATGCACTTATTATGGTACAGGTTGTGGTACACAGTTGATGTTTGGTATGGTACATGTTGCTGGTTTGGTATATGCTTGAGACACATATCTTGTGATGGTACATTGGTGATCTTGGTACATGCTTGGTAGAGGCATGTTTTGGTGATGTTGGACATCTAGTTTAGGGGTGTCCTTGGTATATGATCCATGTGAGAGGATCTAGTTGAGTATCGGTGACAGTGACAATTGGAAAGTTTGATCAATGACAGTGACAGATTGATGTGACAGTGGAAGTGACAATGATAATGATTGTGGTAGTGACAATTTGTCTACACTTATATTTTAGGGAGGTAGGATGGGGCAATGAAAGGGAGTTGTAGCCTCCTTTCTGTTGGTGCCAAAAAACTCAAGGAGTTTGATAATCCTTCAGGTTGGAGCCTAAGAATCAAGGGGTTTTAGCCTCCTTCCTGCTAAGTATGAAGAATCATGGAGTTGGATCTTCCTTTAGGTTGGAGCCTGAGAGTCAAGGGGTTGTAACCTCCTTCTAGTTGGAGCCAGATAATTCAAGGAGTTGTAGCTTCCTTTAGGTTGGATCCTATAAATAGGGGGTTGTATTATCCTTCTAGTTGCATCTGGAGAATTGGGAAGTTGGTGCTTCTAATGAATGTGTTCTTTAATATATACTGATGATATATTTATGATATAATGTTGATAAAGTTGACACACACACAAACACACACACACACACACACACACACACACACACACACACACACACACACACACACACACACATATTGTGGCTAAAAAGTGTTAAAAGTGCTCACACTGATTCAGGCCCCCTTCTCATTATTCCAACATTCCATTTTCATGAGTTTAAAATTTGAATTTAGCTTGAAATTTGGGAATTTTTTCAATTTTTATTTTCCTTCTCCACATGGTGCGCCGTTTTGATTTGGCTCATCCCAACGTGGTGTGTCCTATGCTAACTTCACAGTAAGAACCACCTCCAGTGCATACAAGTTTTATAGTAAGTGGTGCTTATGCTAAAATGATCTGAATCCGGTGCATTATAAAGGACAATGCTCGATAAATAATGTGCATGTGCTTTTAAAAAACACGAAATATAACTAAGCGGTGCCACAATTTAAAAAAAAATGCACCTATGTAATTAACAAAACTGCACTAGAACAAATATTGATTGATTTTTCATTGCGAGGTGTTTCCTTTGATTCCCCATGGATGATGATATACTATTCACAATGCATCGTTAAACAAAAAGACGATGTTTCAATAACACGATCACACCAATGCAGTCCTAGTAATAATTCACACCGCTTAATTTACAATGAATCAATATAATGGAGCAGTTCCCATACTGACACAAACAACACCAATATGTTATGATATACAATGTATCACTAAACATCAAGCCGATGCTCTACAAACAATAGCGCAATGGTACTCTTAGTTAGTGAAAGCACATGATCGTGAACACTTTTCATAAAAAATGGGTTGGCGGTGCATTTATGTTAACCAAACACACCAAGGCATTAGGGTGTTTTGGTGGACACCCCGTAATTGATGTTCTGGAAAATAGAATACACCATTAAAAAAACATCGATGCTCCAATAACATGGTAGCACTGGTGTGATTATATTAACACATCACACTACTTAAGTTGATATAAAACAATTTTACTTGTGGGTGCACCTGGATCAAAACAACACACCAATAATGTAAAGAACACGACACTGAGACAAATTTTCAATTTTTTTTAGCACAATGCATATTATGGTAAGCACTGCTAAGATGCTAGGAAGTGCGCCAATTGAGATAAACACACCTGTGCATTCTATTAATCGAACACACCACCGAATTTTTGAAACATAAATTTTTCTCCGCAACGCGTCAAATAAATAAAATGCATCGGTGATGTGTACTACAACATGTTATCCCCTAGTCTAGGGATAACTAAGGAGATTATTTCTCGAGGCCCACAGTTCCTAGACATGGAGTACCGAGAGCCATATTGACTTGAGCCATATGGAGTACCGAGAGCCATATTGACTTGAGCCATATGGAGTACCGAGAGCCATATATTTATAAAACTTTAGACTTTAATAGATTTCATTCTCGTTCAAATAAAAGCAATGCACACTTGAGTCTCACCATTGATGAAGTCTTTCACCTAATCGAACGATCCTAAACTCTTAAAAGTTATGGAGCCACCTACTCATTAAAGAGTCAAATCACTAATGGTTGTTTTCAAAATGTCAGGTTTCGGAGTTTCGCAATACAGACAATTCAACATGTAGTAACTCCAAAATCCCGATATCCGAAATCATGAAATTGTCTTAAGCATTTAAATCGGATTAATTAAGGATTAAAAATGATTAACGATTAATTAATCGTATCACGATTTCGTGTTTCGAGGATCCTGCCTTGAGCAATTATCAAAGTTTTGTTGTCCAAAATCACGAAACTGTCTTAGGTTAATCACGATTATTTAAAAGGGTTAAACATGATTAAAATTAACTAATCGCATCATGATTTCACATTTCAGAAGTCATACCTTGAAACGTTATAGGATATCTCGATATCCGAAATTTTGAAATTTACTTAAAGATAAGTGTGATTAATTGATACATTAATGATGATTATCACTTAATTAATCCTTCGCTGAATAACGACTCAGATAAATTCAATTTTCATCTGTGCTTTTCCCAAAATTTAATGACATTAATAATTGATTACGACAATCATTCCAAATGAGATCTTAGACCACCGCCTAAATCTTACTCCTTAAGAAAAGTAAATGCTCCGTCAGTAGAAGTATTGGTAAATCAATATAATTAAAGGAAAAGGATATTGAATTTCGAATTTCATTGTGCATTTTTACTGAGCAATAAGTTTTCAAGTTAAGGAAATTTTTGCATTTCTTGTGACATATAGCAGAGTTCTGAGGCCTGATACCATGTCTCCTCGAAAATAAACTAAAGCGCCTGGTGAAGGATCAAGCCAGAACACAGATATCCTTTCCGATACTTCACCCAGAAGCATAGACATCGTTAAATCCTTGACACAAGTATTCAATATTCTACAATATGAATTGGTCAATTTCCTAGATGACTTAGGTGATGATGAGACAGAGGCCCTAACTACCAAATACAAAACTGTTGCCCAATCAGAGCTACATAATATAGAGACGAGGCCTAGACTCCTGCCTTACAATGATATGATCAGTTGGGTGTTGGAGAACATTGATATCCCGACCAGGACCATATTCAATTCACAAAAGGTCACAGTTGGGTCTTTCTGGCCAGAACATCTACAAGTGATGTACAAATTGTCTACAACACCAAATTTCATTTACAATGCCAGCTTCCTAGTAGACTTTGACATGAAGGAATGTGCCCAATATGGAAAAAACCTTCCTTATTTAATTAAAGACTGGTACTCTTGCCCTGAGAAGTTCAAAGCTGACTCCCATGGTGTATAAATAGTTGCCGCACTAGAAGCTCACATAATGTATATAGCAATGATGATGTGTAGACTCTACGGGAATGAAAACACAACCCATTTCTTTTTACCGTGGGTGCCTATTATGTACACAGTAGCAGAGGGGTATTCTTTTGATTGGGCCAAGATATTGTCAGATAGTTTGGTTAAAGAGATTACAAGATATCAGTCACTAAAGGCCAAGGGGAAATTGACCCAATTTTTCAAGTCGGCTTATATCATGGACGTCGTCTGTTTTATGACAACTTTTTCTCTGATGGGTTGGATATGGACTCCAACTAGTGATGAACCCATACATATTTATCATTTGATACTTTGGGAGGACAAGGAGAAAGATGTTTTCTATGAAATATGCAACTGGGTGGTGGTGCCGATGCATACCGCTATATATGGTTACCCACCTCCCAGGATTTCCGAAAAAATTATGACAAATCTGGGCGAGATAGTATACTGGTACGTTGAAGAGAATTTCTCCTATATTAGGGTTTTTGGTTGTTCGGTTCCCCCACATGCTCTGCCTCAATTTTTACCAGATCGATTGGTGTGTCATGAAATAGCACATCAAACTGTACATGGGGGAATTAGCAAGGAGCTGAAAGCAGTACAAAATAGGGTATGGCCAGTTTTTCCCGTGCAAATTGGTATGTTTTCTCTGCTGGACTTCAGCCATTCAAAAGTAGAAGCCACAGCCCTAGAAGAAACCAAGTTGGTCAATATCGAATTTAAGAAGCACGATCTACAGAATATCATAGGTAATCACATGGACCTCTACAACTTGAAAATATACGAACATGAATATTCTCCTCAAGAAGAAATATTCCGAGGAGCAAGGTTCTACTAGGAGGTCTTGAATCGAGTTCAAGGTCTAGCGCCAAATAAATTGGCCAAATTTTATAACTTCCAGAAGCATCGGAGAAATATCCTCCCGAAAGTATTGCAAGGGGAAACCCCGACACCTCAAGCCACACAACAAACAAAGACTCAAGGGTTAGAAACATGGATCTCTAGTGGACAGGATGCCTGAGAACATTTGGAGGAAAATGAGGCCTTGATAAAGAAGGCAGAAGAAAATCCACAGTCCACACCGGGTAAACCAACAACTGACAAAGTCGGGAAGCAACCATCCACTGAGATAGGAAGTCCTATCCAATCTATCACACCTCTACAGTTCAGTAGAGGGACCCTGATGGAAAAAGTTGTATTCATAGGAGAGCTTCACCTATTTCGGTATAAGATATGCCTCCTTCAGAATTCTTCTTCAGTAAGAAAAGAAGGGTGATAGTAAGAAGAGAAACGCACCAAAGGGGTGGTGTGACTATCAAGAAGCATAGGGTTCTATTAGATGGGAAAGCCCTAGAAGAAGAAGACTTTGCTACAGAGGTCACAGTATTGCTAGGATATTTTGTGACAACAAACAAGTTTTCAGTGAGAAAAATGAAAGAGAAGTTGAAGAAGAAAGATATGCTAATAAGCCAATTGCAAAATCAAGTAAAAACGGTGGAAAATAATTTTAGGAGTGAGATGGACAAGGATTTCGAGCAGATTAGATCCAGTGATAGACAAGAAATCCAACAACTCAAATCTAGTCTTGATGAGATGTATAAAAAGTCATAGAAAAGCAATGAATTAGTCAGACAGCTGCAAGCGAAGGTAAGATTAACTGAAAAATCAGTAGTGGATATATCAACTTTCCAAACCCAAACTCTAGAGGTACATAAGGAACTGGATTTAGCACAACGAAACCTTTTCAATAAGGTGGAATCTATCCAAAACAATTTTCAGGTGGTAAATCAATCCTTAGATAACATTTGTTTAAAGGAGAGAGAGGCTATTGCCGCTCGAACCAATTTCCAAGGAGCAGTTGTGTCATTGACAAGAGAAGGAGTATCTATGGTGTCCAGGTTGTTTGTTTCAGAGAAAATCAGAGGCGATATAATATTGAACACTTGGGAAACTAACATAGCCGAAAGTAAAAGAATGGATAAAGAAGTGAAGGAGGCTTGTGAAGAAGATTTTAATTCACTCGACAAAGAGTCATTAGGCCCCGAGAAAGATAATATCTCTGAAGTACTAGGAAAATTTGATATAGCGAAGCATCAACTTAACATTAAGACAAACATGGAAGAGGCTCAGGTTGAAATCTTACAATTAAAGAAGATTGATATTAATCAAATAAATAGATGGCTAGTGAAGCACAGTTTGCAGCTACAGTCTATAGCTTCATAAGATAGGAGAATTGAAAATAGATTTCCTCAATTAGAAAATAAATTATATTCTTTTGAGGAAAATGACTGAACAGAACCCTCCAGGCTGGTGGTACAATTTGTGAGAAAATGTGTTAAATGTAGCGAACAAGGAAAAGGTAGCACCTTCGAGAACCAATGAGGTAATCTGTACACATCATCTGTACAGATCATGATTAGAGACTATTTGTTTCTGAGCTAGACAACAGGAAGAAAAATGCCTTTGCCAGCATGACGAAGAGACAAAAGCAAGTGAATCCCTTCAGATTTCACGTTTTGTAACCTTTACTATTTAGAAAGAAGGATAATTCCAACCGTTTAGGGTTGAGAACCTTTTGTATAAATACATATTTAGAAGAATGAATAAAGGCTGCTTCTTGTCGTATTGTAACTAAGAAAACTCATTTTTTGTGAGTATTAATACAAGCACAGACAGGGATTCCAAATTTTGTGCAGTTTGAGTTATTTTCTCTTCTTGTATTTCATATTTCCAGTTTTCTTTATGTTACTCGATAAGTGAATGATTGCAATTTAGTATAAAATCTACTGTAATCATATTTTATTTAGTTATTTGATAAGCAAGCAGTTTTTCCTCTGTATTTGCTATCAACAAATACAAGACCTGCAAGCTACTTGGATCACTATATCATATATCCTTTCAGGGGTGCATTCCACTCTTTCTTATACTATAAACAAGGTAAGATTATTCTGTCATTAATGCCTTAGCTTGTTTAATAGTTTTGTAATTTTCTCCATCACCACTCAATTTTATTAATTGACTTAGACGACGAAACACGACCTCTGTTCTATTAAGCTATTAATTTCATTTGAGGATTTAAATTTTTACATAACTAACAGAAGAAAAAGAACTCTTAAAACAAAATGTTCCTTAAATTCGTGATGCCTGACATTATGGTTTGAACCTTAAGTTTAATATCCAAAACAACATATTTTTGGCACCATTGCCGGGGATGGAGAAAAAAAGTTATTTTTCCCTGGGAGAATGACATGGTAAGTTTCTCTCTTTGATAGTGAACAAATATTGAATACAATATTAAGGATAATTTTAATTTTCACTTGGCGAATACACCACTAATAAGCTGACATTCAATCGAAGGAATACCAGAAAAAAACTAGACGATAAGCAGACCACGCTTGTATCTGACCCTAATTTTTTTTTAAAACCAAGAGGCTACCTCAAGCAGACCACTGCATCCACAAGTAAGATTTACCAACGCATACCCACATAGTCTAATGATGAGGTTCCACATGAACAATTAACTCCCCAAGAAGGTTCCACCCAAATCCATTTCGAAGAAACATCGACTGATAGAATTGAAGCCGAAATCATAAACCCCGAGTTGGTTTTACCCGAGATAAACGCCAAAACTGATTCAATTGCCTCCTTTACTAATAAAGGAAAAAGACCCATCTCGATACCCGCTTTGATTGATATTCCATTCATCCCCAAAATAAAGTTTCCAGCTTTCTGAAGTTTCGAAGAATATATCGTACAATCTGATTCAACTCTTGTGGGTTCTCCCGTTTATATATCCTGCAAGTCTAAAGAACCTAGTCCTCATGTCTCTTCCCCCCCCCTTTTCCAATTTTATGTCTCCCGATGATCAATCTCTAGAACCTCTTTCTCTTCATCCTGAAGTAGCCGAAAGGTCACTACACATCTTTGAAAATCCTCTCTATAATCTCCAAGTTTCATCCCCTAGATTATCAATGGATGCTGCCGGAGGAGGTCGTGCTGGAGGTGGAAGAGGTGGAGGAGGATTTGGTGTTGGAGGAGGAGGAGCAGGCGATCAAGGACCACCCCCACCTCCTACAATTTTTTCTAAAGTAGCTGCTAGGTATGCTCCTTTAGTCCCCCCAGTTCCCCTCCACGATTTACTTGAAAACTATATGAAAAACCTGCCAAAGTTCATAGGAGAGGGAGACTTAACTACCATTGAAAACATAAATTTTTTCGATCAATTCGCCGATATCCTTGGCCTCGAGCACAAGGATGTTTATTTAAGGCTCCTAGTTCAAAATTTTGAAGGACAGGTGAGAACCTGGTTTCGAGGGCTACCAATAGGTTCTATAAGAACATATGATGAGTTAGAAAATTCCTTTCTCAGACAATGGGGAGAGAGGAAAGACCACCTTTATTATTTAACCGAGTTCAGATCTTTAAGAAATAAAATTCCAGAGATAGTTCTCGAATTCACTCAGATATTTAATAAACTATATAAAGAAATTCCACCTGAGGTTAAACCTTCCCAACCTGCTGCAAAAGTGACTTTCGCCGAGTCTTTTGAGCCTAACTTTGTTGTTGAGGGAAAGGATATCTGCAGACCTCACAAGAATGTAGGATGATGCTATAGAAATCGAGTCAAATATGATGGCATTGAGAAAGTTGAAAGCTAAAGTCAAAACACGAAATAAAGAAACCAAACGATTCAGAGAACAAGCAGGACCTTCCAGATCTGGGAGGTCAGCGGAAGACAAAATGGATGACATGGAAAAAATAATTAAAGAATTATCAAACAAAATATCGAGGACAGAAATGGACCAATCTAAAACAGATCAGTTCACTATAAAATATTTCAGAAGAAATCCTAACCCTCAAACACAACAAATACAGATAAAAAATGAAGATCAAAAGATTTAGACCCTCTTTAAAAATGAAAATTTTATAGGAGGAGATGACATGCGAAACTTTGAGGAGTTAGAGGAAGACATGAATAATCTTAGCGATGACGATCAAGAACCTCATTTGATGAGGCAAGATTATGAAAGGTCATTAGGCACATAATACCTGTTTATTGATGGTAGCATAAATATTATAGAATATTCTTCTTATCAAGGAATCGCCGACAATATAATGGCCAAGCTTCAACAAAAGTATAATTTAAGGCCTAGAGATAGAAATGTCACAACTTACCAACCAAAGAATATCTTGACGAGAAGTAAAGCAAGTGAGACATCTCAATCAACAGTTGAAACACAGACTGCCAAGACAAAAGCAGTGGAAATTTCGACTGTCAAAACAAAGACAGCCGAAACGAAAGAAACACAAACTAATAGATCAGGAAAAAGGGAGATAGAGATCCGAACTAGAGAAGTAAAAAAGACAACGTGGAGTTTCAATCTAGAAAACATGATTAACAGAATCAAGATCCCTATACCTCTGGTTGAACTGGAAAAAAACCCTACATATAGAAAAAAATTGCCAAAATGATCAATTTTTCGGATATTGAAAGTCATGCAGATGTTATAAATTTAGAAGATGATAAATTGACTATAATGTTTGGTCCGCATTTTGAAAATTCTACAGATTCTGTCTCTCCTTTCTACATCATGCTGACTGTGCATGATCATCTGCTCCATAATTGTATGTTATATTCTAGAGCCTCCCACAATGTGATGCCCAAAGCTATTATGGAAAAACCGGGCCTTGAAATAACTAGACCATACAGAGATCTATATTCTTTTGATTCGAGAAAAGTTAAATGTATGGGTATGATTAAATATTTAGTGGTTAATCTTGTATAGATTCTTGTAAAAATATGACATGCTATTATCCAGGTCTTGGGGTGCCAAACTTGGAGGATCCCTTCAACTCAATATGGTGCACGCTACAATCCCGATCTTCGACGGACAGTTCACTTGTCTGTACAGATAAACAAGGTTGGAATATACTGTAAGTGACTCGCAGAATCCAAAAAATTACCTTGTTTATGTCGCTGATCAGGATTTAGGAAACTGTATATTATCTCTCGATGATGATTTAGATGAATGTATAGAAGAAAATTGTACAGAAAAATAAAAATGTAAATAGTATTAGAGTTTGGAAAATGTATTTCAATGGTGCTTCATCTTATGAAGGAGCATGAGCTGGAGTGTTGTTTGTGGCACTCAGAGATGATTTCATTATTCCCTTTTCCTACAGATTACAATGGGACATCGATTATACCAATAATGTATGCGAATATGAAGCCCTGGTCTTAGGATTAGAGGCTGCCAGGAAGTTGAAAATTGAAAACCTGATAGTTTATGGTGATGCGGAATTAATTGTAAAATAGATAAAGCTGCAGTACCATGCCAAGAACCCAAGGTTGAGGTCCTACAGAAATTGTGCCTGGGATATGATTGAGAAATTTTTCTCATCGTTTAATATTCATCACATCCCCATAATGGAAAATCAACAGGCAGATTCATTGGCCAAAGAAGTTGCAACGTTAGTACCTCTTACTGTCCTCAAACTAAAGTATCACATAGAAATGAGGCACAGATCCTCAATACCAAACAATGTTCAACACTGGCAGGTCTTCGAGGATGATGAGAAAATCAAGCAATTCTTAGAAATGGTGGATGAATTTTCTGAAATGCATATTGATCAAGAAAATCATAATGATCTTGCTTGGATGATGCAGGAAGGTGAAGATCCTCATAAGTTCCAATATAAGATCGCTAATCACTGCATGTTGGTACTGAAAAATAATAAGATCCCTAAAGGTATGATTCCTTTGGAAAGATTATTTGATCATGATGACATTCTCTTAAATTCCACTTTGCAGCGTCAACCTGAAGAGGTTGAATATTGTAATATAGGTACCAAGGAAACTCCTAAGCTGATAAAAATATCTAAATACCTTCCCCAAGAAATGAAAAGAAATATGTCGAGTTACTCAAGTAGTACAATGATGTTTTTTTCTGGTCTTATGATGAATTAAGAACTTATGATACCACCGTAATCGAACACAAAATTCCCTTAAAACAGGGCATTAAACCTTTCAGGCAGAAGCTTAGACAAATAAATCCTATACTACTGCCTGTGATAGAAAGGGAGGTGAAAAATCTCCTAGATGAGAAGATCATTTTTCCACTCAGGTATTCCGAGTGGGTAGCCAATCTGGTTCTGATCAGGAAGAAAAATGGTGAAATCAGATTGTGTGTAGATTTCAGAAACTTAAATAGATAATCCCTCAAATATAATTATCCATTACCTAAAATGGATCACGTATTGGAAAAAGTTGTTAGAGAAAATATAATGTCTATGATTGATGGCTTTTCAGGCTATAATCAAATTGCAGTCCACGAGGATGATAAAGAAAAAACCACGTTCACCACCCCATGGGGTACCTTTATGTATGATAAAATGCCATTCGGTGTGATGAACGCAGGAGCCAATTTCCAACGAGATATGGACATCGCCTTTGTCAATGAAAGAGATAAGTTTGTTGTCATTTATCTTGATGATCTAACCGTGTTTTCTAAATATGACGTAGAGCATCTGGTACACCTCAAATAGACGTTTGAGAAATTTCAAAAAATTGGTTTGTCTCTGAATCCCAAGAAATCTCGCTTTGCAATGTAGGAAGGTAAACTCTTGGACCATATAGTATCTTGAAATGGAATCAAAATCGACCCGAAAATTTTTGAAGCTATAGATACTATCAATATTCCTAGGAACATAATGGAAATACAATCATTTTTAGGAAAACATATTTTTTTAAGAAGATTCATCCCAAACTTCGTTGAAATTGTAAAATTGATTACATATATGCTCTAAAAGGAAAATGAGGTCAAATGGGAAACCAAAGCCAAAGCTTCATTCAAATGCATCAAGAAAGTTATAGGTGAAGCACCGATGCTGGCTAGCCCATATTATATGAAAGAATTCTTTATTTTTTCATTCACCTCCGAACACACTATCGCGGTCGTTCTCTTACAAAAAAACGATGAAGGTTTCAAGAAACCAATAACAGTTTTTAGTAAAATTCTCGGAGATGCTGAACTAAAATATGATATATTGGAAAAAAAGGCACACACAATGGTAAAAGCCCTTAAAGATTTCATGACTTATGTGCTTCATTCTAAGATAATTGCCTATGTACCAACCAACACTGTCTAGGATATATTAATTCAACTAGATAGTTATGGAAAAAGAGGCTAATGGTTAGCCAAGATTCATGAATTTGACCTACAAGTAAAATCGACCAAACTTGTCAAAGGTCAGTTCTTGGCTGAACTATTAGCTGAATCAAATTTCCGGGCACTTATGATAAATCAACTACAAGCTTATGGAGATTTTTTCAGACATAGAGGAATTTGACGTTACTATACCTACAACCGAGATCCAAGAAAAATTATCTTCCTCTGCCTGGTATAAAGACATAATTTCTTACCTTCTAGATCTGCAGTGCCCAAGTGATATGACTCCTTCCAAAGCTAGAATGTTGAAATTGCACGTAGTAAAATATTGTATCATGGATAGCCAACTATATTGGAAGGATCTTCTGGGATTTTTATTGAGCTGTTTAGTATAATTTGAAAAGGAGAGAGTCATAAATGAGTTTCAATAAGGGGTGTGTGGAGGGCATCACTCATGGAGAGAAACAACCTATAACATCATGAGAGATGGATATTATTGGCCAAAATTATTCACTGATGTAAATGCCAAAGTCAGAGCCTGTAACCCTGTCAACTATTTTCAGGCAAGCAAAAGCTTCCTGCATTACCTTTGGTCCCAGTCAAAACAGAAGCTCCTTTTCAGTAATGGGGTCTGGATTTCATCGATGAAATACATCCACATTCAAGTGCACAACATAAGTGAATTTTTACCGCTACTGACTATTTCACTAAATGGGCGGAGGCCATTCCGACGTGAAACACAATGGATGCAGTGGTGAGCAGTTTCTTAGAAGAGAACATTTTATCGAGATTTGGCTGTTCTCAGAAGATAGTTACCGATAATGCCCAAGCTTTCAAATCCATGGCTATGGTAAATTTTTGTCAAAATTACAACATTGTACTAGGACATTCCACAACCTACTATCCTCAAGGAAATGGATTAGCCGAGTCCTTGAATAAGAGACTAATCACCATAATTAAAAAAGTGCTGACTGAAAATAAGAAAGCCTGGCATGTGCATTTGAAATATGCTTTCTGGGCTAATAGAATAGGCACTTAGAAATCAATCGAGATGTCCCCTTTTCAAATGGTGTACGGTACCGATGTGGTTCTCCCCATAAATCTTGCTCTGCCTGTAATGAAACTCTAGCAGGACGCAAAGGAAGAGCCAAATGACATCACCAGAAGAATAAATCAATTGATTGAAGTCCAAAAAAATAGGGCTGAAGTGGATGAGAGACTCCAAAAATATCACGATAACATGAAAGCCCTGTTTGACCAAAAAGCTAAAGATAGAGAATTTCTCCCCGGTAACCTGGTTTTAAAGTGGGATGCCAGGAAGAATGACTCAGGAAAGCACAGAAAATCTGACCATATCTGGTCTGGACCTTTCATGATCACAACTTCTGAGGGAAAGAATTCATTTTTGTTAGAAGCTTTTGAGGGGAAAATCCTTAACGCCCCTATCAATGGGCGTTACCTGAAGCATTTCATGTAGTAACCAGATTCCGAACTCCCATTGTACATACCGGTTTGATTTTCACATTTTTGTTTACAATTTTTCATTTCTTTGGTAAGTCTTTACTTTCAATGTAAATAAAAACAGGTTTGTCGATTTCATAAAAAAAAAAATATAAAAATAAGTAACGCATAGATTTCCGATCTACAGAAGTTCCTGAAAACTCTCATGTTTATTTTCATTGCAGGATACTTGATAATAGTCAAGAGATAAGATGTATCAGAAATCGATGCTCACGTTTCAAAACGTTGAGTTTCTTTCGAAATAGGTGATAAATAAATAGTTTACTTGGTTGAAAATATAGAAAACATTTGAGGTATAAGCTTCTGCCCTACTGACCCAAGTTAAATTTTCAAGGAGATATCACTAGGTATGACAAAATTTTCATCTGTACAAATATTTTCACCTAATCTACAACCAAAGGAATATAAATTACAGTTTAATTCTCAAGAGTTTTCTTTGGATAAAATAATATTAAGAAAAAAAAAAAGTTACAAAAAAAATAAAAAAATGAAATAAAATTTATAATAAGAAAATAAGCAATAAAAAGACCTTAAAGAAAAGAATTTGAAAATCAATAAACAAACTCGCATGGGAGTGACTGTGTGCACAATAGAACATCTGAATCCTCATTCTATTTTTCCTACTTATCCTCAAGCTATATTTTCCTGTGATTCTAAATATCTTTTCTTGATATTCATGGAGGAAAAAGGACTTCACCTTGACTCAGAGAGCTCAGAAACAAGTCTTAAACATGAGAATAGGCAAAGAATCCTTATGATTCCTCTGACTTTAACTCAAAGAAAGTATGTCTGGGCTAATCCTAACTACTTTATCTTTTCTAACAGATTTAAACTAATTAGTTTCGCTCAAGGAAAGTCCCTGGAAAATAAAAAGATCCCCATGAAAATTTCTCTGTAAGCGAAGATGTTTTGAAGGTCAGAAGAGGATTAGTCCAGAGTAATCAAAGTGAGTTAACATACCTATATTGCTAAATTATAAATAGATGTAATCCCTAGTATATTGTATACAAATTGATTTCCCCCACTTCATGCTCTAAAAATATAAGATAGATGGTGAAAGGAAATTCATAAAATGATTTCCCTCATCTAGTCCAAAAAAGAGATGATGAAAGGAAATTCATTAAATGATTGCCCTCATCTCATCATTTAAATGCAAAGCTACTAATTGAAGTGGTGAAAGGAAATTCAATATGGGAATTAGATAACTTTACCAGGGTACTGAACATGCTCCCTGGAAGTGAAGCAATGTCTATGATATCTTCAAGGATGTTATACATGTATTATAATGTACTTTGGTAACTAGTTCTTTTCCGACTAGATCTACATTCTAAGACAACACGAGACTCCCTGATTAAAACATTAAAATTACTTTTCCTTGATGCGAACAAAATCGAATAGAGTCTGATAGATCGGTTAAGGTTATTTTGATTACCTCAGGCAAATCTGAAATCAATTTTAAGAAAAGGAATCCATTAATAAGCCTAAACTTGAGATCGATGAATGATTAAGTTTTGAAAGTTTTTGGAGATATGGATGAAGTCCAAATTCCTTCCGTGTGTCCTTTTTCAGAATGATTTTCATAGAAATGAAATAATGAGTCCATTTACCCAATAAAGTCTACTTGGTCTACTGTTCTTCTACGTCTCGCAGGGAGACAAGATACCTAGATGGACCCTATGTTGGAACACATATATATTTATAAAAATTTAGACTTTAATAGATTTCATTCTCGTTCAAATAAAAGCAACACACGCTTGAGTCTCACCGTTGATGAAGTCTTTCACCTAATGGAATGATCCTAAACTCTTAAAATTTATGGAGCCACCTACTCATTAAAGAGTCAAATCACTAACGACTATTTTCAAAATGTTGGGTTTCAGAGTTTCGCGATACAGACAATTCAACATGTAGTAACTCCAAAATCCCAATCTCCGAAATCACGAAACTGTCTTAAGCATTTAAACCGGATTAATTAAGGATTAAAAATGATTAATGGTTAATTAATCGTATCACAATTTCATGTTTCGGGGATCCTTCCTCGAGAAATTATCAAAGTCTCGATGTACGAAATCATGAAACTGTCTTAGGTTAATCAAGATTATTTAAAAGGGTTAAACATGATTAAAATTAACTAATCACATCACGATTTCGCGTTTCGTAAGTCATACCTTGAAACGTAATAAGATATCCTAATATCTGAAATTTCCAAATTTACTTAAAGATAAGTGTGATTAACTGATACATTAATGATGATTATCACGTAATTAATCCTTCACTGAATAACGACTCGAACAAATTCAAATTTCATCTGTGCTTTTCCCGAAATTTAATGACATTAATAATTGATTTATGACAATCATTCCAAATGAGATCTTAGACCACCTTCTAAATCTCACTCATTAAGAAAATTAAATGCTCCGTCAGTAGAAGTATTGGTAAATCAATATAATTAAAGGAAAATGATATTGAATTTCTAATTTCATTGTGCGTTTTTACTGAGTAGTAAGTTTTCAAGGTAAGGAACTTTGTGAATTTCCTATGACATATAGAAGAGTTATGAGGCTTGATACCATGGCTCCTCGAAAAGAAACTAAAGCGCCTGGTGAAGGATCAAGCCAGAACACAGATATCCTTTTCGACACTTTGCCCAGAAGCATAGACACCGTTAAATCCTGGATGTAAGTATTCAATATTCTACAGTATGAATTAATCAATTGCCCAGACGACTCAGGTGATGATGAGACGTAGACCCTAGCTACCAAATACAAAACCGTTGTCCAATTAGAGCTACATAAGATACCAACAATGCCTAGACTCCTACCTTAGAATGATATGATCAGTTGGGTGCTGGAGAATGTTGATATCCCGACCATGACCATATTCAATTTGAAAAAGTTCGTAGTTGGGTCTTTTCGGCTAGAACATCTACAAGTGATGTACAAATTTTATACAACACCAAATTTCATTTACAATGCCAGTTTCCTAGTAGACTTTGAGAAGAAGGAATGTGCGCAATATGGAAAAAACATTCCCTATTTAATTAAAGACTGGTACTCTCACCCCAAGAAGTTCAGAGTTGACTCCCATGGTGTATACATAGCTGTCGCACTAGAACCTCACATAATGTATATAGAAATGATGATGTGTAGACTCTACGGGAAGGAAAACACAACCCATTTCTTTTTACCGTGGGTGCCTATTATGCACACAGTAGAAGAGGGGTATTCTTTTGATTAGGCCAAGATATTGTTAGACATTTTGGTTAAAGAGATTACAAGATATCAGTCACTAAAGGAAAAGGGGATACCGACCCAATTTTTCATGTCGGCTTATATCATGGACGTCGTCTATTTTATGACACCTTTTCCTCTGATGGGCTGGAGCTGGACTCCAACTAGTGCTGAACCCATACATATTTATCATTCGATACTTTGGGAGGACAAGGTGAAATATTTTTTCTATGAAATCTGCAACTCGGTGGTGGTGCCAATGCATACTGCTATATATGGCTACCCACCTCCCAAGATTTCCAACAAAATTGTGACAAATCTAGTCGAGATATCAGACTGGTACGTTGAAGAGAATTTCTCCTATATTAGGGTTTTCAGTTGTTCGGTTCCCCCACTTTCTCTGCCTCAATTTTTACTAGATCGATTGGTGTGTTGCGAAGTAGCACATCAAAATGTACATGGGGGAATCATTCGAAAGTAGAAGCCGCGGCCCTGGAAGAAATCAAGTTGGTCAATATCGAATTTAAGAAGCACGATCTGCAGAAGATCATAGGTAATCACATTTCCCTTTGCAACTTGAAAATATATGAACATGAAGATTCTCTTCAAGAAAAAATATTTTGAGGAGCAAGGTCCTACTAGGAGGTCTTGAATCGAGTTCAATATCTGGTGCCAGATAAATTGGCTGAATTTTATAACTTCTAGAAGCATCGGAGAAATAGCCTCCCTAAAGTATTGCAAGGGGAAAACCTGATGCCTCCAACCACACAAAAAACAGAGACCCAAGGGTTAGAAAATGGGAGCTCTAGTGGACAGTATGCCCGAGAAAATTTGGAGGAAGCTGAGGCCTTGATAAAGAAAGAATAAGAAAAGCCATAGTCCACACTGGGTAAATTGGAAACTGACATAGCCTAGAAGGAACCATCCACTGAGATAGGAAGTCATATCCAATATGTCACACCTCTATAGTTCAGTAGAGTGAACCTGATGGCCGAAGTTGTATTCATAGGAGACCTTACACCTATTTCAACAGAAGAGATGCTTCCTTCAAAATTATTCTCCAGTAAGAAAAGAAGGGCGGTAGTAAGAAGATAAATGCACCAAAGGGATGGTGTGACTGCCAATAAGCATAGGGTGCTATTATATGGGCAAGCCCAAGAAGAAGAAGACTTCATTACAGAGGTCACAGGCTCGTTGGGAGATTTTGCGACAACAAACCAGTTTTTAGTGAGCAACCTGAAAGAGAAGTTGAAGCAGAAAGGTATGCTGATAAGCCAATTGAAAAATCAAGAAAAAACGGTGGAAAATAATGTCAGGAGTGAGATGGACAAGGATTTAGATCATATTAGAGCCAGTGATAGACAAGAAATCCAACAACTCAAATCCAGTCTTGATGAGATGAAGAAAAATTCATAGACAAGCAATGAATTAGTCAGATAGCTGCAAGCGAAGGTAAGCTTAACTGAAAAAGCAGTAGTGGATATATCAATTTTCCAAACCCAAACTCTAGAGGTACATAAGGAACTGGAATCAACACAGCGAAGCCTTTTTAATAAGGTGGAAGCTATCCAAAACCATTTTCAGGTGGTAAATCAATCCTTAGATAACATTTGTTTAAAGGAGAGAGATTCTATTGCCGCTCGGACCAATTTCCAAGAAGCAGTTGTGTCGTCAGCAAGAGAAGGAGTATCTATGGTTTCCAGGTTGTCTGTTTCAGAGAAAATTAGAGGCGATATAATATTGAAGACCTGGGAAACTAACATAGCTAAAAGTAAAAGAATGGCTAAAGAAGTGAAGGAGGATTGTGAAGAAGCTTTTCATTCATTCGACAAAGAGTCATTAGGCCTCAGGAAAGATAATATCTCTGAAGTACTAGGACAAGTGGATATAACGAAGCATCAACTTAACATTAAGGCAAACATGGAAGAGGCTCAGGCTGAAATTTTACAATTAAAGCAAATAGATGGCTAGTGAATCCCAGTTTGTAGCTACAGTCTATAGCTTTAGAAGATAGGAGAATGGAAAATAGATTTCCTCAATTAGAAACGAAATTATATTCTTTTGAGGCAAATGAATTAACATAACCCTCCAGGCTGGTGGTACAATTTGTGAGAAAATGTGTTAAATGTATCGAAAAAGGAAAAGGCAAAACCTCCGAGAACCAATGAGGTAATCTGTACACATCATCTGTACAGATCATGATTAGAGACTATCTGTTTCTGAGCTGGACAACAGGAAAGAAAAACGACTCTGCCGACATGAAGAAGAGACATAAGAGATGCAAGTGAAGCATTTTAGATTTCACATTTTGTAACCTTTACTATTTAGAAATAAGGAGAATTCCAACTATTTAGGGTTGATAACCTTTTGTATAAATACATATTTAGAAGAATGAACAAAGGCTGCTTCTTGTCGTATTGTATCTAAGAAAACTCATCCTTTGTAAGTATTAATACAAGCGCAGACATGGATTCCAAATTTTGTGCAGTTTGAGTTATGTGCTCTTCTTGTATTTCATATTTCCAGTTTTCTTTATGTTCCTGTTTGATAAGTGAATGATTGCAATTTAGTATAACATCTACTGTAATCATATTTCATTTAGTTATTTTATAAGCAAGCATGTTTTCCTCTGTATTTGCTATCAACAAATACAAGACCTACAAGCTACTTGGATCACTATATCATATATCCTTTCAGGGGTGCATTCCACTCTTTCTTCTACTATAAACAAGGTAAGATTCTTCTGTCATTGATGCCTTAGCTTGTTTAATAGTTTTGTAATTTTCTCCATCACCACTCAATTTGATTAATTGACTCAGACAACGAAACACAAACTCTGTTATGTTCATCTATTAATTTCATTTGACGATTTAAATTCTTACATAACTAAGGGAAGAAAAAGAACTCTTAAAACAAAACGTTCCTTAAATTCTTGATGCCTGACATTATGCTTTGAGCCTTAAGTTTAATATCAGGAACAATACCCTGGAGGGCCCATCTTTCTTCTTCAATGCCTCCATCCTGTCAGCAACAACAACATCCATCCCATCGACCTGGTCCTTTAGCAGTAGTGGGTACTACTCCATGAGGTAACGAGTCTGGGTATCATGGTATGTGTCCCTTTGATTGTCAAGACATTTGAATATGGGCATTTATTTCTTTTCGCTTCATGACGTGTGCTTGAAATTTATGCCTTTCCACCTGTCCACACTTGGGGGGGACGACAATATTCCCTAGAAAGTTGGTTCCCTTAGGATTTGAGTTTCCACTGGGTGGGTTCATGAAAGGCCATCATCCATTCCCACCATACTTATCACTTTCCATCATCTTCCCTCTCATCCATCCCCTGCATTGGTTCAAGAACTGGGTTTTCCAAGCTAACAAAGGGTTGTACCTTACCTCATGGGAAGAAGGGTATAAAGGCCCAGAGGGTAAAAGTAGTTGGAAAAAGATAAAATCCAAAAGAAAAAAACCTTCAGATGCTTCACCCAGGGATACTTGTGAAAGAAATAAAAGGCTTCTAAGAAAGAAATGGAGGGAACATAAAATAATAAAATCAATACCTAGTTGGAGGATAGGGGATCTCATTCCAAGCCAACCTATTAGGTCCATGGGCATGTAGCAGTATGGAACTACCATTCAACTAGTCACCACACCAGGGTAGTGGCTCTTTGTGGCATAACCGAGAGAAAGGGGCTCTCATCACGAGCCAACCTTCTCATCTCTGCGAAGTGCTTGTGGGTAACACTGTCACCACTGGTCACCATGCCAAGGCAGTGTCCCCCATCTATTCTCTTGAAAGAAAAGGCAATAAGAGAAAAAGGTAAAAGGAATTGAATGGGCTTGGAAACATTTGCATCCATGATAAGGTAAAACTCACCTTCTTCGGAGGCACCCACAGTTAAGCCATACATTTCCCTGTCATCACTGCACCCATTGCTCAAAGATCCCCATACCACCTCATCCACTTACATGACCTAAATTGGTATTCACCCAGAAACATCCCACATTCAATGAGAATTATCCCAATATGACCTCCTGAAACCCTCTCCAAACCTGGCTTGCAAAATAACATAATTTCTTTGAGCACTTGTCTGGGAAAGGGGGGTTTTATGCACATGTTTAGATAACTTGATTATTAGACGTGATTGACATTGCTATGATGCCTGTGACTTATGAGCCCATGGAGGGCATACTTGTTGTTGCTGTAAGACCATGCCCTCTTGACATGTACATGTGGGGAGATGATTAGTTCGGACCTCCATAGGGATGAAATCCCACCAGATGGATGTTGAGACACCAGCAAGGGGAAAACATATACCAGAGTCTTGCACAAGAGACAGAGGAGGACATTTCAGAAAAGATAGCCTGACAGGCCTGGAGCCAGGGGGGTCTTTCTCTCCCACATGATATTGTCCCCTAAAGGCCCTAGACATCATCATTCATAGCCTTGACGTCACCTAGTTGAGGTGTCCAACTTGAGGACTGTTGGGGTTGGCACATGTGGCATCTCCTAAGGGGTTTTGAGCCCCAACGTTTCCCTTGGAGGGCTAGAATTCTAGTAGAGAGTTTAACGTCACCCTATGAGGGGCATGACGTCACCTTAAAAAGATCAAATTAGGGTTTTGTTTGTCAAATTTTTGTAAAAATGATTTTTCTCATGTAAACTGTGACCTAATTTTGTAAATCAAAGGTCATTTTCACTGTATAAATAGGGGATTTTCCCCTTGTATTTTTCACCATCTTTCACTCACACAATTGAGGTATGAAATTTGCGCCCTACTTAAGGGTTATTGGCTGAAATTTTAGGCGCACTTCTTGGAGGAGGCTAAATTTGGTGTTTCTTGGCATTTTTCTTGGTGGAAAATCTTCAACTAGGCTTATTGCTAGATTATTCTTGGTGGATGTAAGTGAATTTATACAATCCTTCTTTGCTTTGAATGGTTATGGTACATTTAATTTTCATTTATTCCAAGATTATGAAATTTCTAGTTTAAAACCCTAGGAGAACAAGCACATGTTATTGTCCTAGTCTTTACAATTTTTCACCTACTAGATTGTGCTAGAAAACCTACCTTTGAGGCATTGTACTAGAGCCCTGCCATTGCAACACTCTAGTATCATTTGCTTCATCAAGCCATTTTTTCCTCAAGCTTGAGCTAAAGAAGGATGAAAACTGCTAGGGCCTAGGTTTACCTACTTCCTAGTAGCTGTTTTCCTTCTAAGGCTTGTTGATTGAGGCCTTGGGTTACCAACAACTCAATCATCATCCTTATTTTTCCTTATCTCTTATATTATCATTTGTTTCCTTCAGTTTTCTGCTGCAAAGTGACTCCATTAGCCCTAAAATGCATTGATTAGACCTTGAATTTGATTGATTGATGAAACCAACCCTTAAATATTTTACCTCAAGCAACCTACTAACCTTTCCTAACCCTAGATTAGACTAATTCACTAACCTTCTTGCTTCTGTTACAAAAGTAATCTACAACCATTTATTACAGCAATAAAATCACTTAAAAGCAATTGAAAAAGTTGATTTTTACATTGCCTAAATAGCTTCCGACAAGTGATAGTATATTGCTATTACTGGGTTATTATTTTTGGTCATTGTGAAGCTCTTTTAGGGAATTTATTGTGAAGCTATCATCTTGAATACATTACTGTTATAAAATTCTGTTTGTTTCATCTTGTATCAACTATTGATTTTATTGACAATTCCAAGGTCTTATGAAGCACTAACATCAAATTGTACTTGCAAAAGATATTGTTTTCTTGTTGCTTTGTTCTGGGTAGGTACATCTAAGCATATCATTGCTTCATTGATTAAAACTTTGAGACATTCTGATCAGTGTGACTTGTGAGAGGGGATATCTTTTATTGAAACTTTAACCTTTTCCTTCTCAACCCCCCAGGTCACTGGGGACGTCTCCCCTGGGAAATCATCCCTAAATAGAAAGAGGCATCTTATTAAGGTGAAAGTGATAGGATAACCTCCTATTTCGCCAATTTTCCTTCCCTTAGCCTTTCCCTTCGGGAAAAATACAACACAACACAATGAGAAAATACATAATAATTTACCATCAGTTCATTTTATGAGATTCCTCGTTATCGGGGTGTTATAATACAAACACATCGGTATCAATTCATACAAAGCTAAAATGGAGTGTCGATGTGTTACGTTAAAAAAAATGAATCAGTATGGTTAAGTGAGTTGCACCAGGTAAAATATTAAAAAAATTATCATTGCGATGCATCTTTGAAAACACACCCATTAATGATGTGTCAAGAAAAGACAACACACCAATTAAAAGTCTCAGGTGTTGGAAAGAACATAGAGAGTCAATGCATTTAATATAACCAAGCACATCACTTGGTTTAATATTAACCAGTATCTACCACATCCCAAACATCTGCACCTAAAGCCATTATGTAGGTTCTCATTCTAACTTTCCAGAAGGCAAAGTTTGTTCCATTGAACAGAGGGGCCTTATTGGTCGAATTTCCTTCATGGCTTGACATGTTTAATCTCTAGGATCTACCCTTAGATATAAGGGGCCGACTCTGATACCAATTGTTGCACAACTGAGAGGGGGGGGGTGAATCAGTTGTTCCCATGCTTAAACAATTATGCTTCTTTTAAATTCTTTACAAGGCACTCAATGATGATCACAATAATGCAGGGAAATAAGCAATGGCACATTCAACATCAGTCACATATATGAGAAACACAAAGACATATATTTTCCCGAGGAAACCCATACAGGGTAAAAACCTCTTCATCTTTATATGATAAGTATTATTTACATTCTTTACATTATCATACATATGAGCACCAACTCATTGTGAGGCTACAACCTCTGCTTTGCAAGCTCCAACTTGCTGAGAGCACCAACTCTCTGCTTTTCTCTAGCACCCACTAGAAGGAAGCACCAACTCCTTGGATTCTCTAGCACCAACCAGAAGGAAGCACCAACTCCCTGGTTTCTCTAGCACCAACTAGAAGGAAGCACCAACTCCCTGGTTTCTCTAGCACCAACTAGAAGGAAGCACCAAATCCCTGTGTTCAAGCTCCCACTTGAACCTCTAAGGACACCAGTCCTCCCTTGCACCTCCCTACCACCCAGAAATATAAATCTTTGCTAATGAAACTTTTCACAGTGATACAATATTTATCATTGGCTTACCAGACTTATCATTGTTCTGCTATACTGCGCTGCTCTGTCTGCATCAGTGTCTTCTGCACACTCCTCTACACTTTATGTTCTTCTCATGTTACGCACTGTGTGCCATCTCCATTTGATCCACCATTCTTCTTCTCTGCATTTCAGCTGCTATACTCTCCTCCTTCTGCCCTCCTGAATCCCTCATCACAACCGCAACAACATCTCTTCTCTGTACTATGTACTTATAGATTCTGTGCACCTTGTGCATGCAATGTGCACAATTCCTCTGGATGCTCACACCGCGCCCATCTGCTCCACATCTCGAGTGATCTGGATGATCATCACAACTCTTCAGATTCTCTGGTGGTTCCCACTACGCATCCAACATCATTGGGTGTTCAACTGAGATTCCTCAGCCTCTCTGGCAGTTGAGACTCCTCGTTTTCTCTGGCACAGTCGAGCTTATCCTTTCTGTTTCAGTTACATACTTCAACGCTCATCCATTTGTCAATCCCCTCTAATAATAGTCTTCATTCACTGGAAGAAGCTTGGAGACTCTTTAGCTCCTTTGGTGATCACATAGAAGTCTCTTCGAATCTTTTGGCAGAAACCATCAATGATTTCTAGCAGTTACACTGTGAAGAGAAACATTAGCCCTCCGATCATACTCAAATTCACCTGCACCGTTGGATTGGCTCCATGGGATCTTGCATTCATTTCGACATTTCGACATTTGGGAATTCGGCATTCGTGTGACCAAGTGTCTCGACACTCCCAGTTGCGATCCATGAAACTCCGAAAAGGACCTTGTCTGCACTAGCTCCTTCCCCCATCTTCCACCGATGTAATGATAGGCTACATCCATTTCACCTTTTCGGTATTTTCGCGACCTTATGACCTTCATTGACCCTGATCGACAGTCCACGATCTCGATGAATTGACGGTCCAGATCTCATCATGAATTCACATCTCGTTGTTCCTTAGATGGACGTTCTCGTCACTCCAAGTCATGATAGGCGAGACTCCGAGATGGAGCTTAGATCAACGGTCCAGAATCTTGGTGTATTGACGGTCCAGATCTCATCGTGAATTTGCATCTCACAATTCCTTAGATGGAGGTTCTCATCACTCCAAGTTGCGATAGGTGAAACTCCAAGATGGAGCTCAGATCAACGATCCACGTTCTTGGTGATCCGACGGTCCTGATCTTTTCGCGATCTCGCATCTAGTGAGTTTCCACACCATGCTTTGTTGACTCCAAGTTAGCAAAATTCCAATCGCTTTCCACTTGTCCTATGATTCGATGGTCCAGATCAGATCTTGAATCAATGGCTCCGATCATATCATGATTTCGGCATTCTTATTGCAAAGTGTTTCGACACTCCAACTTCCGGTATCTGAAACCCCGAAATGGGGTTGGATCAATGGTCCACATCAAACCTTGATCTGACGGCTCAGATCATTTCGTGATTTTGGCATTCCTGTGGTATTGTTTCTTCACTCTCCAAGTCGCGATTCAAAAAACCCCGAAATGGAGTCTTTGACATGCTTTGATCTTCTTCCACGCGTCCCTCTTGGATCAACGGTCAAGATTTTATTGAGGCTTCGCAACTCTACGAGCCTTCATTGTCCCTGATCAATGGTTCAGATCAGTCCTCGATCCGATGGTTAGGATTAATTCACGATTTCGCATATCGCGATTTCAAGACTCCTGTGGTAGGAGTTCTTGACATATCCATCTTCCGATTTACGAAATCTCGATAGCCAAAACTCTGAAATGGAGTTAGACCATCACTTCGATCTTACAATTTAAAGAACGTGCAGGTTCTTCCTAATCCAACGATGGTCAGAACTTATGCTCATATTTGATGCCTGAGATCTGTGCTCCTCTTTTGCGCGTTCTTCTTGTCTACAATCAGATCTGACAGTCCTCCTTCTTTCAGGAATTTAACTGGGATCCAACGATCACTGACGCTTCTCCTCCCGAGCTTAGGCACTGCGATCGACTCTACGCTAATTACTCCTGAGCTTACTTTGTTCATGTTTTTCATCGATGCTTACTCTGATCTTGTCATCAATGACCTGCCTACAATCCTTTTCACATTTGCTACCATCTTTGTTGCTGTACTTGCCATCAATGACAAGCAGCATACACTGTCTATAAAACATGCCAACAATCTCCCCCTTTGGCATTGATGGCAAGAAAGGCACCCCTGTTCTTTTCTCCCCCTTTGACATCAATGTCAAAGAAAACATGCTCCCCCTGAGCTATTGCATTAATTTTAGGAGGTATCAGATATGCAACCAATATAGGACACCCCCTAACAGGATGGAATCTCTTAGATGTGAGACGGGATGACACCCAGCTTCTGTCTGAGATATTCAAATGGCATCTTGGCTAGGGGTTTAGTAAAGATGTCTGCAATTTGTTCTGTAGTGGGAACGTAATTGACCTGAACAATCTGATTCGTGACCTGCTCTCTCAGAAAATGATATTTTATGGGAATATGCTTAGTCTTGGAGTGGAATACAGGATTTTTAGACACACTGATGGCACTAGTGTTATCACAATGAATTGGGATCGATGTAGTGTATTTTACCTCTAAGTTTGCAAGTGTCTGAATCATCCATAATACCTGAGTGCAACAGGTAGCACCAGTAATGTACTCTGCCTCTGTGGTTGATAAAGAAATGGAACCTTGTTTTTTACTAATCCATGCTACTGAAGAATCACCCAGGAAGAATGCTCCTCCACTGGTGCTTTTTCTCTCATCGACATAGTTTTCCCAATCTGCATCTGAGTAAGAAGTTAACTGAAAATTCTGATTTCTGGGATACCACAGACCATAAGTCATTGTTTCTTTTAAATACCTGAATATCCTTTTGACAGCTTGCAAAGGACTCTGTTTGGGTGCAACCTGATATCTTCCTACCATTCCTACAACATGCATTATGTCTGGGAAAGATGTTGTGATGTACATCAGGCTGCCTATCATTGATCGATATGAGCTTTGATCAACATAAGGTGAATCATCATCCTTGCTTAATTTACATCTAGTTACCATAGGTGTACCCACAGGTTTCGAATCTTCCATTTGAAACCTTTTCAACATTTCTTTTAGATATTTTTCTTGAGAAATGAACATCCCTTCGGACCTCTGAGTAATTTGCAGACCAAGAAAAAATGACAGTTCTCCTATCATAGACATTTCAAATTCAGACTCCATGGTAGAAGCAAACCATTGTACCAATGAATCCTTATTACATCCAAAGATGATGTCATCTACATAGACCAATACGATGAACAAATTATTATCCTCTGTTTTAATATACAGATTGTTGTCAGCTGTTCCTCTCTTGAACCCTTTGTCTTTGAGATACGTATCCAGTCTGTGATACCAGGCTCGGGGGGCTTGTTTTAACCCATATAAAGATTTCTTCAGCTTGCATACTAAGTCAGGGTTATCAGACAGTTTGAAACCCTTTGGTTGTTCCATATAGACTTCTTCACTTAAATCTCCATTTAGAAAATCCGACTTGACATCCATTTGATAGACTTTAAACCTTTTATGACAAGCATAGGCAAGAAACATTCTGATAGCTTCTAATCTTGGTACGGGCACAAATGTTTCATCAAAATCCAGTCCTTCTATATGAGCATAGACTTTACAGACTAACCTTGCTTTGCTCCTGATAAATTGTCCTTGCTCATTCAACTTATTCTTAAAGATCCATTTGGAGCCAATGACGTTTTTACCTTCAGGTCTTTGAACCATCTCCCACGTATTTTTTTTCTCAATCTAATCAAGTTCTTCATTCATTGCTTTAACCCAGTGGTCATCTTTGCTGGATTCATTAAAATTCTTGGGTTCCATCATGGATATGAAAGCTATATGAGATTGTTCAGTGTTTTTGGTTAGCTTTCTCCTGGTTTTTACACCTTTGTCTTTTTCTCCAATTATTTGACTTGCAGGATGATTCTTTTGAATGATTTTGGAGGAGGAATTTGTAGTTGACTACTGATTTGAGTCTGTCTGAGTGTCTGAGTCTTCATCTGATTCAGAGTCTTTGTTTTCTGATTCTTGGACCTGTTCATCTTCATCTTTAGCTGTGTCTTCTGTAGAAGACTCATTACTGTACACCTCTCTTGCTAGGATTCCTTCATCAATTTTTACATCAATACAGTCAACCATTTTATGCAGCCTCTTATTATAGCATCTATATCTTTTACTGTTTGTAGCATACCCTAAGAAG
>JASDQU010102020.1:644702-675302 GCA_032191745.1 Picea mariana
TATTTCTGTTCAAGTGTTATTTCTGTTGCTATTTCGTATATCATTTATGTGTATTGTGAAGATTATGCTGGATATTTCACTGTTATTCTGTTATTCCTAGCATTTCGTTTCTGTTCTGCATATTTTATATATCTGGTATCTTGCAGAGTCCATTACCTAGGCTACATCATTGATCAACATGGCGTACATGTGGATCTAACCAATATCCAAGTCATTCGTGATTGGCCAGCCCCAACCACACTCAATGAGCTTAAGAGCTTCTTGGGCCTTGCCAATTTCTATCGCAGGTTCGTGTTGGGATTCTCCCATATTGCATGGGCCCTCGGCCAAATAACAAGGGGTGGTGGTAAGGCGAAATTTGCTTGAGGTCAGTCCCAAAAAAAAGTGTTCGATGATTTGAATCAGTGCTTGTGCTTAGCCCCAGTACTTTCACTACCATACCTGCAACAGCCTTTTGATATTGAAACAGATGCTTCATACTATGTTGTGGGCACCGTTCTCACTCAGCAAGGACACCCTGTGGCCTATAATAGTGAGACACTATCAGATGTTTTCTGTAAGTACCCTACTTATGAAAAAGAAATGTACTCCATTGTGAAAGCTTGCCACCAGTCGAGACATTACATTCTTGGGAAAGAAATAGTCACCTACACTAATCATAGGCCACTAGATTTCATGCAGGCACAAGGAAAATTGTAGAATGACCGCCATGAAAGGTGGTCCACATACTTGCAGCAATTTCACCTCAACATCAAGTATAAAACAGGAAGCACCAACCATTTCGTTGATTTCCTTCAAACCGCCAGTCATGACACTCACCACAGTGCTAGACTCTTGTGGCCATGAGACCTCTGGATGGCCCCAACTCTATGAGACAGACCCAAAATTCACCACCACCTACCAAATGTTGGGTCCAAATGCAGTTGTCGATAATTTCCATCTTCAGGATGGGTTGTTGTGTCATCTGGGCCATATATATGTTCCATCAAGCGAGTGAGTGAATATGATCTGGGAATCCCACTACAGTCAAGTGGCAGGACACTTCAATGTCAAAAATACAGTGGTGATGCTACAAAAACATTTCTACTGGATGAAACTCCGATAGGAGGTCAACAAGTATATCAGGTCCTGCACTGCCTGCGTTATTGCCAAACTGACCACTAAGAAATAGGGCATGTACACCCCTTCTCCTACCCCTGATAGGCCATGGGAATCGATCTCAATGGACTACATGACGGGCCTCCCATCCACAAGTGAGGAAATGCATGTGTTTTTATGGTTGTTAATCACTTTTCTATGATGGCGATTCTAGTTTCCTGCAAGAAGAGCATCACAACATAGGTCATTGCCAAGCTCTTATTTGAATGATTTTGGGTACATTTTGGAATCCCACAAACCATTGTCTCATATCGGGACAGTCGATTTCTTAGCACATTCTGGTCGAGCCTATGGTCAGTACTGGACACCAAGCTCACCAAATCCATGACCTTTCACCCCCATATAGATGGCCAAACCGAGGTTGTAAATTGAATGATTGTGCATATCCTTCACATGTATAATTCCAAGAACCCTCGCACATTGGATGAGAGCCTTCCATATGTCCAGCATAGCTACAACTGATCCCCGCATAGCTCAACCAGCGAAAGCCCCTTTCAGGTGGGGTTGGGATTCCAACCATTGGGTCCCATAGATGTTTCGCTTCCCCTTTCGGTCACCTCAATCGACTCATCTATTGTTCCAACTGAAACTGAAAAATCCACTGAATTCATTGAGCAGATCCAACACATCTGCCAACAGGTTCAGGATATCCTACATAAGTCCAATGACAAGTACAAGCAGTTCCATGATCAACATTCGGTGCCACATAAGTTTCAGGTGGGCGGAAAAGTTTGGTTGCACTTGTAGAAAGAATGCCTTACAGGACCCCATAGGAAGATTTGCCCACTCCGTTATGGGTCGTACACCATCACTAAGGTCATGGGGGATAATACTTTTGAGCTCAAAATTCCTCCTTTCCTTGCCCTGCACCCAGTGTTCAACGTGGATCTCCTTCGCCTTTATTTCCCACCATTATTGGACACCTCAGAAGTAGAAGAACAGTTGACACCAATAGATATCAAACCCGACTACATACAATAGGCATCCAATGATCACATTGTGGACACACATATCAAGGGCACTCAACAAAAAAGGAACCAGCTTTATCGAGTCGTCAAAGCAAGGCAGCTCCTACACCAAGGCAAGTGGCTCACCTTAGGCCAAATTCAGCAGAAATTTCCTCATCTGATGGGGGAACTCAATGAAATGGATACCATTTATTCCTAAGGAAGGAGGATTGATCCAGGTGGATATCAGTGGCCACCCACCTTTTCCAATTGGCTCAAAATAGTTTTCTGGCAGTTTTGGTAATTTACTATTTTTAGCAATTTTTAACTTCTGGGACCATTTTGAGGGCCTAAATGAAGGTTTTTTGGGATCGAGGTTCTCAGTGATATCCAAATATTCTCATTGATCTCGCTAAATGAATATCCTTGACGATACCTTTCCAACGAGCTATTGTGCACCTAAAACATATATGGTATGCAAAAGTTACGACCCTAGGAAGTTGATGTACTAACTTACCCAAACGGGGCCCACATGACTTTTGGTGCTTTATCTCCTAGGGTTAGGTTTTTGGATGTCTAGGGTTTTTGAAATTCCTGTTTATTGTAAAAATGCCTTCAGAGCGTCACTGTAATCATCTTCTTGTGAATGAGTGCAGTCGTCACATCTCTTCTCAAAGATAAGCCACCACCATTCCAGCAAGCTTATTTTCCGCTGCATTTTATAGCTTCAGCTTATTTCCTTATTGAATAGAAAACCAATTTTACTGTATCTCTGTTATTTTATGTTAAGCACTTATTAATAATCTATAGTCATTTCATTCTGCTCATAAAATCCAGATCAGAAATGGTGCCAAAATGTTAACACTCTGTAAATTTGTTCGATTGATACACATACAACGGAGGTAACTATTTCAACCCACTTTGAGACCCCAAACTAGGCTTTCATACCTAGATAGGGCTCTCTCAGGAGACATTGTTTCAATGCGAGATATGGCTTTAAAGTTGTTGGTTAGATTTAACACCTTTGAAATAATGGGTTCTGGTTATATTGGCGCAAGAGACTAAGACCTTGGGTTATGGAGTCGGTTCGAGAAAACGATAGAAACAAATGACTCAGTGACTGAACTTGAGAGGATAAAGGCTAAGAGATAAATAATAATTAGTGTAAAATTGTTGTGTGAGGTGGGGAGAAAACACAGAAAGCAACTTGGAGGACCGTTGAGGATGAATTCAGAGTTTAACTTAGAGGAAAACATTTTGTCTAAATGGCGTGAATCCCAGGGCACTGCATAGTGAATCCAAGGTTTGAAATACGTTCCTATTTAGACAGAAATATATATGAATAAAGAATACATGAAGTACATGCGCAAAGAAAGGAGACAATACATCCAACTTCTACAATTAGAATCTGTTCATCAAAGCTTCAGGACTTTGGCATTAAATTTCGATCAGACTCAAACTACATTCGATAGACACTGTCTGTACTAATTTTTCCAACCAACCTGGCTTACATCGAAAAGATCAAATATATAGGCAAGGGCACCACTAGGGCTTCCCTACTCTTCTAAATAATATCTCTAAAAACTAGGAAACTGATGTCTATGCTAAATGACTCTTCGCATGATGCTTTTCCAAAAATAGACAACAAATACATCTGGCTACATCATGAATATTTGTAATCCACCATGGGGATTTGGTTATTGATCAGGTCTTGTCATTAGAGACTAATGTGTCAATGCTTCCCTTTGATCAGATATATGAATAGACAAGTGTTTTTCAGAATCCCTCTATCTTCTGTAAGAAATTAGATTTCTGTTGCATGCTCATTTGTTGGGGGAATGTGCATGGCAAGTGGCTGCTGACTGTCATGGTTGTTATCAAAATGAAAAAATGTCTTAGGGTGATGTCTCCTTCAAAATTGTCAATATTTTTTTTCTGTTTGCGGATACAGGAAGGAACTCAGGTAATCGTGTTTCTTCTGTTCATTGGTGAGAGCTGTGCAGGCTTTCTCTTCGACCGCTTCACATTCTCTGGAATGCTTCACATACCTTTATTCTGACAGCCTCTATGATTTTCACAGCTGTATGATTGTATCCTATGCCTATCTAAGTTTTCTTTTGAGCCACGTCACGTTCCCTTCGCAGCCTTGCGCTGCAAACACTTCAATGGTATTTGTCGCTTCTTGTTGTCTCAACTCCTTGTTTTCTTGGTAAAGTTTGGTGATAGCTAGTTTTTCCTGCTTCAGCTGCTGATATGTCTCTTGATCATTTATACCCATGGAATCCATCCACCTCATTCTGCTCCCACTTTCTCTTCTTTTACCTTCAACAAGTTCCAGCCGAACAACGTGCATAAGTAATTTTTCAGCAACTGATCTTGCATGCGGCTCGTCTAGGATTCAGGCTTCCCCAACTTCCTTAATCTTCTTTGGCCTACCCCTTATCCGAGGTATCTTTTGTTGGGGAGACATGGCTTCTAATATATTTCCTTCCTGTGCAGGTCCTTCCACTCCAGGTTCCGTGGGGTGTGATATCATTGTTTCTGAAGGTAAAGGGAAAACTCCCTGTGTATCCTTGGGGACGCCTATTGTGAGTGAGAACGAATCCCAGTCTCTTTGGGGCTCGGGCCTAGCGATTCTGCCACTTCACACATCTTTCCTTATGTTTTGGGAGGTCTCCATGGCGTGACTACTATTTATCTTGCACGTGGTGGATCCGTCGAATGCCCAAGGTAGAGAATTTGATCAACCTGGGCTTGCAAGAAAATTTACAGACATAGCATGAACCTGGTTTCGTGAATAAAATAGGTGCAGATCATCTGGAATTTATAACAGATCGGGCGAAAGGAGGAATCGTTCCAAGGAACACTAAATTTATGGCAACTGGATGTTTCAAATCGAACTACAGATTTTCCATAGCACATCCCCACGTGTAAAGTACAGGCGATAAGGGTTGCAGGGCATACATGATACGAACGCTGCGATTTTTTGTTCTCTTGGCCTTCATAATGTGCTGATAATCATTACTGCACTTGTCGACGTGACTTCTATTAACTAATTGACTCGATATTGGGTGCGTAGTGACTCCCTTTTTAATATGACCCGACTCTCTAGGAATGACATACCCGTACCATTTCCACATGTTTCGACTCTGAAATCCCTTCCCGTTTCCAAGGGTAAACCGACCACTTCCTGACTTCGACCCTTCTGTTGTTAAGTACCTAACCTCATGTACTTTGACACACAAGCCATGACTCGACTAAATTGATCCTAACCAAAGAAAAATGGCGGCGCTAACACAACCAATGGTGTCCACTACTCCTCTAGGTAAAAAAAATAGTAATTATATTCATACTAATGAAACATTTCTATGAATAATAACTAACCATGTCATTTTAACACTTTTTTTTATTGTAGTGGATGCCCCTATAGCTCATCAACATCCACATCCTGCTACTAGAAGTAGTAGAATGCTTGAGATGACCCATCACCTTCCAGCAGCAGAACATGATCCAATAGTTGAAGGTTGGGATCGAGACAAATGTGATGATGATACACTCATTAGTTTTATCAAAAATAAGAAACAAAAAAAGAAGTGATTGTACATATTTTGAGGACAATTTTTATTAGTATAAATTATTGACTATACAATTTGTTTTTGCTAGTTGTGTGTGGACCTTATATGTTCTATATGCATGTACCTTATTTCTTTCATTTACCTTTAATTCTTGTTTTGATACTTGTTATGCATGATTGGGTATGGGGATTTGAGAGTGATGTGAGGGGGGGGGGGAGGGGTCAAATGAGCTTCCAACTTCATGTGGTTGGTCATGTTTAGTAGAGAATAAATTATTCTTGAAACCAAGATGAGCTCATTCATGAGGTATTCCCATTTAGTATTTCTATAGCATCGTACATGTTTAATTATTATTCAGTCATATAATGTTTAATTCTCTTTGTCAAATTCAAGCTCATAGATGTTTAGTTATTATTCATTCATTTAACCTATTATTTCCAAATGCAGGTTTAAAGGGAGGTCACCTCCACGATCCACAACGCATTTTTGACAAGGTACAATTCATTTTCCAGTACTAATTATCCCCTTTTGCTAACTACATGGTCTGGGTCTAAGCCACTTATAAAGGAGGGAAAAGAAAGGATGGAAAATTTAAGGAAGGATATAGAACCCAATGATTATGACAAAGAACCTTCATTTTTTTTAGTCTTGCCTTGGTTGTCTTTGAAGTGTCTAGGAGCTTATGAAAAATTTCAAGTATGTTATAAGATATTTCAAATATGTACTAGACACGTCAAAAGAAACCAAGTAAGACTAGAGAAACATGGGAAACACAAACTTCACTAGGGTAGTTACTTGATATTAAAAGATTGAATTGTAAGTACCAAATAATCTATTCATATTATACATATCATCATGCAAATTTTATTAGGATAAATTATTGACTGTGCAATTTTTTGTTTTGCTAGTTGTGCATGGACCTTATATGTTTTGTATGCATGTACCTTCTTTCTTTCATTTACCTTTAATTCTTGTTATTCTACTTGTTATGTTGATTGGGTATGGGGAATTGAGAGTGATGTGAGGGGGCAGGGGGAAACGGGATTCCACCTTCACACAGTTGGTCCTATTTAATAGAGAATAAATTATTCTTGAAACCAAGAGGAGTTCATTCATGAGGTATCCCCTTTAGTATTTCTAGAGCATGGTACATGTTTAATTATTATTCAACCATATACCGTTTAATTATCTTTTTCAAATGCAAGCTCATTGATGTTTAGTTATTATTCAGTAATTTAACCTATTATTATCTTTGAAAAGTGCAGGTTTGAAGGGGTACAGTCACCTCCATGATCCATAATGCATTTTCAATAAGGTACAAATCATTTACGTCTCTTGCATCATTAGATAGTTACATTTTTAGTTACATTGTTAGTTACATTAGTTAGAACATAGAACCCCTTTGATGGTTGTGTCTCACATATAATTATCATGAAGCTTATCTTTGATATTTGAAGAATATAGTGCAAATTCATAAGGTGGAGATCAACATGGAAAACATGTTCCTATTACAAGAGTTCTTTAGGAAGGCTCCTTGCACCGTGAGAAAGGATCCACCTTCCAATTATCTTTCACCCCAATATGTTCTTATCAATTGCAACAATTTTGTATGAAACATTGAGAAATGTTATAGGACTACATTGGGTGATTTTCTCAAGGTATCAATGTTTAGGAATAAACATGATCAAATATTTGCTCCATATCAATGATCAATTCTCCACGACTAGCTCGACAAACTAGTTCCATATCTCAACATAGAGGGATTATTGCTTCCTCCCATATGTAGCATAATTCTCTTGGATAGGGGAGCATCATTAGATTTTCTCACTCCTCTAAAATCCCATCAACTTTGGATGTTAGGTGAGATTCCATGCAGATGTCTTAGTTGTGTCTCTTAGCCTGGTATGCTTATATTAGTCCATGCAATTATGTAAATGAAATTATCCAACTTAGTAGCAATGACTTGACAATGATTGATGGGAATACAATCTCCTCCTCAACTTCAAAGATTTACTAGAAACTACTTTGTTATTCATCTATTGAATTGTGGTTATAACTCCTGATCTTTGTTCTCCTCCTCAACTTTGTACTTCATTAACGAGGGTTTACACATCTTGAGTTTAACCCTGCTTAGTTTTCCCTCCAGATGGATTGGTACATTCTCAAGCTTCTCGCTACATCAACAAGTCTATTTTTGTCATGTTTGTTTTATTCACCATGCCTTTATTGGATGACCTAGAAGAAATAGTTCTATTATCTTGGTTATTGTCTACAACACCTTTTTACAACATGAACCCGTATATAAGATAGTAAACTCATGTATGAACAATTTTCTCCAAGTTATAAAAATATCACTTAATACTATCAATAGACCAAATGGAGGTCGATCCACTTGCTCCACAACATTGAATTTTTTCTATAATGGGTAATTCTTAGCATAGAGATAATTTTAATAGATCCAACAAACAATGGGATTACCTCCATTTTTGTTCTTAGGTGCAACTGGTTTCCTAGTTTTACCCTTTCTAGATTTCCTAGATGGTTTTGTCTTTGTTTTTCCTTTATTCTTGTTCTTTCCATGTTGCTTCTCTCATGAAATTCCTTCATCTACTTCTGGATTTCTTCTTACATTCTTGAAGTAGAGAATATTACCTACTACAACTTACTTACACACTTTCTAATCTATGATTGTGGCTCCCTGACCAAGAATCCAAAAATGCCAAAGCCCCATCTTTTCTTTTAATCATTTTTTTAAATTGCAAGATAATAGCTTAACCCCAAAGAAAATAAAAATAAAACTAAAATAACATGATCGGTAAGAATGTGATCATCCATAACCTTATATATTGAATTCCACCTCTTTATCACAAACAAGAGTATTGTGCAAGATCCCAAACCATATGTAACAAAACAAAAACACAAGAATTTATCCTTTGAACCTTATTATTTCCAAACAATGAAAGTTTAGAAAAATATAATTACATTCAGAAGGATGGTGATTTCTAAAGAATAGGGATCCTTGAAATTCAAAAAATAAACTTGTGCCCACTATCCATCCCTACCACCACCAAAAGAAAGAAAGGATAATATTCAAGATTTTTTCCCAATTTTACACACCTTAACTGTGGATATCAATCCAAAATATTTTAATAATAACATCATCATATGTAAATCAATGTTCTCCAACTCTACTACCAAAAAATTGAACACAATCAAGGCTACTAACTGTCTTGAGATATCCCATCTAACTATTGTAAAGTCTTACAACATTCACCACCTTTTCCATAAATCATTGCTCTTATTTGAAAACTCTCAGCACTTGCATATGAAAATATCAATGGTTCCTTTTTTGTTAGATCAGTAAAAACATTATTACGACTTCACTATAAAACAAAATAGTGATCTCCATAAGTGTAATTATGATTCATCCATAAGTTTTTCAAGATTCCATGAAAAGGGGAGTGCTCCACTTTTTAATGAGTCACAACCTAAAAATACTCAAACATGCCCAAAATAGCAAAGATTAGCTAGGGAACCCTCTCCAACATGCCAACTAAACTCCCCAAAGATTGTATATTATAGATAATTATGCCAAGAGGGTCAAATGGTTGTTATAACAACCTCTTTAACAACTTTCTAAAATTAACCATGAGTGAAATCAACCAATTTCCTCAAGGAGGGTGTCAACATCCTTGGGATCTTTAAAGGTATTCATAACATGTGCTTGATTTCTCCTTCATTCTAGGGAATCCTCTATTTAATTCCTTCTTAACACTTGTGCCAACTTGGATTCTTCCCCTTCTTTATGTATTTTTTGACCCATATATGAGGTTCTTTCCACAATAGGCTCATCCTCCAACAACAACTCAAAAATAGTAATAAATTCCAAAATTGAGGGGATGACTCTTAAAGGTGAGCAACTAATCCTCCGTGGGTTGATGAGATAAGGTCAAACATCACCCCTAGAGCTAGTACATTTCCTCAAAACTAGGAATATTGACCAAGTCATGATACTTCCAAGGTGGAACGATCCTCAATGGATAATAACCAACTGCAAAAGGTGGAATGCCCTTGGAATAGGTGCCTTGGACACTTTTCTAAGTGGAATGTGTTCCTTCACTATAGCATCAAAAAAACAAAATAATGGCACCACACACTAGGGAAATCTCTCGGCTTCAATTATCATTAATGTTGCAATCAATTACCTTGTTGCTTGTCTCTTTATTTTCCTGTTCCAAAGATTTTTGGGCCAACGAGACCATCTGTTGTGTAATGCATTCAATGTGTTTATTTTAGCTTCATGGACATGCAATGTTGGAATGTTACATTCTATTCTTCAACTTGGTGCTTGTATCACCCAACACTCCTAATCCAATGCTCACAAGCATTTCACCACCTAGAATATGTATCTAAAACCTATTGGAGCTGCATCGTTTAGGGATGGTGCTCACAGATGAAAATACCAGTAGGCCTGGACGCTTCCTTATCATAAAACCTCAACAAAAGGGTAAAATCAGCTCTGAAATAATGTTTTGTTTTTTTGAGATTGACTTGCATATTTATACTTGAATCAGTACAAAACGTTTGGTGAAGGAGAAATATTCTTTAAGTGTACATAAATTCTTGAAACCAATATGATTTTTCCTTCAGATGCAATAGTGTATGTAGCCTTACCAATTGCACATCCAATGTAATTGCAATCAAAGTAATAACAATGCACCTTATTTTAATAAATTGCTTTGAGATCACAACTGTTAGCACACAACTGTTAGCACATAGTCCTTATGATATTCTTTTCTTTGCTTGAATCTTTCAAATATGCTGCCAAAAGATTTAGCTGTAGAAATATCAATGTATTCTATACCACTTTTAGAAGTACTTCTATCAAAAAGTAAAGATATTTTTCATCAATAACTGATCCAGGGGATCAAATTTTGCTCAAAAATTCAAAGTGCACGGAATCGCTTCAAATCGAACGAGAGCGTAGGCCTCATCGTTACGAACCCAATGCAACTTGTTTGGGTTCAAACAAATTTCAGGAGCGAGAGATATCGTGTTTTGTTCAAAATGACAAACAGGCAAAAAAAAGGATGTTGACTGTACAGTCCGTACAGTCCGTACGGACACTGACGTGGCAGGCCATACGACATGTGGCAGGTTGTACAACACGTGGTAGGAATCTATTTAGACAGTTGGCATGTGACATGGATTGTTTGCAACGAACGGGATGGCGACACGTGGCCCAATCAATGGCTGTCATGTGTCACATGTATATTGGTTTAAAATCTTTGCATTTGGCAAGAGTCGACCCCGTGACCTCCGGGCAGGGTAAAGCCTTGGGAAGGGACACCCAACCAGTGCACCCGCATGTGTTACTTAACATATGTATGCATTTTAATATATTTGATTTTGCAAATATGTGAATTGGGGCGCGAACCGGGCCGGGGCTAAGCCCTGGCCCACAGTTATATATATGTATTACATACGACCAATGTTATGGGCGGTTAAACCCACCGTAATATACATATGTGTTGTAACCATTTTGGTATGCACACGTTTTGACATATAACATGTGACCATTGTGTATGCACATCGTTTAATCCTACAGTTTTGTATATGGTTTGAACCTTAGCCCTATTTTGTATTGTGCGTGGTCATGTGGTGGCCATGTGCCCACGGGCCTTGGTAGTTGAAGGCCGGTGCGTAACCGTTCGATAGTTTGTTCCGGTTGTGCGATTGCGCCCGATGCTAAGTTTTAACGCTTAAATATGCGTGTGGGCTAGGTTGAGCCAACAAGGGTGCGTTTTGTAGATGCAGAGACAGCAAGTTTGAAGGGGGACTTCCAGGAAGCCTATCTTCTTCAATTTTTGGCCAAACGAGGTGCCGAAAAATCCCAGCTAGGGGTTTTTGGACGTTTTGAAGCCATTGGAGCAGTCTATTTGGTATTTTGAGCATTGTAAAACACATTTTTTATCACTTTGAGCAAATAATACAAATGATCCATTGGAAGCTGGACCAGGAGATGTAGCCCAAGAGAGGGGTGAACTCCTTTATCATTTGCTGTGTTATGTGTTTTCTGTTCACTATTTATTGTTGTTGTTACATGCATCTTTGATGAGTAATTTTCATAAAAGTTGTGTTGCAAATTGATCCGTTTTCATTTTAACACATAAAATTTAACTTGCAAATATTTTCAAGAATACAAGTCTTCTTCATTTTTAGATCAATAACAATAACAACACTTTCTGTTGTTTTCTCCTCCAAGGTTTCCACCTCTTGATCATCATCATTATCACCAAACTCATCCACCTCATTCTGACCATTTAGAGATCCATCCTTTTCATCTTCACTCATGAAAATGAGAATTAACCTCCCCACCTTGCAAATATTTATGTTTTAGGTTTCCTATTTAGAAAGAATCACCATGACTTTTCTTAGACTTATCCTCATTTTCAATCACATGCCCAGACTTCATAAATTCAGATTGAGCAGTGGCATCTATAGCACCAATTACATCGAGAACTTCCTTTGCAAATTTGACAATGCCTTGAACAACATCAGCCACATTTTTTATTTTCTACTAAACTTAGAATTCAAGTAGCATCTCATTCACATCTTGGCCAATACTTTTTCTATTACTCATTATTAGAAGGCATTGAAGAGATCTTTTCTAAACATTACTCAAGTATGGTTGACCATCTCATGGCATTAACAACATTTCCAAATGTAGCAAGACAATAATATGAATTCCAGGGTGGCTAAGAGTAATAGCATAACCATTCATATAATTTTCAACAAGCCACGGGACCCTGGCACCAATACGTCTTCCTCTTATATCTGTTATATATGAAAATAACTTGTTGTGTGTCTCATCAATTGTCCTTATTTAGCTGCTAGAAGCTTCTCACATTGGCATTTTAATGATGGGAATTCCTTTTTTTTGGATGAACCTTTGAACTCTCTCACAACAGGAATGACCATTTAGATCTGTAGCAACACCTCTTAGGCTGACATAAGAACTACTCCATACAGATAAAACACCAAGTTCAGAAGAATACACATCTTCATCAATTGTACTACTGGAAAAAATGTCTCAAGTTGCACATGCAATTTGAGGGGTAACAATATACTTCTTGAGACTAGTTGATTGTAAACAAAGGTGGAGGACATATCTTTCTAGTTTGAGGTTTTGTGGGATTCCATAAAGGAGGTTGGACCCTCCAATGTTGTATAGTTTATCATAGAATCCACTTTATTTAGTGTAGTGGTGAGTTTTTTTATTTAGAGTAGATACATGCACATGTTTTGGACCCCTTGTGTGCATGCACTTAATAATTCCTTAAATCAAATTAACATGATTAAGTTGGTTCTTGAATGGTGTTGGAGCTCTAGAGATTCATCAACTTTCCATTGGATTGCTACCACCAATTTCTACCTTGTTGACCATTGAGAATATTTGGTCCACTTACAATTTCATCCACTTTTGTTAAGAGAAACATGCTTACTTCTAAGAGAGTGGAGACGTTGGAAATTTCTATTATGTGCATATCTCCTTTAATCTAAAAACAAGAAGACTATGGTACTTGTAAGAACCAACAAGACGTTGGGATGTGATGTCGAGGGTGTCAAACATATTGATTATGGGATGAGGCTATGTATGGATGGATGGTTGGGATTAGCTGGTGTTATTTGAGAGGTTCACAATGATAGTGATTGGTCACAATAAAGTTGATAAGCCTAAGATTTTTCAATACATTTTTAGCAAGAGAATATAGCATATGATTTGTGAATTATTTTAGTCACTTGATATACACATTTTTTTGTAACTTGCAGTATTTTAATTTTATATAGACACCTAATCTTATCATATATGAATTATTGTGTCTATGTGAGTTAAAGTTGTATGAATGAATTTTACATCTTACTTTACTTTCATGTTCACTACTAATGAGAAATTCAAAATTTCAAAATTCAATGGTTCAACCATTATAATTTATGGTACTCTATTTCTAATATCCTAATTTAATTTAATGTTACATGCATTTTATTTTAGTTTCATTGTTTTAAATTTTGTATATTTGAAAATTAATTTCTATATATTTTTTAGATCTTTTAAGATAATTTGTTAATTTTTATATTCTTTTTGCATCCCTCATCCCTTCTTACCCTAGAAATTGAATAATCTCCCAAATGCCCCTGAAACTCGTCCTCCCCTAACTCCACAAAAGTAGGGGTAACTTAATGTTTTTAACTCATGGTTGCATGACATGTAATTTTACTGTCAAGAGATGTTTTTATTAATTAGATGATGCTCAAAGGGGATGTTATATGTTTGATGTCTATCTTTCAATATAAAACTAATATCATGGGATGCATTGTATGAAAATGGAAATAGATTCAAAATATGGCTTGGGATTCCCCCATCTGAGCCTACATTAAAACTTTTAAGGGATTTTATTTTTGTTTATAATTTTTCATAAATTCGTAGAGTGATTTGCTCATTTTGTATTGTTGTCATTTGAAAACTAGTTAAAAAGTAATATTTTTGATTACTTGAAAAACATATGGGAATTCAATGATGGTCTGATCAGGGGAACTTGTGATCTTCATTTTTTTTGGACTTCCAATTTCGATCTCCTCTTTATCATCAAGTATGTTATGTATCATTTGTATTTTACACTTCTCCTTGTTTGGTATGCTTCCAATTTCCAATTACAATAGGTCGTGTACTTAATCACATATATTTCTTCATTTTTTTCTTTTACATGCATACTAGGACTATTGCGATCAATTGGTTTAGGAAAAATACTATAATAAAATGGAATTCCAACTTATTAAAGTTTATTAATGATTCAATTATCTCAATGGAGGCCAATTTACTACATGGGACTGGTCAAGTGCTCATTAGATGAAAACAAATTGTTGGATGTTGTAGTAAACCATAATCAATAAATCATATTATGTATTCATTTTGGTTTACTAGTCTTGTGCATTTTAATTTTTTATATAATCCTATGGAGCTTCATTAGTTAAGAAAGACCCATATTTATGATGGTGTTATTGTTGTGAACTATGGATATAGATGTCCAGTACAATTTCAGTCAACTATTATGAATTATCGAGGGAACCAATAGATCAGAATAACCAATGTATTTTTTTATTATTATAAATTATAGCCCTTCGTCGGACCATCGACGACCCCGTTTGTCGATGGTTTGACTAGAGTAGATTTTTACTCCTAACCAAAAAAAATCAAACATACAACATATTTGTCAGTATAATTTCGATATTTCGATGACACCATGCTAATATTTTGTGGAAGATACATTCATGGTTTGTCACATCTTTCTCGCTCTATCGATGAACACAAGATCTAGTTGTGACAAACTACCACAGACAATTTTTCAATATTTGGTTAGTCATACGATGGGCTGGCATCGAGCGTCCAATGTACTAGCCATGACCATATGATGTGACTTTGATGAACTACCGAGAAAAATTCATCGCTACTTGGTCGGTCATACAACGAAAATGCGTCAATCTTCCAACGTATTAGCGACGATAACTTGATGGATTTGAGACAAATTGATAAGGGCATGTTAGTCACTCTTATGACATATTTTGTCATTGGTATTGTGGAAAATGCTTGAATGTCGTAATTTCAATGAAGGTGACGTGACGAAAAACCATTTGTTGTCTTCGTCATACTTGTGACGTTGTGGCGATGAACAGGTGTCGATAAATCATCAAAAAAAGGGCCCAATGTACTAGATTATTCTTTTGGGAGGGGCCTCCACTATATTGTCTTCCAAATTCAAGCAAGTATTAAATCTCTTTATAAAAGTTTTCAGGGAGCTTATCAACTACAGCAAATGTCAAATCTATGCTTGGAACACTAGTAAGCTAGTTATAAGTATTATCTCTAGTATTTTGTCCTTTTCCTATAAGGATGATTAGAAAGTATTAAAATATTTATGTATTCCTATCAATATTAGGTCTTCCTCTTCACAATAGTGGCAACCAATAATATACAAATTAAAGAAAAAAATATGTCAATGGGGATCCCACTAGTTAAATCTAGCAGGATGAATGATACTAATCAAATCGGTCCTTCTAGCGCTTCCCATTTATCATTTCTCAACATTAATGGCTCCAAAAGGGATCATGTCTCAGTTAGTGCAGGAAATCCATAAGTTTATGTGGCAAGGGGAAAAGAGTAATACAAAGAGATTCACCTAGTTAACTGGACAATTTTCCAAGCATTAAAATCTAATGGAGGTCCTGGCATCAAATATCCTATGTTGATGAATCTGACCATGGGAGAACTTTTTTTATGGAGGCTAGTCATAGGGAAATATGAATTGTGGAAAAAATTAATACATAGGAAATACCTAGAAGGTACAAGGAAAATAAGCATGGATTATCCTTTTATTCAATAGGAAGGATCACCCACATGGAAGTTACTTTAGGCTTCTCAATCAATTCTACAATCTAAACTAACCTAGATTCTATATGGTGAGCCACATGTGACTGGGGAGTCATTTTTGGATAATTGTTATGCTCTGAACACATTGAGATAGGTTCATAGGCATTTGGGGACTTTTACAGGTGTTTTTTCCACAAGGAAGCTCAGGGAAGCTCAAGGCCACATGTAGAAGAGGTCATGCCCGAATGAGCCATGGTCCGTTTTCAGAGTTCTATTAGTCATTTTTGGGGGTTTTATGTATCCTAAACCCAATGGTATAGTGAGTATTTCCATTGGAGTTGAGAATCATCTTGTAAAAGAATCTTTGACAAACTAATCCCAAAGAGCCTAGTCCATTGATGGAGGCTCAAGGAGATGTAGCCCAGTTGGGGGTGAACTCCATTATCATATTTCTATTGTTGTGAGTTTGATGGTTTATTTTCTGCAAGTTATGTTTGTTGTGTATTTATTTAAAACACATATTTAATCATTTAAAAGAAAATTTCCTCACACATGAACATTTAATAGAAGATGCATAAACTTGGCACATAATTTATCTTGCATAACTAAGACATTGAGCAAGGTCCTGAAAAGTTTATTTTAATGGAATAGAGGGTGCTTGCATAGCATAACAAGTCAGCCCCCTATTTTCAGATCAGGTGGTATTAGAGCTTAGTTTGTTTTTCTCATGTGATTTCCATTGATAGCTAGAGATTTAGTTGTTGGTACTATTGTGCAAGTTTTGTGTTGAAGTTTGATATCTTGCAAGGATGGAGGAAGCTTCAAACATTGATAGTTCTCATACATATTCATTATCCAAGTTCTTTGACAAAGAGATGTTGAAGGAGTTTGTAACCATGAGAGATATGGTACAAGAGTTGTGGGAAGATAGATAAGAAAGCATTGCCCTTCAAGAGCAGTTAAGCCATTGGAGCCATCTATTTGGCATTTTGAGCATTGTAAAGCACATATTTTAGCACTTTGAGCAAATAATACAAAAGATCCATTGGAAGCTGGACCAGGAGATGTAGCCCAAGAGAGGGGTGAACTCCTTTATCATTTGTTGTGTTATGTGTTTTCTGTTCACTGTTATTTGATGTTGATTATATGCATCTTGAATATGTAATTTCTATAAAAGTTGTGTTTGCAAAATTGATCCATTTGCATAAGAACACTTGAATTAAAACTTGCAAATATTTTCGAGAATACAAGTCTTTATCATTTTTAGATCAATGGGAGAACTTTTTTTTATGGAGGCTAGTCATAGGGAAATATGAATGGTGGAAAAAAGTAATACATAGGAAATACCTAGAAGGTCCAAGGAAAATAAGCATGGATTATCCTTTTATTCAATAGAAAGGATCACCCACATGGAAGTTACTTTAGGCTTCTCAATCAATTCTACAATCTAAACTAACCTAGATTCTAGGAAACAAAAAGAAAATCATTTTATGGACTGACAACATAATGGGTCAGCCCACTTTATTGTCCAATTCAGATCTTACTCCCATTCGGCACTGGTTGACACAACAAAACAAATTCACTCTATATGGCATACCTTATTGGACAATTGAAGGCGTATGGATTGGTTAGAAATTCGGGCAACCACCAACCCATCTTCATCAACATCTCAACCAACTTGAATTATCTTTGATAGGTTTCACCCCACATAGGAATATAATCTCATATAAGAGGGGTTGGGGGTCTACCAATTACACAGTGAAATGGGGGCTATCAACATCAGTTGGCAAATTGGAATTCTCCACCAAAAGCTACCATATAGGGGGGAATTTGGCACAGAAATGTGCTTCCAAAAATTAATATGTTATGTTGGACTTTTTCTCATGGGAAAATACTCACTGCATACAAAAACATGGGATACAGGGACCCTCTTGGTCTGTTTTATGTAGAAAGGAAGAGGAATCAATGCATAATTTGTTCTTGGAATGTGAATATATAGAGCATGTATGGAACTATACTCCAACAAGAATGATAAATAGATTAAGAACACCAAGCAATTGTAGGAGCATGTTTGACATGTGGGACACCCTATATCAAGAAAATTTTAAAGGGAATATTCTTTAAACATCTTTGGATGGAAATTTCGAAATATGTATGCTGGAAAGTTTAGCTTGCATGCAAGAAAGTTTTTTTTCAACAAAAACTGCAAACTCCAGAACATGTAGCTATGTGAGTAAAACTTCATCTTGTTGAAAATTTAAATGCCAAAGGAGTGCATAAAACAATCGTGCATGAGTTGAAAAATTAGGAAGAGGAATGGTCGAATCAATTCAATTTGGATCCTCTGTGTCAAAAATAAAATAAAAAACATGTAATAGATCAAGCTTGCAATTGTGTTTGAACTCTCATGAATTTGAACAATGGAAAGCAAAAAAGAACTATTTTCTGCTCTTTTTTATGGAGCCTCGAAAGGGAACCCCAGGGAGGCAGGTGTAGGAGGGCCTATTTATAGTCCTAGGGGGGGATTAGAACAACTTTCGAATGGCATCTTAGAGTCATGACCAACAATCAGGCATACACATATGCCTTGCTGACAAGAATTATTTTGGTAATCTCCATAAACATTAAGAAAATCATAATTCTAGGTGACTCCAAGGTAATAATCAAGCATATGCGTTCAAACTCCATCCCTTTAGAGATCCATATTTCTTTGATTATGGCAAGGGCTCGACATCTCTGTCAAAAATTTGAAGAAATGGAATGGTTTCATGTTTTGCATGAACATGATTTGGAGGCAAATTTAAGAGCCAATTTAGTTGTTAAAAATCATTCGAGGAGGCTCTATGTTAATAACCTTCAGTATGATCATTCCATTCCTTATAATTTATCACACTGCACGTGAATCTAAATCATTGTAACAAATGTTTCATGAACTATCCCACGAATTCCTCACAACGAGGAAAAATAGTACAAGGCTTACCCACACCCGATGTATGCCTCATTCGATATCCATCTTTGGTAACGAATACTCCACTCTAGGTCTTGGTCATTAAGGTGGGAATGTGTTTCTCTAGATCATGGCCATCGACACAATTTGTTGGTCATTTTCATCTTTATTGAAGCATGATGTAGGTGAATTATGGAGTCTTGGCCCTGGACCTTCCCCTATGATGTATCCTTGGCTAAGGTGTGGGACAAATCATGACTTGCAAGCTTCTATTTACCTATTTCACTGTGAGAAAGGATACACCTTCCAATTATCTTTCACCCCAATATGTTCGTATCAATTGCAACAATTTTGTATGAAACATTGAGAAATGTTATAGGCCTACATTGGGTGATTTTCTCAAGGTCTCAATGTTTAGGAATAAACATGATCAAATGTTTTCTCCATATCAATGATCAATGCTCCACAACTAGCTTGACAAACTAGTTCCATATCTCAACACAGAGGGATTATTGCTTCCTCCCATATTTAGCATAACTCTCTTGGATAGGGGAGCATCATTAGATTTCCCCCCTCCTCTAAAATCTCATCAAATTTGGATGTTAGGAGAGATTCTATGCAGATTCCTTAGTTGTCTCCCTTAGACTATTATGCTTCTATTAGTCCATGCCACTATGTAAATGAAATTGTCCAACTTAGTAGCAATGACTTCACAATGATTGATGGGAATACAATCTCCTCCTAAACTTCAAACTTTTACTAGAAACCACTTTGTTATTCATCTATTGAGTTGTGGCTATAACTCATGATCTTTGTTCTCCTCCTCAACTTTGTACTTCGTTAACGAGGGTTTACACATCTTGAGTTTAACCCTGCTTAGTTTTCCCTCCAGATGGCTTGGTACATTCTCAAACTTCTCACTACATCAACAAGTCTATTTTTGTCATGTTTGGTTTATTCACCATGCCTTTACTGGATGACTTGGAAGAACTAGTTCTATTATCTTGGTTACTGTATACAACACCTTTGTAGAACATGAACCCATTTATAAGATAGTAAACTCATGTATGACCAATTTTCTCCAAGTTATACCAATATCACTTAATATTATCAATAGACCAAATGGAGGTCGATCCACTTGCTCTACAACATTTAATTTTTTCTATAATGGGTAATTCTTAGCATAGCGATCATTTTAATAGATCCAACAAACAATGGGATTGCCTCCATTTTTKTCCTTAGGTGCAAATGTTTGCCTAGTTTTACCCTTTCTAGATTTCCTAGATGGATTTGTCTTTCTTTTTCCTTTATTCTTGTTCTTTCCATGTTGCTTATCAAATGAACTTCCTTCATCTACTTCTGGATTTCTTCTTACATTCTTGAAGTAGCGAATMTTATCTACTACAACTTACTTACACACTTTCTAATCTATGATTGTGGCTCCCTGACCAAGAATCCAAAAACACCAAAGCCCCATCTTTTCTTTTAATCATTTTTTCAAATTGCAAGATAATAGGTTAACCCCAAAGAAAATAAAACTAAAACTAAAATAACATAATCGGTATGAATGTGATCATCCATAACCTTATATCTTGAATTCCACCTCTTTATCACAAACAAGAGTATTGTGCAAGATCCCAAACCATATGTAACAAAAAAAAAAACACAAGAATTTATCCTTGGAACCTTATTATTGGCAAATAGTGAAAGTTTAGAAAAATATAATTACATTCAAAAGGATAGTAGTTTCTAAAGCATAGGGCTTATTGAAAGTCACAAAATAAACTTGTTTCCATTATCCATCCCTACCACCACCAAAAGAAAGAATGGATAATATTCAGGATTTTTTCCCAATTTTACACACCTTAACTATGGATATCAATCCAAAATATTTTAATAATAACATAATTCTATGTAAATCAATGTTCTCCAACTCTACTACCAAAAACTTGAACACAATCAGGGCTACTAATTGGCTTGAGATATCATATATAACTAATGTAAAGTCTTACAACATTCACCACCTTTTCCATAAATCATTCCTCTTATTTGCAAACTCTCAGCACTTGGATATGAAAATATCAATGGCTCCTTTTTTGTTAGATTAGTAAAAATAGTATTACAACTTCACTATAAAACAAAATATTGATCTCCATAAGTGTAATTATGATTCATCCATAAGTTTTTCATGATTCCATGAAAATGGGAGTGCTCCACTTTTTAATGAGTCACAACCTAAAAATACTCAAACATGCCCAAAATAGCAAAGATCAGCTAGGGAACCCTCTCCAACATGCCAACTAAACTCCCCAAAGATTGTATATTATAGAGAATTATGCCAAGAGGGTCAAATGGTTGTTATAACAACCTCTTTAACAACTTTCCAAAATAAACCATGAGTGGAATCAACCAAATTCCTCAAGGAGGGTGTCAACATCCTTAGGATCTTCAAAGGTCTTCATAGAATGTGCTTGATTTCTCCTTCATTCTAGGGCATCCTCTATTTAATTCCTTCTTAACACTTGTGCCAACTTGGATTATCCCCCTTCTTTATGGATGTTTTGACCCAGATATGAGGTGCTTTCCACAATGGGCTCATCCTCCAACAACAACTCAAAAATAGTAATAAATTCCCAAATCGAGGGGATGACTCTTAAAGGTGAGCAACTAATCCTCCTTGGGTTGATGAGATAAGGTCAAACATCACCCCTAGAGTTAGTACATTTTCTCAAAAATAGGAATATTGACCAAGTCGTGATACTTCCGAGGTGGAACGCTCCTCAATGGATAATAACCAACTACAAAAGGTGGAACACCCTTGGAATAGGTGCCTTGGACACTTTTCTAAGTGGAACATGTTCCTTCACTATAGCATCAAAAAAACAAAATAATGGCACCACACACTAGGGAAATCTATCTGCTTCAATTATCATTAATGTTGCAATCAATTACCTTGTTGCTTGTCTCTTTATTTTCTTGTTACAAAGATTGTTGGGCCAACGATACTATCTTTTTTGTAATGCATTCAATGTGTTTATTTTAGCTTCATGGACATGCAATGTTGGAATGTTACATTTTATGCTTCAATTTGGTGCTTGTATCACCCAACACTCCTACTCCAATGCTCAAAAGCATTTCACCACCTATAATATGTATCTCAAACCTATTGGAGATGCATTGTTTAGGGATGGTGCTTTCACATATGAAAATACCAGTAGGCCTAGGCGCTTCCTTATCATACAACCTCAACAAAAGGGTAAAATCAGCTCTGAAATAATGTGTTTTTTGTAGATTGACTTGCATCTTTACACTTGACTTAGTACAAAAATTTTGGTGAAGAAGAAAGCTTCTTTGAGTGTACATAAATTCTTGAAACCAATATCATTTTCCCTCTAGATGTAATAGTGTATGTAACCTTACCAATTGCACATCCAATGTAATTGAAATCAAAGTAATAACAAGGCATATTAGTTTAATAAAGTTCTTTGAGATTACAATTGTTAGCACACAGTCCTTAGGATAATCTTTTATTTTCTTGAATCTTTCAAATATGCTACCAAACGATTTAGTTGCATAAATATCAATGTCTCCTAGACCACTTTTAGAAGTACTTCTATCAAAAATTAAAGATATTTTTCATCAATCACAATAACAACACTTTTTGTTGTTTTCTCCTCCAAGGTTTCCACCTCTTGATCATCATCATTATCACCAAACTCATCCACCTCATTCTGACCATTTAGAGATCCATCCTTTTCATCTTCACTCATGCAAATGAGAATTAACCTCCCCACCTTGCAAATATTTATGTTTTAGGTTTCCTATTCAGAAAGAATCACCATGAATTTTCTTAGACTTCTCCTCATTTTCAATCACATGCCCAAACTTCATAGCTTTAGATTGAGCAGTGGCATCTGTAGCACCAATTACATCCAGAACTTCCTTTGCAAATTTGATAATGCCTTGAAGAACATCAGCCACATTTTTTATTTTCGACTAAACTTAGAATTCAAGTAGCATCTCATTCACATCTTGGTTCAATAATTTTGCTATTACTCATTATTAGAAGGCATTGAAGAGATCTTTTCTAAACATTACTCAAGTATGGTTGACCATTTCACAACATTAACAACATTTCCATATGTAGCAAGACAATAATATGAATTCCAAGGTGGCTAAGAGTAATAGCATGACCATTCATATAATTGTCAACAAGCCACATGACCCTGGCACCAATACGTCTTCCTCCTATATCTGTTATATATGAAAATAGCATGTTGTGCGTCTCATCAACCATTCTTATTTAGTTGCTAGAAGCTTCTCACATTGGCATTTTAATGATGGGAATTCCTTCTTTTTTTTTATGAACCTTTGAACTCTCTCACAACATGAATGACCATTCAGATCTGTAGCAACAACTCTTAGGCTGAAATTAGAACTACTCCATACAAATGAAATACCAAATTCAGAAGAATACACATCTTCATCAATTGTACTACTGGTAAAAATGTCTAAATTGCACATGCAATTTGAGGGGTAACAATATACTTCTTGAGACTATTTGATTCTAAAACAAAGGTGGAGAACATATCTTTCTAGTTTGAGGTTTTGTGGGATTCCATAGAGGAGGTTGGACCCTCCAATGTTGTATAGTTTATCATAGAATCCAATTTATATATCGTAGTGATGAGTTGTTGATTCAAAGTAGATACATGCACATGTTTTGGACCCCTTGTGTGCATGCACTTAATAATGCCTTAAATCAAATTAACGTGATTAAGTTGGTTCTTGAATGGTGTTGGAGCTCTAGAGATTCATTAGCTTGCCATTGGATTGCTACCACCAATTTCTACCTTGTTGACCATTGAGAAGATTTGGTCCACTTACAATTTCATCCACTTTTGTTATTATAAGGAACATGATTACTTATAAGAGAGTGGAGATGTTGGAAATTTATATTATGTGCATATATCCTTTAATCTAAAAACAAGAAGACTATGGTACTTGTAAGAACCAACAAGACGTTGGGATGTGGATGTTGAGGGTGTCAGACATATTGATTATGGGATGAGGCTATGTATGGATGGATGGTTGGGATTAGCTGGTGTTATTTGATAGGTTCACAATGATAGTGATTGGTCACAATGAAGCTGATAAGCCCAAGATTTTTTAATACATTTTTAGCAAGAGGATATAGCATATGCTTTGTGAATTATTTTATTCACTTGATATGCACATTTTTTTGTAACTTGTAGTATTTTCATTAACATCTAATCTTATCATATATGAATTATTGTGTCTATATGAGTTGAAGTTGTAAGGATGAATTTTACATATCACTTTACTTTCATGTTTACTACTAATGAGAAATTCAATGATTCATCCATTATAATTTATGGTACTCTATTTCTAATATCCTAATAATTTAATTTAATGTTATATGCATTTTATTTTAATTTTATTGTTTTAAATTCTGTATATTTGAAAATTAATTTTTATATATATTTTAGATCTTTTAAGATAATTTGTTAATTTTTATATTATTTTTGCAACCCTCATCCCTCTTACCCTAGAAATTGGAGAATCTCCCAAATGCCCCTGAAACTCGTCCTCCCCTAACTCCACAAAAGTAGGGGTAACATAGTGTTTTTAACTCATGGTTGCATGACATGCAATTTTACTATCAAGAGATGTTTTTATTAATTAGATGATGCTCAAAGGGGATGCTATATGTTTGATGTCTATCTTTCAATATAAAACTAATATCATGGGATGCATTGTATGAAAATAGAGACAGATTCAAAATATGGCTTGGAATTCCTTCATCCGAGCCTACATTAAAACTTCTAAAGGATTTTATTTTTGTTTATAATTTTGCATAAATTCGTAGAGTGGTTTGCTCATTTGCAAACTACTTTGTCAAAAAGTAGTCTTTTTGATTACTTGAAAAACATATGGGAATTCAATGATGGTTCGATCGGGAGAACTTGTGATCTTCATTTTTTTGTGTGGACTTCCAATTTCGATCTCCTCTTTATCAGCAAGTATGTTATGTATCATTTGTATTTTACACTTCTCCTTGTTTGGTATGCTTTCAACTTCCAATTATAATAGGCCATGTACTTATCACATATATTTATTCATTTTTTTTCTTCTACATGGCATACTAGGACTATTGTGATCAATAATTTTAGGCAGAATACTATAATAAAATGGAATTCCAACTTATTAAAGCTTATTAATGATTCAATTATCCCAATGGAGGCCAATTTACTACATGGGATTGGTCAAGTGCTCATTAGATGCAAACAAATTGTTGGATGTTGTACTAAACCATAACCAATAAAGCATATTATGTGTTCATTTTGGTTTACTAGTCTTGTGCATTTTAATTTTTTATATAATCCTATGGAGCTTTATTAGTTAAGAAATGCCCATATTTATGATGGTGTTATTGTTGTGGACTATGGATATAGACGTCCAGTACAATCTCAGTCAACTATTATGAATTATCGAGGGAACCAATACATCGGAAGAACCAATGTATTTTTTTATTATTATAAATTATAGCCCTTCATCGGACCATGGATGACCCTGTTTGTTGATGGTTTGACTAGAGTAGATTTTTCCTCCTAACCAAAAAAAAACATCAAACATACAACATATTTGTCAGTATAATTTTGATATTTCAATGACACCATGCTAATATTTTGTGGAATATACATTGATGGTTTGTCACATCTTCATCGCTCTATTGATGAACACATGATCTAGTTGTGACAAACTACCACAGACAATTTGTCACTACTTGGCTAGTCATATGATGGGCTGCCATCGAGCATCTGATGTACTAACGATGACCATATCATGTGACTTTGATGAACTACCGAGAAAAATCCATCTCTACTTGGTCAGTCATACAATGGAAATGTGTCAATCTTCCGACGTATTAGCAACGATAACTTGATTGATTTGAGACAAACTGATAAAGGCATGTTAGTCGCTCTTACGACATATTTTGTCGTCAATATTGTGGTAAACACTTGAATGTCGTAATTGCAATGAAGGTGACATGACGAAAAAACCATTTGTTGTCTCTGTCATACTTGTGGCGTTGTGGCGATGAACAGGTGTCAATAAATCATCGAAAAATGGGCCCAATGTACTAGTTTATTCTTTTTGGAGGGGCCTCCACTATAATGGCTTCCAAATTCAAGAAATTATTAAATATTTTTCTAAAAGTTTCCATGGAGGTTATCAACTACAACAATGTCAAATCTATGTAATCTAGTTATAAGTATTATCTCTAGGGTTTTGTCCTTTCCCTATAAGGATGATTAGAAAGTATTCAAATATTTAGGTATTCCTATCAATCTTAGGTCTTCCTCTTCACAATAGTGGCAACCAATAATAAACAAATTAAAGAAAAGAATATGTCAATGGGGAGCCTACTGGTTAAATCTAGCAAGATGAATGATACTAATCAAATCAGTCCTTCTAGCGCTTCCCATTTATCAGTTCTCAACATTAATGGCTCCAAAAGGGATCATGTCTTAGTTAGTGCAGGAAATCCATAAGTTTATATGGCAAGGGGGAAAGAGTAATACACATGGATTCACCTAGTTAACTAGACAATTTTCCAAGCATTAAAATCTAATGGAGGTCTTAGCATCAAATATCCTATGTTGATGAATCTGACCATGGGAGAATTTTCTTTATGGAGGCTAGTCATAGGGAAATATGAATGGTGGAAAAAAGTAATACATAGGAAATACGTAGAAGGTCCAAGGAAAAGAAGCATGGATTATCCTTTTATTCAACAGGAAGGATCACCCACATGGAAGTTACTTTAGGCTTCTCAATCAATTCTACAATCTAAGCTAACCTAGATTCTAGGAAACAAAAAGAAAATCATTTTATGGACTGACAACATAATGGGTCAGCCCACTTTATTGTCCAATTCAGATCTTACTCCCATTTGGCACTGGTTGACACAACAAAACAAATTCACTCGATATGACATACCTTATTGGACAATTGAAGGTGATTGGTTAGAAATTTGGGCAACCACCAACCCATCTTCGTCAACATCTCAACCAACTTGAATATTCTTTGAGAGGTTTCACCCCACATAGGAATATAATCTCATATAAGAGGGGTTGGGGGTCTACCAATTACACAGTGAAATGGGGCTATCAACATCAATTGGCAAATTGCAATTCTCCACCAAAAGCTACCATATGGGGGGGAATTTGGCACACAAATGCGCTTCCAAAAATTAATATGTTATGTTGGACTTTGTCTCATGGGAAAATACTCACTTCATACGAAAGAATGGGATACAGGGACCCTCGTGGTCTGTTTTATGCAGAAAGGAAGAGGAATCAATGCATCATTTGTTCCTGGAATGTGAATATACAAAGCATGTATGGAACTATACTCTAGCAAGAATGATAAATAGATTAAGAACACCAAGAAATTGTAGGAGCATGTTTGACATTTGGGACACCCTGTATCAAGAAAATTTTAAGGGGAAGACTCTCTTTAAACATCTTTGGATGGAAATTTCGAAATATGTATGCTGGAAAGTTTAGCTTGCATGCAAGATAATTATTTTTCAACAAAAACTGCAAACTCTAGAACATTTAGCTATGTGAGTAAAACTTTTTGTTGTTGAACATTTAAGAGCCAAAGGAGTGCATAAAACAATCGTGCATGAGTTGGAAAATTAGGAAGAGGAATGGTTGAAGCAATTCAATTTGGATCCTCTGTAGAAGAAAAAACAAAAACATGTAGTAGATCAAGCTTGCAACTGTGTTTGAACTCTCATGAATTTGAACATTGGAAAGCAAAAAAGAACTATTTTATGCTCTTTTTTATGGAGCCATGAAAGGGAACCCCAAGGAGGCAGGTGCAGGAGGGCCTATTTATAGTCCTAGGGGGGGATTAGAACAAGTTTCGAATGGCATCTCAGATTCATGACCAACAATCAGGCATACACATATGCCTTGCTGACAAGAATTATTTTGGTAATCTCCATACACATTAAGAAAATCATAATTCTAGGTGACTCCAAGGTAATAATCAAGCATATGCGTTCAAAATCCATCCCTTCAGAGATCCATCTTGCCTTGATTATGGCAAGGGCTCGACATCTCTGTCAAAAATTCGAAGAAATGGAATGGTTTCATCTTTTGCATGAACATAATGTGGAGGCAAATTTAAGAGCCAATTTGGTTGTTAAAAATCATTCGAGGAGGCTCTATGTTAATAACCTTTGGTATGATCACTCCATTCCTTAGAATTTATTACACTGCACATGAATCTAAATCATTGTAACAAATGTTGCATGAACTATCCCACGGCTTCCTCACAATGAGGGAAAACAGTACAAGGCTTCCCCACACCCGATGTATGCCTCATTCGATATCCATCTTTGGTAACGAATACTCCACTCCAGTTTTTGGTCGTTAAGGTGGGATTGTGTTTCACTAGATCATGGTCATCGACACAATTTGTTGGTCATTTTCAGCTTTGTTGAAGCATGGTGCAGGTGAATTATGGAATCTTGGCCCTAGACCTTCCCCTCTGATGTATCCTTGGCTAAGGTGTGGGACAAATCATGACTTGCAAGATTCTATTTACCTATTCAACTTCCAAATTGTTGTAATATCTACTTGGAAGAACAATTTATGGCTCTGGTTAGAGGATTTCCCTTAGTTTCCTCCTCGATACCATCATCTGACATCCTTCTTGTTAGCTAAGGTTCTCTGGTCTCTAATTACCATTATGTTTTGGACCATCTCGAGTATTTTGGTTTTGGGTCACTCTGGCTTTTGGTATCTCAGTTTCTTTCTGTCATCTTTCATCTCATTATTGAGATTAGAGATTCTCTTCATTTTGGTAGCAATCCTCCTGTAATTCTTCTTACGCATTGTAGAAGTCATAACCTTAGAAGACAAGGTGGGGAATTCTCTTCACTGGTATTTTCTAGACTATGTTACATTGTTTGAACTTCCTCAATTTGCGGGCCCGGGATTTGAAAACATGGATCCCAATGAGCTCTATAATATACATCTCTCTTCCCAACATTATGAGAGAACTCTTTGTGAGTTATCTATCTCTTTTTGTGCCCACATTGAAGAGTATTGGAAAATCGAACACAACATCAACTTTAAAATCAAATTCCTCATGGGAATGTTGGTCACACAAAAGGAGTAGTTGGGCATACTAGTAGCATAGGTTCAATAACTAAGACATCATCAATGAACTACAACTTCTAGACAACAATAGGAAATATCTATAGCCACTTCTCCCATTGGATCACATTGGCTTCAACTGACCTTATCCCCTACCTTTCCAAACAATGAGAAGTAAACACATCCTCCACAACCTCCAGGACCCTCGAAGGAACAATTCAATTCTAAATTTCTCTAATCTATTCTAAATTTATGGTAGACCTTTCTTCTTTAGTATATTTTATGGATTTAGTGTTATCTAGTCTATTGTATACTCCTGTAAAATTTTGGGCTTGTAATCATTTTTGGAAGGCATGTATCCGAGTATCTAGAAAGTCTCATCAGAATTTGGACAATAACATTACGACAACTTGCTTTTTCGTAAAACATAATGTTATACCTCAGCTACAACCTTTTAATTAATAAAAAAATTCCAGTAGTTGTTAAAAAAATGATTTCCTTTTCATTTAAAATGAAAAATAATGCATTCTACTTACCATTAAATATAAAATACTTTAAATTTTACATTTAAAAAAGTCAAATCAAAATAAATTTCAAATTTTATTAATATCAATAAGCATATATATAGTGTGTGTATCTAACATTGATATTTGGGATTTGTTTAATTGTTATCTTTCTCTTTAATCCCAATCATCCAACGAAGCTTCTTAATCCTCATCCATGGTTATGCATAAATATCCATGGATGGATGCATAGCCTATACTACTTCTTAAGTTTATAGATTTGGACATATTAGCATTCCCAATAAATTTGGACACATCAGATTCCTAATGAATGTAAAGAAGTGTGGGTCCATCGAACATAACAGCTAGGGCCATTTCATGGTTCCATTGTTTGGGTATGTTTGGCCCACTACACCTACTTCATCATTATTCCATCTACCCAAAAGGTCATTGTTCTTAGGGGTTGTTGATTCCCACCATGAAACAATAATTTCGTATGTGAGTTTAATAACGGTTTTTATGAATGAACAATCATTAATTAAATCATTACCAAAGTGGATTTATGTAGAGCTTTTCCACATAAACTAAGGGTGGAGATTATTCTAAACTTGAGCCCCTTCCACCCGTTCATAAATCTCGTTTTTAGGAAATTATATAAAAAATTATTCATGTGTATTATAAAAAAAGAGATATGCCTCGATTGTGTATTATTAAAAAAAAAGATATGCCTCGATTGAGTAGGCCATCGTCTCCTCGATACCCTCGAAAGAAAAAACAGCTACAACGTAAATATAAATTATATATTATTATAAAATTAAAAACAAAAAAAAGGCTACAATTTAAAT
>JASDQU010102020.1:675355-688946 GCA_032191745.1 Picea mariana
TATATATATATATATATATATATATATATATATATATATATAACAAAATAATTAGAATTAAATATAAATTATATATATAAAAGAAAAAACAGCTATAATTTAAATATAAATTATTAATAATATAATAATCTATTTTTAAAATAAAGTTAAGCAAGACATCAAATTGATATATTTAAAAGGATTACTCAATATCCAATTAAATTTAAATGTATTCTTAATTATATAATCATAACTACTATATGTGGGTTTAATGGTTAAAAACATGTGTTTCCTTTTAAGAGGTCACAGAGTCAGAAAAAAAAAAAAGGAAAATCAATGTTATTTTGATAGGATTAAATATGGAGTTGAGTATAATTTATGTTTATATTTATTATTTTTAATTTATGTTTATATTTATTTATTTTTATATTGTTTATTAAAACCCATCTTTATTTCTTTCAAATTTTTTTATAGTTTTAAAGGTTTGTTTGGTAAGTTCTCTTATGTGAAGTTCCTAAAGGTTTTAAGATCCCCATTTAGACCTTTGAGATTACCATTTGCTTTTGCCAGTAACAATCTATTGATTTATATTCATAAATTTCGAAGAAGAAATACTTCATAAAAATTAATCTAAATATACATATATAATGAAAAAAAAATTATTTAAAAAAAAAATTATAAAAATTTCTTAAAAATCTTTGTGAAATATTATTTTAAATTTTTTCCTATTATACATCTTAAAATCATTTTTTTATTTTAAACTTAATATTTCATCACTTTTTTTTTTCTTTAATTATATCATTCTAAATGATTTAAAATTTATTATAAAACAGCCCCCGGGAGCAGCTCAATTGGCAAGTGTCGTGATATAGCAAAAATAATTATTATAAAACGTTTTTTTTAATTTAATATTCCATTACCTTTTTTCCTTTAATAATATTATGCTAAATGATTTGAAATTTATTATATAAAACTTTCCGGATCATATTTCTTCATTACAATTCCTTACTTAAAACAAGACCTTATTCCTTACTTATATCCTTCTAAATGATTTGAAATTTATTATATGGCACTTTCCATGTTATATTTCTTTGTTATTATGTTATATTTCTTCATTATTATTCATTACTTATGACAAGACCTTATTCCTCACTTAAGATAACATAAGAAATTATGCATTTCCTTTATAAGTAGATTTGACTTTGTATCCTAAAAATATATTTTAATATGTTTTTAATATATTATTAATTGATTATTATATAAAATATATTTTTAATATATTATTAATTGATTATTATATTTATTTATATATTTATATGTAATTTTTATATTGAATTAATTAGTTTATTAGAGAAAAAATGTTTTATATTCTTTAATATATTATTAATTGAAAACATTTAATTCTAAAAATATTTAAAAATAAAATTTTAATTTATTAAATTTTAAAAAAAATAAGTAATTAATTATATTATTCTAAAATTTATTATATGACACTTTCCATGTTATATTTCTTACTTAATTTTATGACACTTTCCATGTTATATTTCTTACTTAAGACCAGGCCTTATTCCTCACTTATATTATTCTAAATGATTTGAAATTTACTATATGGCACTTTCCATGTTATATTTCTTCGTTATTATGTTATATTTCTTCATTATTATTCCACACTTAGGAGAAGACCTTATTACTCACTTAAGTTAAGATAAAAGATTATGCTTTTAGTTTTGATTTTGTATTCTAAAATAAAATATGTTTTTAATATATTATTAATTGGTTATTATATAAAATATGTTTTTAATATATTATTAATTGGTCAGTTTTAATTTTGGATTAGTTAGTTTATTTGAAAAAAATGTTTTAATATTTCTTAATATATTATTAATTGATTTATTTATATAATTTTTAAAAATAATAATGATAATGGTAATTGTTATTATATTTATTTAAATAAATTTTATTGATGATAATTTTATATACTATTTATTTCCAAAAAAATTCAATATTCAATAGCATGATAATCTGGTAAACAATTTAATTCTAAAAAATTCAAAAACAAAATTTTAATTTATTAAATTTTAATGTTAAATAATTAATTATTATTTTTTAACATTTTTTTTTAATTAAAAAACAACAAATTTTTATATATAGTTTCATATATACATTGGCAAGAATAATTCTCTATATTTCCTCATTTGATAGAAAAATAAATAAAATAAAAATAAAACTTGAACTTGAAAATCCACTAAGATAACATGTGGTGTTGGATGCAATAGGTAATGTTGAATGTAATGTCTAAGTACAATACACATTGACATTGGTGTTAAATAATAAAAATAAAACTTGAACTTGAAAATCCACTAAGATAACATGTGGTGTTGGATGCAATAGGTAATGTTGAATGTAATGTCTAAGTACAATACACATTGACATTGGTGTTAAATAAGGGAGTTGATGATGACATACATGGTTATGGTTATATATATATATATATATATATATATATATATATATATAAAAGAAAGTTAAGAAAGTTATAAATATAAATATATAAATAAATGGAGGATTTTTTCATTTGATTTGAAATATTTAAATGAAGGGTAGTTTAATTACTCGCCACAATAATGGTTGATAACTTTTAGACCAAATTTGAATCTGTGATTTATGGCTTCATTAGCAACATGCCTTATGCAGATGGTTCAATCAATTGAGTGAACCCTTTGGGCTTTGTGTGAGAGTGTGTGTTTTCCAAGGAAAATCTTATGGGGAAATTCTCTAAAACTTTCTTGCATTCGCGGATGGTACACAATGCATACTCATTAGTGTTGATTACACACTTGACTTAATAAGAACATGGAGTGAAGCACCCAATAGAGACAAACTGTGGGAAATCAACCCTAAGACCTACATGAAGCTCAAAGAACTCAACCACTCGAGCTAGCCCATCAAACTATTTACACACATAGACATACACAAGCCCTAGCCTAGTGGGTTATCTCAATTACTTCAAACTGACCAATTTCAAGGTGTAGATCATTGAGAGGTCATGGATTCAAGTCCAATAAATTGCTCTAGATTAAGGGTAAATGTTATATTCCAACAACATTCACCATAAATGTCATTCACTAAAGGTGAAAAAATTCTTAGAAGTAACATGTATGTAATTCACATCCTTAAAATTTATTTCTTGGAGTTACAAATTTCTATAGTGGTTTGACATTTTTTTATAGATTTGGGGTAGAAATGTGTGTGTGTGTGTGTGTGTGTGTGTGTGTGTGTGTGTGTGTGTGTTTCCTTCTTAGAAGTCACAAGTTCAAATCCAAAGGGAGTAAGGTATGTATACTTTTGTAGACTTTAGCAGTCAAATCACTGTGTGGAGGGGGTGTCATACACCAATTTGATGTCTGGCTTGGCCATGACCTTAAAAATGATATTATTATTATTATTATATAATTTGATATTTGGAAATTTTCATTGGTAAAAATAAGTGATTTGAATAATTACCCATGGTTTGAGTCTGAATTGTTAGATTAAAAACCTATTAAAACTAATATAATTCATAAATGGGCAAATGATGTTATTTTTTGTAAGTGAGATTGTATAAAAAACCTGCCAAAATCAAATATTACAGTATCATCATTTTGTTCCAGGTTATAAACACTGAGCTACCCCGAGGGGGAACCAACTCAGTCAGCCAAACAATTTTTTAGTTCAGGTCTTAAACTGTCAATCATAACAAGTCTTAACAGAAAAATATTATAGCTTGATCTTTCTACTGACATATAACAAAAACTTTTAGCCCCCTAAGGGTGACCAGCTTGATAGTAATTGACACAAACAGTAAATGACACAGATTATCACTATAGTGTCTATGAGGCAAAACAACAGTTATACAACCCTCCAATCGAGCAAAATAAAAGAGACATTTGTGCATGTCAACTGGTAGGGCTATAGTGCGACCACGCGTCCATGGAGGTGTTGTCAAGCATCGGGTCCTCGAGAGGATTTGGCTCCTCCTCGACTGGTGTCGCGTCCTCCTCCTTGACTGGTGTCGCGTCCTCCTCCTTGACTAGTGCAGCTTCCTCCAAAGACCCAACTGGTGGAGTTGGTGCCAAGACTGGTGTCTCAGCCTCTGCTACGTCTATTTCTCCAGTTGAGGGGTGGTAAGCATCCTGTATTGCTGAAAGAAATTGTAGGAATTGTGTTGCTTTCCCATCCAAAATCTCCATGAGAAACCGTAGATCATCCAAGTCCCGTCGTAACTCAAAAACCAGGCCTTCCAGCAATGCAAGGCCTTCTTGCAATTAAAATTCATATTCATTGCAAGAGTCTATGTGGGAGTGAGGCCGTTGTTTTGAACCTTGTCTTGCTTCATGGCTATCACCCTAAGAGTGAGCGCAGTGTAGGAGGGCATGGGGCGATTGGGGAAGCGAGTCCGACGAATTTGATGGAGCCACTGGTACTAACAGGGAGGCGGAGGCCAAATCTCCAAGGGGACTTGGGTTAAATCCCAAAGAAGTCCCCGAGAGATTAAACCACTCCAACTTGCAGGAAAAAGGCGACGAGAGGGGTGGGAGGCATATGGGACTATGGATCAACTACGCCAGGGAGGAGGACGAGGAAGGTGACGAGGAGGAGTAGTTGTGGGAAGGTGCGGGCAGGGGGCGGAGGGATAGACGCGGTTGACTGGGCTGCCATGTCGACCCTCGTTTGGACTTCCCCCTCTGTCTCGGCATCTCTGAGACATAGTGAGGGAGGAAACACCCAGGAGAGAACGATAGCAGGCGTAGGAGCAGCTAAGTGGAAGGTCAAGCTCTAGAGGATTTGACCACAGGAGAATGAGGCGTCCAATGCACCTGGTGCAATTCATAGTATCTGAGTTGATGGTTCCATCCATTAAACCAACACACGCATAGAGTAAATACATAGCCATGGCGCTGGTCCATCGAAAAGACGGATATCCAGAGTAGGGCGCACTAAGATTAATGGCGCCCTGTCTCATACAACGTGGTTTTAAGAGCATTAAAGTGGCGGGAGGGGGAGGCACGCATCCATCATGTGGCTTACGCCATGGTGGCTCTCTCCCTGCTGCTCCTCTTGACAAGTGTCTCCCACTATCACCCCATCCGAGGGACAAATGATGTTATTGTGGTTAATTGGAATCACTAATTTGTCCATTTGGGGGATTGTTGGAGGTAATATTGATGTCTTATGTTCTTGTTTTTTGGGCAACAAAGAGGTGAAACATGTCACAAGCATGATTTGAACATAGATAAGAAGGATAACAACTTATCCTCTTAACCACCAAGCTAAACCCAGTTGACTACAATGAGTGTATTTATAATGCATGCACATATAATTCTTTTGTATATATATAATGGAGTAAGGCCTAAAAGTTATTTCAATTGGTTAAAAGATTCTACCCAAGTCACTCATAAAAAAAATCCCTAAATCATAAGCTCAATTACCCTTAGAATTAATAATAGGTAAGTTTCCTTGAAAATAATATATCTATATATGTATAAAGATAATAAAGCATATTTATAAATTATTTCTTTAAAGTACTTTGAAAATAATTTATAAATACACTCTAATTTATATGTGTTGGATTCTATACATATATAATATTTCTTAAATCTTATGTAAATATGGTTAATTTGAAAGTTATGTTAATTAACCCTTTATTATTGAATGCAAATAGTTAGTTTTTGGGATACTCCTTTTTACGTTGACCATTTAATGTTGAGTTCCCACCATACACTGGCTCTTTGCTATAACATTATAGGAAAAAATAACTTTAAAACTTTGGAAAACATTGATTTCTAATTTTAGCATGACCATAAAATCTTTAATCGTCTTCAATAGGAGAAAACAACAACATCATTAAAAAAAAATAGACGGTACAAAAAATAAAATAATTGGAAAATTTTTACCTTGAAATCCATCTCTCGACCGGTTCCAGAACCAAGTAAAAAGAAGAACCCCATGCAAAAAAAACCAGCTTAAATGAGACCTCTTACAATCGCTTCCTACCTAAAGAGCTTTCCTCTAGAGCATGCTCTGCCATCTTATACTTCGCTTATCGAATTGTACATTGTTCCACGCCTTGTCTTGATCGATTTTATACCATATCCATACCTTCCATATAGAGAATAAAAAACTACATAACCTCATGTAAGCCATGCATTCATACTCAAAAACTTTTCAGAGATCAAAAGCATTCCTCTATAAATATATCCAAGAATGGCTCCTACCAAACCAAAGAAGAAACCAACCCCCTCCCCTCCCCAAAAAAAAATGTGAGAAAAACCTAAGCCATTCATGTGGCATTTCTAAAGACATTGAAGGGTGGATCAAAACAGGGCTCAAGGGGGCGTAATTACCATCAAAATGAAGTAAATCTAAGGCCCATGCACAAGTTGCTAATGAAAATTTAGATGGGCAAAGCCTTGTGCCAAGATTTCATGATCTAGAGGGTGGATTGTCATGATCCTAACGTGAATCTGAGGCCATATCCATGCTTATAAAAATAAAACAAAAAACTAGGCGGAAAAAAAATGAGGAGGAGAATAGAAATGTATTGTGCATGCCTCTTTTGAAACCTTGACTTTGTGTGACACGTGTATTGATATGACGTGGTAGGTGAAATTGGTTGTATTGGATAACAGTTTTCATAAAGGACTGAAAGGAAGCAGAGGCATAGAATATGCTTCCTACACTAATCTATGATAGAAGAACGTGTAGAAATTAAAAACATAACAGTTGCAAACAAATGAAATGAACAACAAACCATTAACAACGTGATATCTTAGGGAAAACCATTCTGAGAGAAAAAACCCCACATCCTAAAGCACACTCAAGGTATTATTTAGCAACTAAATGGTTACAATACAGAGTCTTTGTGCTCTCAGCAAGAGTATTTAGTAGTAGCATAATTCTGGAGAAAACGAACAACATAACAATAAGATAAAACTTACTCTTTAATTTCCTATATCCCTAGCACTCAATAAATACGCATAGAAAAACTATAAATCATCTATGGTTTATCATTTCCACATACTAAAAATGATAAGAAAGTTATTCCTTGCCACTACTATGCATACATTCTTGCTATAGTTATACATTGTTCCTGCTATAGCTCTACACATATTCTCCACCACTGCGTTGCATATATTCCTGTTATAGCTTTGAATTATTTTTGCTACATCTATGCACTTATTCTCCACCATTTTTCTACATATATCCCTGCTACAGTGCGACATTATTCCTTCTACAAATATGCAAGGTGTATGACACACCTGAGCCAACATTCTCCCACTTGTCATATACCTTACAAGGGTATAAGGGAGAATTCATCAAACTATGAGCTAGATGCTAAGGCCCATCGACTCACAACACCAGTTGAATTTACATGTGCTCACCATTTTCGTCAATGCATCTACAACATTTTGCAAACTATCATCTTTCTATAGCATCACCTTTCCATCCTCTACCATGTCCCTAGCAAAATGGTATTGTATATCTATATGATTTGTCTTTTCATGCAAGGTTGGGTTCTTAGCTAGGAAAATGGCATTATTACTATCGCAATGGATCATGATACTTTTTTAACTTAGCCCTACTTCCAAACATGGTTTCATAAACCAGATGGCCTCCTTACAAGAATGAGTAGTTTCCATATTCTCCACCTTTGTAGTGGACAAAGTGACCACAAATTGTTGCTTGCTCATCCAACTCACTACTCCACCAAACAACTGAAACACATAACTGTTCATAAATATCCTTCTATCTGCATCTCCCACCCAATCAGAATCCACATAACCATGTATATCCACTAAGTGTGGGTCCCCTGAAACATCACTATGATAGCAAATGGAATAGTCATAGGTACCTCACAAATACCTGAAGACCCTCTTCACTGTAGCCCGATCTTCACATCTAGGATTAGCCATGAATTGACTCAAGACTCCAATTTCTTGGTCAATGTTTGGTCTAGTACAAACCCATTGATATACATTCATTGATCAACGTTAGTACATACATATCCACCCTTAGTCTTATTCCATTCCTTTCTATGTTCCTTGTATACTATTTACTTAGTCATTTTCTCTTTGAAATGCGAGTTGTGGATCAGGTTACCATTAAATCCACAGGTATGCAAACACACAAACCCACAAGTATTTACTTAGTCACTTTTTCACGAATCCAACACTTAGTCACTTTTATGTGTTGTGGGAGTTGTGTTGCAGGAGATCAATCCATCCCTGTCCTACAAATACTTGTGTCTCGCAACCCACAAACGTGCGACACTCAGAATGACCCTTTCTACTTCTGCGTCATGTAAATTGCACTACTTGCTTTTTTATACTTAGCCAATTCTTTTGAATGTGGGTGTAGGACAACCTTCCTCTCCATATACCTTTTTCCTTCATGTCCGTGTCCCAAAACCCACAATTCTACGTTCTCCAAAACAACTCATTCATTTCTCCAACCCGTAAAATCGTCTTTTTCTTATACTTAGTCTATCTTACCATTGCGTATGTGGGAGTCCCCCCTTCTTACATTTTCAACTATCCATGTATGTAGTTCCACATCCTGCAATCCCGAATTCATCATATTTCACTTTCCATTTCCCACTTTGCACCTCCATACTTAATCATTTTTCATGTTTTCCAACATCACATCCCCATTCCCGATGGCATTTACTTATTCTTCACCACATCAAATGCCACTTGTGTGACCCTAATACCATTATTAAAGTGGCGAAGATTCCGTACAACTTTGTAATAAATTCTAAATCTAACTATGCAAGCCAACAACTTTGAAATAAGAGCTATGGTGGTTAATAATCAAGGAAATATGTGGTAAATTTAATAAAGAGTTAAATTTCTATGCTGTAAAAAAGTTATATCGACAATAGCACCACCTATTCGTAAAGGGAAATCAGTGTAAAGAAATGTCAAGTAGAAGAAAGGACTTGTATCACAGAGACACACATAATACTCTTAGATGAGAATATCATAAGTTCCATTGGTATCAAGCTTATAAGTGGTATCTGGTGTTGGCATGTTTTACAGATAGTGTATGCTGCTTGTCATTGATGGCAAGTACAGCAGCAAAGATGGCAACAAATGTGCAAAGGATTGTAGGCAAGTCGTTGATGACAAGATCAGAGTAAGCATCGATGAAAAACAGGAACAAAGTAAGCTCAGGAGTAATTAGCGCAAAGTCGATTGCAGCGCCTAAGCTCGGGAGGAGAAGTGTCAGTGATCGTTGGATCCCAGTTAAATTCTCGAAAGAAGGAGAACCATCAGATCTTCTTGTAGACAAGAAGAACGCGCAGAAGAGGAGGACAGATCTCAGGCGTCAGATCTGAGCATAGGTTCCGACCATCGTTGGATCAGGAAGAACCTGCACGTTCTTTAAAGTGCAAGATCGAAGCGGTGGTCTAACTCCATTTTGGAGTTTTGGCTATCAGGATTTCAGAAATCGGGAGATGGAGATGTCAAGAACTCCTACCACAGGAGTCTCGAAATTGTGATATGTGAAATCGCGAATTAATCCTAACCATCGGATCGAGGACTGATATGAACCATTTATCAGGCACAATGAAGGCTCGTAGAGTTGTGAAGCCTCAATAAAATATTGACCGTTGATCCAAGAGGGACGCGTGGCAGAAGATCAGAGCATGTCAAAGACTCCATTTCAGGGTTTCACGAATCGTGACTTGGAGAGTCAAGAAACAATACCACGGGAATGCCGAAATCACGAAATGATCTAAGCCGTCAGATCAAGGTTTGATGTGGACCTTTGATCCAACCCCATTTCGGGGTTTCGGATACCGGAAGTTGGAGTGTCAAAACACTTTGCAATAAGAATGTCAAAATCGCGATATGCGAAATCGCAATATGATCGGAGCCATTGATTCAAGATCTGATTTGGACCGTCGAATCATAGGACAAGTGGCAAGCGATTGGAATTTCGTTGACTTGGAGTCAACAGAGCATGGTGTGGAAACTCGCTAGATGCGAGATCGCGAAAATATCAGGATTGTCGGATCACCAAGAACGTGGACCGTTGATCTGAGCTCCATCTTGGAGTTTCGCCTATCGCGACTTGGAGTGACAAGAACCTCCATCTAAGGAATTGTGAGATGTGAATTCACGATGAGATCTGGACTGTTAATACACCAAGATTCTGGACCGTTGATCTAAGCTCCATCTCGGAGTCTCACCTATCGCGACTTGGAGTGACGAGAACCTCCATCTAAGGAACAAAAAGATGTGAATTCACGATGAGATCTGGACCATCAATTCATCGAGATCATGGACCATCGATCAGGGTCGATGAAGGTCATAAGGTCGCAAAAATACCGAAAAGGTGAAATGGATGTAGCCTGTGGTCACATCGGTGGAAGATGGGGGAAGGAGCTAGTGCAGACAAGCTCCTTTTCAGAGTTTCGGGGATCGCGACTGGGAGTGTCGAGACACTTGGTCACACGAATGTGGAATTTCCTAATGCCGAAATGCCGAAATGAATGCAAGATCCCATGGAGCCAATCCAACGGTGCAGGTGAATTTGAGTATGATCGGAGGGCTAATGTTTCTCTTCACAGTTTAACTGCTAGAAACCATTGATGGTTTCTGCCAGAAGATTCGAAGAGACTTCTGTGTGATCGCCAGAGGAGCTGAAGAGTCTCCAAGATTCTTCCAGTGAATGAAGACTATTCTTAGAGGGGATTGACAGATGGATGAGCGTTGAAGTCTGTAACTGAAACAGAAAGGATAAGCTCGACTGTGCCAGAGAAGACGAGGAGTCTCAACTGCCAGAGAGGCTGAGGAATCTTAGTTGAACACCCAATGATGTTGGACGCGTAGTGGGAACCACCAGAGAAGCTGAAGAGTTGCGATGATCAAGCAAAGCACTCGAGATGTGGAGCAGATGGGCGTGGTGTGCGCATGCAGAGGAATTGCGCACATTGCATGCACAAGGTGCAGAGAAGCTATAAGTACATAGTACAGAGAAGAGATATTGTTGCGGTTGTGATGAGGGATTCAGGAGGGCAGAAGGAAGAGAGTACAACAGCTGAAATGCAGAGCAAAAGAATGGTGGATCAAATGGAGATGGCACACAGTTTGTAACGTGAGAAGAACATAAAGCATAGAGGAGTGTGCAGAAGACACTGATGCAGACAGAGCAGTGTCGTATAGCAGAACAATGATAAGTCTGGTAAGCCAATGATAAATATTGTATCACTGTGATAAGTTTCATTAGCAAAGATTTATATTTCTGAGTGGTAGGGAGGTGCAAGGGAGGACTGGTGTCCTTAGAGGTTCAAGTGGGAGCTTGAACACAGGGAGTTGGTGCTTCCTTCTAGTTGGTGCTAGAGAAACCAGGGAGTTGGTGCTTCCTTCTGGTTGGTGCTAGAGAAACCAGGGAGTTGGTGTTTCCTTCTAGTTGGTGCTAGAGAATCCAGGGAGTTGGTGCTTCCTTCTAGTGGGTGCTAGAAAAAAACAAAGAGTTGGTGCTCTCAGCAAGTTGGAGCTTGCAAAACGAAGGTTGTAGCCTCACAATGAGTTGGTGCTCATATGTATGATAATGTAAAGAATGTAAATAATACTTATCATATAAAGAAGAAGAGGTTTTTACCCTGTATGGGTTTCCTCGGGAAAATATCTGTCTCTGTGTTTCTCATATATGTGACTAATGTTGAATGTGCCATTGTTTATTTCCCTGCATTATTGCGATCATCATTGAGTGCCTTGTAAAGAATTTAAAAGAAGCATAATTGTTTAAGCACGGGAACAACTGATTCACCCCCCCCTCTCAGTTGTGCAACAATTGGTATCAGAGTCAGCCCCTTATATCTAAGGGTAGATCCTAGAGCTTAAACATGTCAAGCCATGAAGGAAATTCGACCAATAAGGCCCCTCTGTTCAATGGAACAAACTTTGCCTTTTGGAAAGTTAGAATGAGAACCTACATAATGGCTTTAGGTGCAGATGTCTGGGATGTGGTAGATATTGGTTATGTAAAGCCAGTTGTGCTAGCTAATAAGGATGACAAGCTAGAATTTAGTTTCAACGCTAAGGCTATGAATGCTATCTTGAGTGGGCTTGCAGAAGCAGAATTCATAAAAGTTATGCACCTAGGAACTGCCAAAGAAATGTGGGACAAACTCATTAGCAGTTATGAAGGTAATGAGAAGGTAAAGGACGCCAAGCTTCAAACCTACAGAATACAGTTTGAACAGTTGAATATGAAGGAAGATGAAACAGTTGGAAAGTACTTTCTGAGAGTAGAAGAAATGGTAAATGCAATGAAAGCACTTGGTGAAAAAATTGAGGAACCTTCTTTAGCTCAGAAAATCTTGAGATCTCTCCCAGATAGGTTCAACCCAAAGGTCTCTACTATATAATAACTTAATGATCTAAAAACCTTGGAGTTTGATCAACTTCTAGGAACATTGACTGCTTACAAAATGAGAATAGTTAAAGATAAACCCACCTCCAGAGAAGCATCATTCAAAGCAGACAAGAATGAGGATTCTGAGCCCGATGAAATTGAAGCAAAATTTGTGAAGATACTGAAGAAGGGATCATGAAAATACAAAGGTAAACTACCTTTCAAATGTTTCAACTGTGGTAGAATAGGTCATTTTGCAAATAAATTTCCCCACAAAAGAAAGGATCAGACGTATGAAGATGAGGAGAAGCATAAACACAGAAATTTCTGTAAAGAGAATAACTTTAAGAAGAAAATTCTTTGCGTAAACAATGATGGCGATCCTTCAGATGATGAAGACTATGACTCCCCTATTGAAGATAAATTAAATGACTTCATACTTATGGCCAAAGAGGATTATGATAATAACATCACAGGAAGTGAAGTTAATGAAGAAGAAGTTGTGGTTGACATGGAAGGAGAACTGATCAGTGCACTGGAAGAGATTGACAGACTAAGAATTAAGAACAGAAAGAAAAGACAATTGTTGATACAGTTCGAGAAAGACAGTAAAAAACCTGATGAAGACCTTGTCCTACTAAAAGTAGAATTAGAAGAGGCAAAGAAAATCAAAGACATTGTGAAACGACAGTTATCAGAAAAGAAGGTGAGATGTGAAGCATTAGAAGAAGAAGTAGTGAAAACTAGGAAAGATATGGAGAATTTTCAAGCCTTTTATAATCAGAATCTGTCAAGTATCAAAGCCTCAGAAAGATTAGCCACCATCCTGAATCAACAAAGGAATCCAAAGTTGAAAACTGGTTTGGGTTATGAAGAGGGATCAAGTAGTGGCAAGCCAAGAAACGAAGAACCCATCAAGTTTGTCAAATGTACAACCAATAACAACAACGAACCTGCAGAAACAAAGGAAGACAATCAGCTGCCCAGGATGAGTAAGGTAAAAGATGACAGAATTGAATTTGTAGAACAAAGAAGTAATGCGCTCACTGCTGAAAGATGTCATCAGCCTGGAAGAAATCGATTTGCACAAAGAAGACAACCATTTCCCAGGTACAAAGAATTTTTCCATGGCTATTGTTTCTACTGTTCTAACTTTGGTCACAAAGCTGTAAATTGTTCCTTAAGACTTAGACATGAGCAATTAAGA
>JASDQU010102021.1:27542-38383 GCA_032191745.1 Picea mariana
TAGTGAAACCTGACTTCTATTAATGAATAAGATAAAAAATCATTGTAGAACACAAACTGGAAGAATAGGGTAGCTTATCTCTGAAAAGAAAGAGATGTTGGCTATGCTTCATTCACAACAATCTTTACATCACACTCCATTGCATGCTTAAAGGGCCTCCTTCACCTCAATTATATACGAGAGAGTGAGAGGAGAACAATTCCCATGATGCATGTGGGATAAATTAGTCTAAGTTTATAAAATTCCATAGGCATGTAAAACACTAGGACTTCATAGGTAGTCACCCATCCCAGTACTACTCTATCCCGAGCATGATTAATTGCAAAGTTCTAATGGGATATCGTGCATTAACGCTATGTTGTAAGCATGTACATAAGACCGTTAAGAAATAATTACATGATGTTTGTAGTTAACAAATCAAGATGGCATTACATTTCATTCCCCATCAAAAGGGTGAATATCAAGGTTTATCAAAACCATAGGCTTGAAATGTTGATTCAATGGAAAATGTGGATGGCCATCGAGATCCACCTCGATCATTCCTCCCCCCTTAGGAAGAAATGGTCCCCATTGTGTCAAGTTCCCTCGGGAGATGGGGAAACTTCTGTTGAATTTGAACCTTAATGGTGAATCGATTTCCTTGTTGAAGTATATGTCCTGCATGTACTTTGTCTGTGGAAGGATGTCATGAACCTGTTCGAGGTACTGGATTTGTTCAACAGACCCAACTGCATGATCATCATTGGTCTAAGTGTGGGAGGAATTTGTGGGTGAAGATGCAACAAGAAGAGCTATATCAATGGGGAATAATGGTTGGAACCCCAAGTACACCTAAAGAGGGTCTTGGCCAATATAGATATGTTGAACATATGGAAGATTCTCATTCTCTTTATGCTCCTCTACAATCTTGTTGATCTTCTTTTGTTGGATAGAAACATCTTGGGCCGAGGTTATAGTGGCCGCAGTGACCTTCTGTTCATCATCTAACTGGATCGTGAAGAGGGAAAACTTTGTGGTATGAGAGATTACTTTTCAATTTTTTTTCTCGATATCAATGAAGTGACAGTAGTTGGAACTACCTCTAGTACCCTATAGATCTTACCTCCCAAAGTAACAATAACACTGTGGGGCCAAGACTCATAGATAGTATGGCGTTTCCACATATATGGTTGTTCTGAAAGAACATCACATACTTCAATGGAGAAACATCACACACTACCTCATCCTTTAAGGTCTTGATTCCATAGGACCAATGACACTGTTGGCTGACATGGATGTCTCATCCCCAACTCAACCATCCAATGGTGTATGGTTGGAGGTGTGGCATCATTGGCATCTTCAATCTCCTGACAACCTCGATTGAGATCAGGTTCTTCTAATTCCCATTGTCAACAATGAAATGCAATGGGGTACCATTTACTCACATCTGCGAGTGGAAGACACACTCCCCCTCCTCAAGATCCTCTTGGTCTTCTGGTTGTATTGTTTTGGTCACAATGGTAGTAGTGGGTTCTACATCGATGATATGTTTCCCTTTATTCTTCTTTGAATCATAGTTCAAGTCATGTTCTAATTCTCTTTCTTTGAGCTCAACCACCAATTATTTTTTTGAGCGACATTCATTGGTGTTGTGTGAGGGGTTGGTGTGGAAGTCACACCACTTTCCATTGTCTTTCTTAGACTTCTCATTACCCTTATTTTTTTGCTTCTTAGAATAACTCTCTTGAGGTTGGCCTTCCTTTCTTTTCCCTTCGTTCTGTGAACTAGGGTTTCCTTTGACATGATTCTATTGTGGCGTATTTTCAAACTCAAACTCCCACTTATTTTGCTGCTTGAATTTCTTTTCAATTTTGACTGCATATCTATAAGCATATCCTAGTGAGGAGATGTCCAAGAAATCCATCTTTGTTTGGATGTACTCGTGCAAACTACTGTGATACTTCAAAACCAGGTGCCACTCGAAGTCTTTGATACCCAAATTTGAGTGCAAGGTATGAAATATGTTAGTGTACTCCGACACCATCTGATCTCTTTCCTAACGTAGAGTCATCCATCTCATGTATTGTTCATCATAGTTTCCGATAGGGTAGAACTCCTCCTTTAGGGAATATACAAAGGCTACCCCAGTGGGTTTTCTCTTGAATGGTGTAGATTCATTCGTGGTGTACCTCTCCCAGTAACCTTCCCACCAAGATCTAACATGGGGAAGGGATTCAAGGAGCACGAAGGTGATCTTTTCATGGTCAGAAAATTTTTGGATGGAGTAATAACCTTCTAGCAGATTCGACCATTTTTCTAGAGCATCTGCATCTATTTGGCCTTCAAATAAGGGGATATCAAAATTGATTTGTACCTTCAAGGGTGTCGCACCTCCAAAATGGTTGTTTGTCGAAGATGCCTCATTTGCTACCATCAATATCCTTTGAAGGATCTGAGAAAAGTTGTCCATCATCTCATTCTGTTGTCGCATGAGGGATTCCTCAAGCAACGTATTGAAAGGATCTCCTTCTCTGACATCTCTCTTTTATTCCACCATGGGAGGTCGTTTGGGCTGGCAAGAGAGGTTGTCCTTAAGCGAAATGAACTCGAGACCCAACTCTCTATACTGTGACCTCGTTGGGGACCTGCTCTGAGAAATGATAAGGAGAAGACTACTTTGATACCACTGATCCAAATTATGCTGCGAACAAAACAAGACAAAACCAAAATATATATTAGAGAAAAAACAAGACAAAAACAAAATATATAGCAGAGAACACAAAAATTCAGTGAAACCCAACTTCTATTAATGAATAAGACCGAAAAAACACTTTAGAACACAAAATGGCAGAATGGGGTAGCTTATCTCTGAAAAGAAAGAGATGTTGGCTATGCTTCATTCAAAACACAATTTACATCACATTCCATTGCATGCTTAAAGGGCCTCCTTCACCTCAATTATATATGAGAGAGTGAAAGGAGAACAATTCCCATGTTGCATGTGGGATAAATTAGTCTAAGTTTATAAAATTCCATAGGCATGTAAAACACTAGGACTTCCCAGGAAGTCGCCCATCCCAGTACTACTTTAGCCTGAGCATGCTTAACTGGGGATTTCTAATGGGATCCGGTGCATTAATGTTATGATGTAAACATGTACACAAGACCACTAGGAAATCATTACATGATGTTTGTAGTTAACAAATAAAGATGACATTTCATTCCATTCCCCATCAAAAGGTTGATTATTAAAGTTTATCAAAACCATACGCTTGAAATGTTGATTCAATGAACATAAGCATGTACACAAGACCACTAGGAAATCATTACATGATGTATGTAGTTAACAAATGAAGATGACATTACATTCCATTCCCATCAAAAGGTTGAATATCAAGGTTTATCAAAACCATACGCTTGAAATGTCGATTCAATCGAAAAGGTGGATCGCCACCGAGATCCACCTAGATCAGTCAAAATATTTTTTAATCTCAAGCTCAATGAGGTAGTTCTTCCATGGTTTCTATGACTGAAGGAAGGAAGACATGCAAATTATTTACATGTGGAGCACATGGACACATGACCAAAAATGAAATTTTCAACATTTTTGGACAAGTATTTGTTGCATCTATGGTCCCAGCATGATATAGATAGTAAAAAATGGTTGAAGATTTTCTTTTTATATGTAGCAAATGAGAAAGAAATTTTCATTAAACAAAAGGCTATCCACCCTAAAATGAGTTTTCCATACTTAGTCATACATTTAGATCATCTCTAAGATGCATCGATTTTTGTAGATCTATGCTAAGAACTCCAATTTCATCTCCAATTTCATATTCTTTTAAATAAATCTTAAGCTCCTCACTTGTAGAATGTTAATGTGAGATTGGATCATGCAATTGTAGCAAAAGATTTCCAACCCACACAAAATTGAATCCGTAACAATAAAATGCATCCTTAGTTTGGTTCTCAAAGAATATCTAATATTTTCACAATTTTAATACCATGTAAGAATTCTTAACATGGTCATGGAATCAAAACCTTAAAGGACTAACTCATAATGAACGGATATCAATAGAACACAATACATATACTCGAGAAACCTTTTTAGGCATAAAAAAAATCCATTGTTAAATAAAAATATTTATAAAAAAATCCATCGTTAAATCAAAATATTTATTATGTGTTAATCATCATTACAATTTATGCTCTTTCTCTTGCTCACTCTTATAGAAAAATGCATAAGCTAGTTAAGTAGGAGATCAAGATAGTGGACTAAGAGATTTTCCAAATTAAACTAACTCTCGACATGGTTCTCAAGGTAATCGAGGTCTATATCTTACTTTACTATTAGATCAAGATTTCTCAAGGCAATCGAGGTCTATATCTTACCTTACTATTAGATCAAGATGAGCATGTTTTTTTTTTTTTTTTTTCAAGCAATTTGTTGAACTTTACATCTTTGAACATTATTATTAAATAAAAATCCATATATAATGTGTATATGTTTATTTATTTTTTCAAGCTAAGGATCTAAACATAACGTCTCTAACATTTTATTTAGAGCTTCTCTAACGGTTTATTTAGAACTTAAGATTTAAACCGTGACAAAGCAATTATTTTGTTCATCGTAAGTTATAATTTTTTTATTGTTTCCCACTTATAAAGTACTCGGGGTTGGCTAATTCTTAGACAAAATAAGGAAAGTGTAAATCTGATGTTCAATAAAGTGGGTGAGAAAATCATGTAAAGATTGATTTCTACTAACATATAATCATATAATGGTATAATCATGTATATGTATACATGATATATAATTTATGATTAAGAACATGTGTTTCCTCTTAATAGGTTACAAGTTGAAATTTAGAGGAGGTAGAGTATGTATATCTCTGTAAACTTTACGAGTCAAATTGTTGGTGATTCAATTGATTCGATAAAGAGGCGAGATAAATGCCATAAAGAAGCTATATTGAGCGTGAACACCTGCTTTGGAAGCTCAAAGTATTCTTTGCCAAGAGGAGGAATGAGAGTGTGGTGAGAACCAAGTATGACAAAAACTTCTCCGAACCAAGTATGGCAAAAACTTCCCCAAAAATAAAGAGAAGAAGAAGAAACTAATATTATTTCATTACCAACTTAAAAAAACCTTAAAATTAAATTATTATTATTATTAGTATTATTATAGTAAGTAAGCATATAACTCTAACACAAAACTAAAGTTGAGGAAAAAAACATTAAATCAGATTAAATTCAAAAAACATGTTTCAAATAAGAAACCATCTTCCAAAATCATGGTCCTAATTCCCATGACCTTCTTATGGGCTCTGGATTTATGAAATTTATAATAAAATGGCGTCTAGAGTAAAGACTTAAAGTCTATGTTAGAGTCCGTTTGAGGTTAGTTCATTTAATAGAAGTTATAAATGATGGCCAAAACTTATAAAATCTATAGATTACAACATTTTTTTGATTTTCATGTAGTTAGTTATGAAATGATTATTAACATGTAAATGAATTCATGATATATAAGTGTATTTAGCTTTTTCCAAAATAAATGAGCTTTATTGTCTAGCTTATTCATGATATATAAGTGTATTTAGCTTTTTCCAAAATAAATGAGCTTTATTGTCTAGCTTTCTGTTAAAAGAGTATGCATTTTTTTTCTTTCATTTTTTTTAGATTAATTAAAGACCACGCTTCCTCATTAAGTTACAGGTTCAAACTTTATGGAGAGGGGTTAAGGGTGAGAGTTGGAAAACATTTCACTTTTTATTGGGTATCTAAACTGGAACTAGTCTCCTACAATCTTGAGAATGGACATATCCTTCTTCTCTCTTATAATCATGGTGATAACATCCCACTCTTGTCCACATCGTTCTTCCATCCTATAATTTATACACTCTTATGCAAATCCATCTTACAATCCTGATGATAACATTCCACTCTTGGGCATATAATTTTTCCATCCAATATTAGGCCAGGGCTCAGTCTAGCCAATGAAAAAAATCAAAGACGAGGCTTCTTTTTGGGAAGTGTTATCCTTTATCATGCCATTTGAAATAGAAGAAGAAACTGTCATGGATTTTGTCATAGCAATTATCGGCCAAATCGATAAGCTTATCAATGAAAGGTTGAGGAAGCTCGCTGTGCGATTTGGGTTCTCCCATGGAGGAAACAGGGATGCAATGGATCACTCGAAGAAACGAAGGTTCGTGGACCTTAACTCGCAGAAATCTTGGCTATGAAAGCTGTTGCAAAAACCCTAACACGTGTCGCACTTACTCATTATTAAAATATTTAGACAATTGAGTGCATGTAAAGGTAATATGATGAGCATCAATCAATGTATAATTTAATTTATTTTAGCAAAAAGATGAACGTCAGCATTGCGGTTTTGATGACGTTAATTTTAATTTAATGTTTTTTAACGTTAACTTTAATATAATATTAAAAGACAATTGAGTGCAGGTAAAGGTATTGTAAGATTCATGGGGAACATCTTTTCGTTACACCATAAAACTCCGTAGGGTTTCGATAGAATAAAAAACTCAATTAAATAATTTTTATTATAGCCATGTAAAACAGAAAAGACCTAAAATACGGCAACTTCATGAAAACCACTCCAGTATTCTATGGGCGAGAAGTGGATTCCCACAATTCCCTGAATCTTATGATAAGATGAGATGTTGATTTCCACAATTCCCTGCCTTTTATGATAAGATGGGACGGAAGGGGCCGCCTCTTTCAACTCTTCTTCTCTGTTGCTTCCCTTTCGCATCGGGCTGTCTCGTCTTCATATTGCGAACTAAATTAATGTGCTGCGACCGGCCTGCCTGTTTCTAATTAAACTCTTTCCATTACCATTAATGGGTTTGTAGTAATATAAGAAGAAATCTTCTGCTCGACTTGACTCGTTCGACAATCCAACCCAAGCCTCTCTTCCTGCCTCTGCCTAGCCCTCCAATTCTTTCCTTGGCATTCCCGATACTAGTTGATTCCACAGTCCAAATTTCTTGCTTCTAAGTAGAGCTTGAAATCCTCGATATTCTTCTATCTACACCTGGAGCCGATGGATTCGTCGCATTCATGGTGCCCGCTGCAGTACAACGAAGATATTGTGGTGGAGGTGTTGAGGCATCTGGATGCCAAGTCCCTGGCCATGGCGGGATGTGTAAACAGGCAGTGGAAACGTGCTGTGGAGACGGAGAGCCTGTGGGAGGGGGTCTGCACAAAGCAGTGGCCTGCAGGTGGCGAGTCGCAGAATATGAGATCCGTGGTGATAGCTCTGGGAGGATACCGCCGCTTCTTCCTCGTTTGTTTGCGCCCACTTCTTTATCGTTCTCTTCCAACCAGAGCCTGCAACCACGACGAATTCATCCCTCTCTCGCTTTCTCTCTTCTCCATGGATTGCTACGAGCGCCTCGGCAGAAACAAAGGCTACTTAGGCGACGATGAACCTTTCACGACCCATGTTGGCCGCTACAGGATGGAAATCTGATGCTCCTCAGTATAAAAAAATACTCCTGTAGTTTTGCATGCCTCCAAAATAACTTCCATGCTGATAAGTTTTTTCCCTTCTTTGCTTTTCTAATATTTAAGAATCCGTTTTCTTCACTTCTGTCATTTGTAATTCTGGATGCAGTTACTTATTTTAGCTAGACGCTATTTACACACAGTTTGGCTTTGTGATTTATATAATTTTCAGTGACTTGATACATGATTGGCGATATTTGAATATGTTTTTTTTTCTAATATAACTTAACAATTGAAAACGGAGTCCTCAACTGTGAGGATTTGGTGCCTGTCTAGTTTAACGTCGAATTCTCAATCGTCTTATACTTCATATTTACTACAGAAACATGTATAAGATGGTCATGTATAGATTCTGTTTACAGTCAATAGACATTAATTTGTCTTAAATATGAAGTTAAAAAGTATTTTTTTTTTCTTAAATTGTCACGTTACAAATTTTTTTCCCTAAATAAATTTTCATATTACATGATAAATTTCTCTCCAGTAAATTGTAAAACTATAAAAACACTTCAAATTATTTTACTAAGATCATAATTAACCAATCACAAATTATTTTATTAAAACCAAAACCATTTGAAGTTAACAAAATTAAAGAGTTTTTTTTCTTCCAATTATCATATTACATGATAACAATTCTCTCCACTAAATTGGAAAACTAAAAACACCTTTTAACACAATTACAAATTCTTTTAATAAGATACTAAGCATTAAGTAATTAACAAACCAAACATAGTTTTATTAAATATAATTTTAATTAACTATTAAGTAATTAACAAACCTCTATGTTGAGATTCATCAATTATCAATTTTTAATTTTAACTTCTGGAGATTCCATCAATTATCAATTTTTAATTTTAAAAGTTTATAAGTTAACCTTTCACACTTTTTTCCCTCTAATATTACTTGTTGACATCACAACAAATTATTTTACTAAAATCATAGCTATTAAATAATTAACAAACCACAAATTATTTTATTAAAACCAAAAATATTTGAAGTTAAGAAAATTAAAGTTTTTTTTTTCAATTATCATATTACATGATAACATTTCTCTCTACTCAATTGAAAACTAAAAACACCTTTTAACACAACTACAAATAGTTTTACTAAAATCATAAACATTAAGTAATTAACAAACCACATATAGTTTTATTAAAACCATATCCATCAAGTAATTAACAAACCTCTATATTAGAGACTCCATCAATTATCAATTTTAAAAGTTTATATATTAACCTTTCAAACTTTTTCCCTCTAATATTACTTTTTTGACATCACAACAAATTAGTTTACTAAAATCATAACCCATTAAATAATTAGCAAACCACAAATTATTTTACCAAAATCATTACCATCTACCATTGAGTAATTAACAAACCTCTATGTTGAATATTTCATCAATTAAGCAAACTTTTGTCCCTTTAATATTAAATTTAATTAAAAAGGAACTTCTATGTTGGATATTTCATCAATTAAACAAACTTTTTCCTTCTAATATTAAATTTAATTAAACTTTTTTTGACATAACAACAATTTTTTTACTAAAATCATAACCATTAAATAATTAACAAACCACAAACTATTTTATCAAAATCATTACCATTGAGTAATTAACAAACCTCTCAGTTGGATATGGATATTTCATCAAATAAGTAATTAACAAACCTTTATAGGTTTATGGGTTAACTTTTTAAACCTTTTTGTAATTAATCTTAAACTTTTATAATTAAAAAACCTTTATAGGTTTATGGGTTAATCTTTCAAACATTTTTGTGATTAATCTTAAACTTTTGTTATGGGCTAATTTTTCAAATCTTCTTTGTCACTAAAGATTTTTATTTTTAATTATTTTTAAAAAATATTAAGAATATGTTTTTTTATCTACATTATTTCAATATAAGTTTGTATCAATTTTGTGTGGCTCTTCTATATAAAATTTAAGTATAGATATATTATTGTAACATCAAATTGGTGTATGAGACCCTTTTGTTTGTGAGACAAGGGATCCCCTCCGCATAGTGATTTGACTGCTAAACTCTACAAAGGTGTACATACTCTACCCCCTTCTAGATTTGAACCTATGACATCCTAGGAAGAAACACATGTTCTTAACCATTAGGAAATGCAATGTATTATAATCAATTGATCTAAAATATGCTTGGACAAAGTTAATCTTGCTAAGCAATCTCCCTTGTAGAAAATACATGTAGGTATTAGAAGTCTAAGCTACATATTTTTTACAATTAGATTCTAATTTGTGAACTCATAACAACCGAAAACCAGCTACAATGATCAAAATTCATGGGTTGGATTACACACTTGATTTTGAGATCGATAAATACTTCTGCCTCATCTTTGCAATGTGTTTCCTCTCGATATTCAAAATCTCCTCACTTATATATCATGTCTCATGGTGTGCTGTATTTTTTGTATTTATGGATCTTATGCAATGTACTTTCATATCGATATGTTGTCTAGAGGTTAAGTGTGATTGATAGAATATTGAAAATGAATATTTAGCTTATGGTTGGTATTCCCAATTATTGTTATGGGTGATTATTAAGCTATCTCTTTGCAATATGTTGCAGTTATCATTATTCTCAAATAAGATGGATCTCACAAATAACTAATAATATATTTAGTTATATCTTTGAATAGTTTATTTTGAGTTAGTGATAGAGATTTTAGATTTGTTCACTGACTCACTTGAATGAAGAAAGTGTGTTTTTATAGGTTGGTGTCCAATTTAAGCCCAACATTTGGGCGGCATTCCACGAGCTTAGAATCTTTCCATGAGTGATCATACAACTAGTGAACTCCAAGAGGTGTTCTTGGGGAAATCTCAAAATCTTGAAAAGTAAAGAGACCCATTCTCGTAAAAAAACTTTACCATAATTAGGACCAAGATTGTTATAGCATCAATTGCCACCACATGTATTAATGACTTATTTGGCCTTTCCATGTCCTACTTGCAGACATTAATAACCTTTACCTCATTCTTCAAAAATCAATATTTTTTGACATGTATGCATACTAACAACTATGTAAGGGACATATATGTGTATTTCTCCATTGAAAGTCACGACACCTCAATTTTTCTAAAAGAAAATATAATTTTCATTATTTTTGGGTAGGGTTCATGTGTTTACCTAGTTCTTGACTCCCTATTGCCCATACATAACTAATTGTAGCCACTCCATCCACTTGGAGATGGTATAAATTGATCCTAAGGCATGAGGAGAAGATAATTACACTTGAAGGAAAAATTTCCTAGAAATTTCCCACTTTGTCTGCAAACCCCGATTTCCCTGCTACTAATTCATATC
>JASDQU010102021.1:38403-54067 GCA_032191745.1 Picea mariana
CATGCCATTTGAAATAGAAGAAGAAACTGTCATGGATTTTGTCATAGCAATTATCGGCCAAATCGATAAGCTTATCAATGAAAGGTTGAGGAAGCTCGCTGTGCGATTTGGGTTCTCCCATGGAGGAAACAGGGATGCAATGGATCACTCGAAGAAACGAAGGTTCGTGGACCTTAACTCGCAGAAATCTTGGCTATGAAAGCTGTTGCAAAAACCCTAACACGTGTCGCACTTACTCATTATTAAAATATTTAGACAATTGAGTGCATGTAAAGGTAATATGATGAGCATCAATCAATGTATAATTTAATTTATTTTAGCAAAAAGATGAACGTCAGCATTGCGGTTTTGATGACGTTAATTTTAATTTAATGTTTTTTAACGTTAACTTTAATATAATATTAAAAGACAATTGAGTGCAGGTAAAGGTATTGTAAGATTCATGGGGAACATCTTTTCGTTACACCATAAAACTCCGTAGGGTTTCGATAGAATAAAAAACTCAATTAAATAATTTTTATTATAGCCATGTAAAACAGAAAAGACCTAAAATACGGCAACTTCATGAAAACCACTCCAGTATTCTATGGGCGAGAAGTGGATTCCCACAATTCCCTGAATCTTATGATAAGATGAGATGTTGATTTCCACAATTCCCTGCCTTTTATGATAAGATGGGACGGAAGGGGCCGCCTCTTTCAACTCTTCTTCTCTGTTGCTTCCCTTTCGCATCGGGCTGTCTCGTCTTCATATTGCGAACTAAATTAATGTGCTGCGACCGGCCTGCCTGTTTCTAATTAAACTCTTTCCATTACCATTAATGGGTTTGTAGTAATATAAGAAGAAATCTTCTGCTCGACTTGACTCGTTCGACAATCCAACCCAAGCCTCTCTTCCTGCCTCTGCCTAGCCCTCCAATTCTTTCCTTGGCATTCCCGATACTAGTTGATTCCACAGTCCAAATTTCTTGCTTCTAAGTAGAGCTTGAAATCCTCGATATTCTTCTATCTACACCTGGAGCCGATGGATTCGTCGCATTCATGGTGCCCGCTGCAGTACAACGAAGATATTGTGGTGGAGGTGTTGAGGCATCTGGATGCCAAGTCCCTGGCCATGGCGGGATGTGTAAACAGGCAGTGGAAACGTGCTGTGGAGACGGAGAGCCTGTGGGAGGGGGTCTGCACAAAGCAGTGGCCTGCAGGTGGCGAGTCGCAGAATATGAGATCCGTGGTGATAGCTCTGGGAGGATACCGCCGCTTCTTCCTCGTTTGTTTGCGCCCACTTCTTTATCGTTCTCTTCCAACCAGAGCCTGCAACCACGACGAATTCATCCCTCTCTCGCTTTCTCTCTTCTCCATGGATTGCTACGAGCGCCTCGGCAGAAACAAAGGCTACTTAGGCGACGATGAACCTTTCACGACCCATGTTGGCCGCTACAGGATGGAAATCTGATGCTCCTCAGTATAAAAAAATACTCCTGTAGTTTTGCATGCCTCCAAAATAACTTCCATGCTGATAAGTTTTTTCCCTTCTTTGCTTTTCTAATATTTAAGAATCCGTTTTCTTCACTTCTGTCATTTGTAATTCTGGATGCAGTTACTTATTTTAGCTAGACGCTATTTACACACAGTTTGGCTTTGTGATTTATATAATTTTCAGTGACTTGATACATGATTGGCGATATTTGAATATGTTTTTTTTTCTAATATAACTTAACAATTGAAAACGGAGTCCTCAACTGTGAGGATTTGGTGCCTGTCTAGTTTAACGTCGAATTCTCAATCGTCTTATACTTCATATTTACTACAGAAACATGTATAAGATGGTCATGTATAGATTCTGTTTACAGTCAATAGACATTAATTTGTCTTAAATATGAAGTTAAAAAGTATTTTTTTTTTCTTAAATTGTCACGTTACAAATTTTTTTCCCTAAATAAATTTTCATATTACATGATAAATTTCTCTCCAGTAAATTGTAAAACTATAAAAACACTTCAAATTATTTTACTAAGATCATAATTAACCAATCACAAATTATTTTATTAAAACCAAAACCATTTGAAGTTAACAAAATTAAAGAGTTTTTTTTCTTCCAATTATCATATTACATGATAACAATTCTCTCCACTAAATTGGAAAACTAAAAACACCTTTTAACACAATTACAAATTCTTTTAATAAGATACTAAGCATTAAGTAATTAACAAACCAAACATAGTTTTATTAAATATAATTTTAATTAACTATTAAGTAATTAACAAACCTCTATGTTGAGATTCATCAATTATCAATTTTTAATTTTAACTTCTGGAGATTCCATCAATTATCAATTTTTAATTTTAAAAGTTTATAAGTTAACCTTTCACACTTTTTTCCCTCTAATATTACTTGTTGACATCACAACAAATTATTTTACTAAAATCATAGCTATTAAATAATTAACAAACCACAAATTATTTTATTAAAACCAAAAATATTTGAAGTTAAGAAAATTAAAGTTTTTTTTTTCAATTATCATATTACATGATAACATTTCTCTCTACTCAATTGAAAACTAAAAACACCTTTTAACACAACTACAAATAGTTTTACTAAAATCATAAACATTAAGTAATTAACAAACCACATATAGTTTTATTAAAACCATATCCATCAAGTAATTAACAAACCTCTATATTAGAGACTCCATCAATTATCAATTTTAAAAGTTTATATATTAACCTTTCAAACTTTTTCCCTCTAATATTACTTTTTTGACATCACAACAAATTAGTTTACTAAAATCATAACCCATTAAATAATTAGCAAACCACAAATTATTTTACCAAAATCATTACCATCTACCATTGAGTAATTAACAAACCTCTATGTTGAATATTTCATCAATTAAGCAAACTTTTGTCCCTTTAATATTAAATTTAATTAAAAAGGAACTTCTATGTTGGATATTTCATCAATTAAACAAACTTTTTCCTTCTAATATTAAATTTAATTAAACTTTTTTTGACATAACAACAATTTTTTTACTAAAATCATAACCATTAAATAATTAACAAACCACAAACTATTTTATCAAAATCATTACCATTGAGTAATTAACAAACCTCTCAGTTGGATATGGATATTTCATCAAATAAGTAATTAACAAACCTTTATAGGTTTATGGGTTAACTTTTTAAACCTTTTTGTAATTAATCTTAAACTTTTATAATTAAAAAACCTTTATAGGTTTATGGGTTAATCTTTCAAACATTTTTGTGATTAATCTTAAACTTTTGTTATGGGCTAATTTTTCAAATCTTCTTTGTCACTAAAGATTTTTATTTTTAATTATTTTTAAAAAATATTAAGAATATGTTTTTTTATCTACATTATTTCAATATAAGTTTGTATCAATTTTGTGTGGCTCTTCTATATAAAATTTAAGTATAGATATATTATTGTAACATCAAATTGGTGTATGAGACCCTTTTGTTTGTGAGACAAGGGATCCCCTCCGCATAGTGATTTGACTGCTAAACTCTACAAAGGTGTACATACTCTACCCCCTTCTAGATTTGAACCTATGACATCCTAGGAAGAAACACATGTTCTTAACCATTAGGAAATGCAATGTATTATAATCAATTGATCTAAAATATGCTTGGACAAAGTTAATCTTGCTAAGCAATCTCCCTTGTAGAAAATACATGTAGGTATTAGAAGTCTAAGCTACATATTTTTTACAATTAGATTCTAATTTGTGAACTCATAACAACCGAAAACCAGCTACAATGATCAAAATTCATGGGTTGGATTACACACTTGATTTTGAGATCGATAAATACTTCTGCCTCATCTTTGCAATGTGTTTCCTCTCGATATTCAAAATCTCCTCACTTATATATCATGTCTCATGGTGTGCTGTATTTTTTGTATTTATGGATCTTATGCAATGTACTTTCATATCGATATGTTGTCTAGAGGTTAAGTGTGATTGATAGAATATTGAAAATGAATATTTAGCTTATGGTTGGTATTCCCAATTATTGTTATGGGTGATTATTAAGCTATCTCTTTGCAATATGTTGCAGTTATCATTATTCTCAAATAAGATGGATCTCACAAATAACTAATAATATATTTAGTTATATCTTTGAATAGTTTATTTTGAGTTAGTGATAGAGATTTTAGATTTGTTCACTGACTCACTTGAATGAAGAAAGTGTGTTTTTATAGGTTGGTGTCCAATTTAAGCCCAACATTTGGGCGGCATTCCACGAGCTTAGAATCTTTCCATGAGTGATCATACAACTAGTGAACTCCAAGAGGTGTTCTTGGGGAAATCTCAAAATCTTGAAAAGTAAAGAGACCCATTCTCGTAAAAAAACTTTACCATAATTAGGACCAAGATTGTTATAGCATCAATTGCCACCACATGTATTAATGACTTATTTGGCCTTTCCATGTCCTACTTGCAGACATTAATAACCTTTACCTCATTCTTCAAAAATCAATATTTTTTGACATGTATGCATACTAACAACTATGTAAGGGACATATATGTGTATTTCTCCATTGAAAGTCACGACACCTCAATTTTTCTAAAAGAAAATATAATTTTCATTATTTTTGGGTAGGGTTCATGTGTTTACCTAGTTCTTGACTCCCTATTGCCCATACATAACTAATTGTAGCCACTCCATCCACTTGGAGATGGTATAAATTGATCCTAAGGCATGAGGAGAAGATAATTACACTTGAAGGAAAAATTTCCTAGAAATTTCCCACTTTGTCTGCAAACCCCGATTTCCCTGCTACTAATTCATATCCTCGGACCTGGAAACCCTTGTTTTCATCCTTTTCCATGACTCATATATCTAAGTAAGAAGTTTCTCTTTGTCTTCTTTGGGTATAAATAAGCATTGAATCTGGAGGTGCAACTTATAGTCAGGTCTAGGTGGAGGGACCTAGAGTCTAGCCTCAGAGCAGTGTTGCAACGGGTGCAGGTGATAACTACGTATATTGTATTGCCAAATAATAAAGATACCTCTTTCTCTTGAAATAATTGTGGTTTAAGTTTTGATGATCATGTTTGAATATCTTATTTCTTAGAACATTAATTGTTGCAAACTCTTTGTTTTCACTCATTTTCATAAAAGTTAGTTATTATATAACTTCTCTCCTTGGTAGTTTTCTACTTGAGTGTTCTGCAAATTATCAAAGGAAAAATTTGGAAGGAGTATGACAAGTTACCAACCATGGAATCTTCAACAGACTTAGGACTCCCGATATGTCTCTTTTTCTTTACTACTAGTAGTTAATTGATCGATTTAGTTACACATTTTTAATTGCATTTGTGGGATTTGGTATGATCTTTAAATGGTCAGTGCTATGTTGTGGCTTTAACCCATAACCATAGGGGATTTTACCCGTAACCATATTGGTGACCATACTGGGGATTTATCTCCTTTATGGGTTAGTTTTAAGTGCTTTCTTTGTTTTTTATTATTTTTTGTATTTTTTTTGTTGTTGACTGAGTAGTTTAAAGATTTTGAATCGTGTTTAGACCTTGTCAATCCTTCTGGATTTATCTTTCAATATTTTCTAGAATTTTTAGGGTTATATATGTGCTTTACTATCAAAATAGTCATGTTATACACACGTTTTGTTTGAGACAGACACATAAATACATTTTCTTCCTTATACATAGTCACATACATATCCTGAGTAAGAGTTTTTACTCTTCTAGGTCTTTCTGGGGTATTTGGTTTAGTTTATTGGGATATTTCCCAGGTCTTGTGACTCTCTCTAGCCTATTGTTAGTTATAGATATGATATAATTTAGATATTCTTATAAAGAAAAACAAAAAATAATTAGTTTTTTTATTTTTGTGCTTCAAGATTGCTTGAGTGGTTTGAAGGTTCTTTTCTTGGCTTCTATCTTGAGTTGTTTTGTTAACTCTCCTTACATTCTAAATAAGTTTGGTTTAGTTCTCTTTCTTCCTGATATTTACTTTTACTTGTTTTGCATTGAAAAGGAAAATTACTCTAGTTTTACATTTTCATTTTCCTTTAAAAAACAAGAAAACAAAATATAAAGTTTGGTTTTCTCTTATCTTTTTTCAGTCTTTACCTCTTTTTGTCGCTTAAAATAAATGTTATTTTTTAGCATACTTTATTATTTTGTGTTTATTTATTTCAAAGTCTCACTTGTATTCTTAAAAACTTGGAGTTTTCATAAGTTATGGTAATAGTTTCGTTGAAAAGGAAATTTCAATTTTGGTTGTTTTTGAATAGTTGCATTGCATTCAAAGAGACTCATTCACATAAAAAAAATTTACCCTAATTAGGACAAACATTGTTATAGCATCAACTTCCACCACATCCATTGATGACTTATTTGGCCTTTCCATGTCCTACTTCCAGACATTAATAACCTTTACCTCATTCTTCAATTTTTTTTTTTGATATGTACACATCCTAACAAATATGTGAGGATCATTTACGCCTATTTCTCCATTGAAAGTCACATACACCTCATTTTTTCTAAAAAAAATATAATTTTCCATATTTTTGGGTGGGGTTCACGTGTTTACCTAGTTTTTGACCCCTTGTTTCCCATACAAAACTAATTGTAGCCACTCCAACCACTTGGTGATGGTATAAATTGAGCCTAAGGCATGAGGAGAAGATAATCACACTTGAAGGAAAATTATCCTAGCAATTTCTCACTTTGTCTACAAACCCTTATTTCCCTACTTCTAATTCATATCCTTGGACTTGGAAATCCCTATTTCTAGCATTTTCCATGCTTCATATATCTGACTAAGAAGCTTCTCTTTGTCTTATTTGGGTATACATAAGCATCAGATCCATAGGTGCAACTTATAGTCAACGGCTTGGGTGGAGGGACCAAGAGTCTTGCCTTAGAGAAGTGTTGTAACATGTGCAGTTGATAACTACCTGTATTTTGTTGTCAAATAATAAAGATACCTCTTTCTCTTGAAATAATTGTGTTTTAATTTTTTATGATAATGTTTGATTATCTTGTCTCTTTGAACACTAATTATTGCAAACTCTTTGTTTTCAGTCATTTTCATCAAAGTTAGTTATTACATAATTGCTCTTCTTGATATTTCCCTTCTTGAGTGTTCTACATATTATCAAAGGAATAATTTGGAAGGATTATGAAAGGTTACCAACCATGGGACATTCATTAGACGTAGGACACCCAATATGTCTATTTTTCCTTGCTACTAGTAGTCAATTAATTGATCGAGTTAGTTACAAATATTTGATTGCATTTGTGGGATTTGGTTTGATATTTAAACGGTCAACACTCTGTTGTGGATTTAGCCCATAACCATAGGAGATTTTCCCCGTAATAGAATTGTTGACCATACCGGGGATTTATATCATTTGTCGGTTAGTTTTAAGTGTTTGCTTTGTTTTTCTTATTTTTTTGGATTTTTTATGTTGTTGATTGAGTAGTTTAAAGCTTTTGAATCTTGTTAATACCTTACCAATCCTTCTGGATTTCACTTTCTGCGTTTTTTGAATGTTTAAGGGTTGTATCTGTGATTTACTATGAAAATAATCATGTTATACACACTTTTCCTTTGAGACAGTTACATACATATGTGCTTTGCCTTATACACAGTCACATTCATTTCCTGAGTAAGAAATTTTACTCTTCTCAGCATTTATGGGGTATTTAGATTGGTTTCTTGGGATCTTTCTTGGGTCTTGTGATTATCTATGTCTTACTGTTAGTTACAAATATCATATCATTTAGATATTTTTACAAAGAAAAACAAAAAACAAGTAGTTTCTTTATTTTTGTGCTTCAAGATTGTTTGAGTGGTCTGAAGGTTATTTTCTTGTCTTCTATCTTGAGTTGATTTGTTAACTCTCCTTACAGTCTAAATAATTTTGGTTTAGTTCTCTTTGTTCCTCGTATTTACTTCTATTTGTTTTGCATTGAAAAAGAAAACTACTCTAGTTTTCCATTTTCATTTTACTTTAAAAAACAAGAAAGCAAAATAGAAAGTTTTCTTTATTCTTATCTTTTTTCAGCCTTTACCTCTTTCTATTGCTGAAAAGAAAAGTCATTTATGAGCATAATTTCTTCTCTTTCATGTATTTATTTCAAAGTCTCACTTGTATTCTTAAAAACTTGGAGTTTTCGTAAGTCCTAGTCATAGTTTCATTAAAAAGGAAATTCTAGTTTTGGTTGTTTTTGAATAGTTGCATTGCATTCAAAGAATGTTGCATTAATTTTTGCATTGCATATAAAGTGAAAATTTGCATTGCGTGCATTACACTGAAAAGTTAAATATTTTGCCTTTTGAAGCATTTCTTAACACTCTTTTTCCGTTGAAGAATAAGCTTGTTTTTCTTTACAATAGTGTTCTTAAGTGCTTCATTTTCTATTGGGTCTAAAAACATCACTAAGTTTCATGTCCATAAAACTTTGAGTAAACAACATCTTTAAAATTAATGCATAATTTAAAAGCAACTAGACTTTTGTTTGTAGGGTATACAAACTAGTTCAAGTTTAGGGCCTTGGATTAGGATTGGAGAGATAACTCTCCAAGGTTGTCCAACAAAAATAGGAGTCTGAGTTAGGGAGGGAGAAATCCAATTTTCGTATAAGTGTGGTCAGGAAACTCCTCTAGCACAGGAGCCAAACACAAGGTTGCGTTGAGGAGATAATCCCTCTAAGGCTTGACTAAGCATAATGGAGAGATCATGTATGGGGGTTTCGTCCATGCCTTTACCTCCTTGATAAGTAGTGCTTTTAGATATTTAGGCTTTGCTAACCTGGCCATATGTTTTATCTTGACTTCCAACTATTCCCCCAGACGTTGACTGGGAGTTGGTATCCATAGTTTCTTTTCCTAGGAATATCAGAGGTGACTATGAGGGGTTTCATGTGGTCCTTGAGGAAGACATTGTATCACACTATCATTACCCCTAGAGGGTACCCCATGAAGCAAGGTTTACTTGCAACATGTAAGGATGATAAGTAGAGGTCTAGGTAATTGCTTCTCACTCCTTCGTTCTTTGGTCATGGGATTTGATCAACCAATGTCATTGTCTAGAAGGGCATTTACCTGAATTCTTTTCTAATGTAGTCCTAGGACCTAATCTACCCGAGTTGGAGTATTAAAGAAGTAGTTTTCTTGTGTTGTTTCTTTAGGAATTTTTTAGTGGTGTTCTATTTTCATGTAGATGGATTTAGGAATTGTTTTGGTGGCTACCTTGAAATATTGAATTAAAGTGGTTGACGAAGTGCTTCCTTAATATCAGAGGGTTCAAGGCTTTCCGCCATTAAGAGTAAAATATACACCGTATATTTTAACCTTGTAAAATTAATTACTGCACATAGATTCTTAATAAAAATAGAAAAGATACAATGGCACACACACATTACACATATATTTTTACCCTGGAAACCCAAAATAGGAAAGCCAACAACATGTCTAGAGTCGCACCTCCAATCTTATTTATTTACCATCTTCTTCATTGTCCACAATATATACATATAGGATCCCACATCATCCAAACCCCTAATCCATTGACCCAAATTAGTCAACAACCCTAATTCCTTAACTAGCATTAGAAAACCATCAGCAAAAACCATGTGCCGAAAAACCGCCAAAAATAGACGTAAAACCCCCCAAAACAATGGATGCAAAAACCATCAATTTTTTGGGGGGGGGGCACCTTCCCCCCCCCCCACGGAANTCCCATATCAGTGTATAGTACATGGGTCCAATATTGCAAAGAATATAGCACATACCCAACATTCTCCCACTTATTGTTTTCTTTTCATACATGGGGTCATAGGATTACATAGTCAACAATCCAGTGTAGAAATGCCCATAGATCCTATACACTAAGAGAACTTCTCAGTGGTCACATATTTTGTTAATGACTCTGCAACATTATTCAAAGTCTCCACCTTCATCAATAAAACCTTCTTGTCTTCAACCATGTCTCTCACAATGCAATACTAAACATCAATATGTTTTGTCTTTGAATGATAAGCCATGTTCTTCACCAGGAAGATTTCACTTTGACTATCACAATATATTATTACAACATGCTACACCAACCCAATATCCTAACACAATCTCTATAATGATATTGCTTCCTTTCTTTCATGAGTGGTTATCATGTATTCAAATTATATATTTGAGAGTGCCACTACAGATTGTATTTTTCTCATCCAATTGATTTCTCCTCCAAACAAGTTAAAAACATACCCACTTGTATATCTTCTATGATATAAATATCAATCCCACATGTATGTCAAACACTTTGTCCAATACTGGTCTTCCTTAGTATCACAATCCATAACTAGTAGTTCCACACAAATACCTTAAAACCCTCTTTAATGTTGTCCAATGTTCCTTGTTTGGTTTTGACATATACCTACTCAAAACTCCCACTGCATGTGCAATTTATAGTCTAATACATACCATTTTGTTGGTGCAGGCCTATTGAGGGAGAGAAAAGCATATTTTTGGTCACATGCTTATTTTGGGAAAGAAAAGCCTATTTTTGGAGCATGTTCCATATGTGGTGGAAAAGAAGCACGTAAAATATGAAGGAAAATAAGCATGAAAAAGATGAAGGAAAATCAACATGCAGAAGGTAAAGGAAAAACATCATGCAGAAGATGAAGGAAAAGAAGTATGCAGAATATGGAGGAAAAACAACGTGGCACACATGCAGACAAACCTAACCATGTTAGGGTTAGGCTTTTGGATATGAATGTAATGGATATAAGCCAATAGAATAATATAAATAAATGCCTAGGAGGTCTAGTAGAGAGTTGTTGGTTGTTGGTTATTCTTGGTTCGTTGGTTGGGTTGTCAAGGAGATACATGTTTTGTCTCAATAAGCTATTTTTTAAGGGTTAGGTCACAGGATGTGGAGCCTGGTGTGGTCTATTCCAACTCACGGATGAACCTCATCCTACTATTTGATTGTATGCATGAATAATGTAATGCATGCAACACAGATCTTGCAGAATGATGAATAAAAGAGAAGAAGAGACAAATCTCTATGGACCTAGCCCCAGGGGGGGTGAACCATGGTCAATATGTCATTTTTATGTGTCTGAATGGTTGTTTTACTATTATGTGGTTTATCAGTTAAAGAATGAATGGTTAATTTAGACTAAGACAACATGCATGCATAGTTTGATTATTGAATGAATACTAGGGTTAGATGCATGGATAATAATAATGATGGATGAGGAAAGGGAACAAAATGCAGTTCCAATCCCCTCCCTGAATCTAGACACTTGAGTATTGCATCCCCCCATAAGTTATCTTGAGTGATACTGCATCGTGCACCCTGTGTGCAACGTTTCCTTCTAGTTGACCAGGAGGGAAATTAGTTTGAGGGTTTTGTTGGAAACCTTTGAGATCATAACTTGGATCAACCCAAGAATCCAAAAAATGGTTATGTTTCTGGCTAGAACTGCATGGGATAGATCGAAAGGGATTTGTTGAAGAAAAACATGAAGAATGAAAACATACAAGTGAATGTTCAGGCCATGGAATCCAACAAAGGAGGAGATTGAAATATGGTTAAGGACAAAGGAACTTGAGTTTGTGCAGAAGGACAACAAAAACCCTAAATATACACCATGCAAATATCTCAACAAATGTGTATTTAGCGACTTGCATGAAGTATTTTTTCTGTGAACTTCTACATCTATTACATGAGTGGTTATTGAGGTTGAAGGAAAACCATCATACTAATCGGCTAATACATCTAGAGTGGCATCCTATGGATATCGCGTAGTTTTATCAAGTCAATAATAAATTTACGCATGTAGTAAATTTTTTGTTAGACAACATTACTATAGGGTTTATCACTGAGTTTGCAGTTGAAATTGTGAATTCGTACACTGTTGTCGAGCAGAACTTTATGAAGGGACCCATAGGTATGTACATAAAATCACTTTATACTTCCATAAATATTTTATTATATGACAAATTCATGATGACCATGTAACGAGACAACCGAACTTCCCTCCACACATGGGGGAAGGAGGGAAGCACTGACAAGAGTCTGAGATATGGACATGGATCTGGATAAGGGGAAGCAGAAGGAGGTCATGGACCTAATCATGATGGACGAGGACCAAACAAAGTGGATAATGGAAAAATATGGAACGACGCGTAGCGGTAGACCTTACCAATATAAGATGAATAACAAAAAGAGGGCCATAGCCAACAAAGAGGGTTTGGCGATTGATGAAGAAGAGGTAGAGGATCTTTGAGATGTGGATAATATTTAGGAAATCCTACATGCAACATATGAAAGGAAAACAAGAGGTCAAGGTTTAGGAACAAAAGGCCAAAGTCCAATCCATATCACAGTTAGTGTGGAACCTATAACCCCATGTATGACTAATACACTTGAAGGAACACCAGCTTTTAGAAAATGNCGTAGGTCAGGGTTCCAATAGAGAACAAACAATTGGGGGTAAAAGTTCAGGAAGTAACAATAAACTATCTACAACACACATAGGTAGTAGTTCAACATGTTTCAAATTGGTAGGAGTAGATTCCACTATTGGATTACCCGAGTTTCAGGGTGAGGTGTCAGAGGACCCTGAGAAGCATTTATTGATCTGTAAAAAGATCTAGGAAGAAAAGAAGGTTAGAGACGAGGATATGAAGGTAACGGAAATGGTTATAACACTCAACGAATGCACGCTAGACTGGTACATGAGAATTGATGTAAATAGTCCACAAGGAGAACCGAAGACTGTCACAGAGGTGAAAAAGATGTTGGTAAACGAATTTTAGAAGCCAAGCTCACAATACCAGTACATGAATGAAATGATTGTGATCAAGCATAAACCAAGAGAGTCTGTCTGGGAGCTTGATCAAAGGTTCAAACGTCTGAAAGGTAAGTTGAATTACTCTATTATTAACATGCAGCATAGGCAGTTATTTGTGAACTCACTATTACCAAACTTGAAGTATCCCTCGAGACAACATAAGTTCCAAACTCAGGAAGAGGCTATGCAAGCATCCTTGCAACTAGAAGAAAACTAGTATCAACAGACAGATCCAACAATAGAACATCTGAAAGAGGATATGAAGAATCTGACATTTCAGTTGAACCAGAATAAAGGGAAAGCGAAGAGATAATTGTTTTGGTGTACATTATGCAGGACAGAAGGACACAATAAGAATGAATGGCCAACCTTTGCAAAGTACTTGGCAGTAGGGGTGCCAAACCCATTGCCAACAGGACCATAGTGTGAAATTTGTAAGACACACAAGCATGATCCATATAATTGTCCAATGATGCAAAAGTATAAGACAATACGAAAAATTTCTTACTACAATTTTTTCAAATCAGTGAGTCATAATGACAAGGACTGTAGAACGCTAGAATTGATGAGAGAGAGAACTTCAGGCACCTACAGGGTGCAAGAAAATATGATGAAAGGACAAGTTGCACCACAGTTCAATAATGCACAATCACAATTCAATCCCATGCAGCCATAATACAACAATGCACAATCACAGTATAATACCACACAGTATAACCAGATACCCCAATACAATGCACTGCACAAGGATAGAGGTGGATTAAAAGGTGTAGGTCGAGGAAGAGGAGTATTTGGAGGAGGTAAAAGGTGAGTAGTCTACCATAATTGTCAAAAACCAGGACACTATGCAAGATATTTTCCACTTCCACCTGCAACATGTATCTATTTTCACGCAGCAGACCATGACACAAAAGACTACCCACCATTATTGGGAAAAATAAAGGAAAAAAGAAACCAGAACAATCACAAAATCTAGTGGATTTTGACAGAAGCTAGGTATTATGGGAAGAATATCAACATAATTAATCGAGGAGGAGTCAATATGGGATTTTATGCAACAAAACAGATCCATCTCAACACCAATGGGTTAAGAAGAACACTAAGACATAGAATAATTTTGACGTGTTTTGGTCTCCAATTTTGATCATGTTTTGCCTATATTATATCACAAAGACCTCCATTTCCATACCCAGTACCACTCCCTTTTGGCCTTGTTTTGATATAATTGACATCTCTTTACCACTCAATGGGGCTACTCAAGGTATTTTTACGTTTCAAGCTATTTTTATGTATTTTGATGCTTTAAGTTAACATTGAAACTAATGTGGCTTGGGTTAGGTACTATTTCTATTTTTGAAATAGGATTTTCCAGTACCAGGTACCAGCTCGCACCCTGTGGAGATACCAACGAAGCTGCTAAAGATTTGCGCGTTATGGCCAGAGTGGGAGACAGTGCGATTTTCATGACAGATGGATTCATCACTCATATGATGATTGAAGGCACAATTATAGAACTGAGTGTTAATACTTCATGATTCACACTTCGTGACACTACGTGTCACGAAGATGTGAAGACTGTTTTTTTAACTGATTGCGAGTTATTTTCGGATCTGGGATCCGTTTGAAATAATGTATTTTTGCTTTAAACTGTTATTGAGGAGGACCTATATAAACAGAAGATCACTCCTAAGGAACGTTAGGTTATGTTATGTTATGATACACATTTCTGAATACAATTTGTTTTTGCGTTATGTTACTTTACTGTCATACGATTTGAGTTATTCTCTTCTGAGTAAATGGAGCGTGAAGTATACACAGTGTTTGCGTAGAATGATTGAGTAGTTCTGGTTGTTCCTTTTGGCGTTTGTACCTTTTGGTTGGGCCCGCCAAACAGGTTCAAGTCGCTGCTTTTCTCTGTCTTAGATTTAGTTTACTTCAGTATTTTAGTATTTGCATGCATGTTAGTTTAGAGTTTGGGAATTAACTTATTTCAGAATCTTGCTTAATTATTCTTCAATTGTATCGTTTCCAGCCTATTGATATCTTCTACGTTGATGAGTATTGAAAGCATGGTTGATTCCTGTAGAGTTTAGAGCATGAACTAGGTTTGCTTTGTTTCCAGTTTTCAATCTGAACGTAGCTTAGAGTTTGAATTTACTTTGTTTTGGGTAGGATAGTGAGGTTACTCTGCTTTGTTAGATAGTTAGGTTACTCTTCTTAGTTAGGATAGTTAGATTGCAATTGAATTAGAGGAATCTTTCGGTACTAGTAGGCTAAGTAGGATATTTCTTTATTTTTCCTATAGACAAATTTAGATTTATTTTTTATATTTAGATTACAAGAATTCTAGGAAATACTCTTTCTGTTATGACTTAGATAGAACTAGTGATGATAGATGATTAAAGATAATGGTAGATAGTATTGTGAAGTTACATTAGGATAGAAATAGAAGCACCTGCACTCCATCATAGAACTGTTTCTCTTTTGATGAATTAAACAGGAAATGATAAGTTTCAAGATTGTCATTAGGATACAGTTTCTCAGAGTGAGTTTGTGTTTGCTTTTAAAGATAGTCTTTAGATAGGAGTTACCTTACCCGCACATATAGTGTAGCAGCTCAAAGTTTACCTACCCTGGTTTGACAATTTAGTGATTTCAGGTCATTTAAATCTTCAATATAGCAGCCTGACATTTTTGGTGCCGTTGCCGGGGAGCTGTTTAAAAGGTAAGTTAGATAGTTGTCTTGATTAGTTTTAGAATGCACTTAGTTTGGTGTGGTATGTTAGTAGGTTGAAAATAAGAGGAGCTG
>JASDQU010102021.1:61345-72645 GCA_032191745.1 Picea mariana
ATCATGGTATAGTACATGGGTCCAATATTGCAAAGAATATAGCACATACCCAACATTCTCCCACTTATTGTTTTCTTTGCATACATGGGGTCATAGGATTACATAGTCAACAATCCAGTGTAGAAATGCCCATAGATCCTATACACCAAGAGAACTTCTCAGTGGTCACATATTTTTTTAATGAATCTACAACATTATTCAAAGTCTCCACCTTCATCAATAAAACCTTCTTGTCTTCAACCATGTCTCTCACAATGCAACACTAAACATCGATATGTTTTGTCTTTGAATGATAAGCCATGTTCTTCACCAGGAAGATTTCACTTTGACTATTACAATATATTATTACAATGTGCTACACCAACCCAATATCCTAACATAATCTCTGTAATGATATTTCTTCCTTTCTTTCGTGAGTGGTTGTCATGTATTCAAATTATATATTTGAGAGTGCCACTATAGATTGTATTTTTCTCATCCAATTGATTTCTCCTCCAAACAAGTTAAAAACATACCCACTTGTATATCTTCTATGATATAAATATCAATCCCACATGTATGTCAAACACTTTGTCCAATCTTGGTCTTCTTTAGTATCACAATCCATAACTAGTAGTTCCACACAAATACCTTAAAACCCTCTTTAATGTTGTCCAATGTTCCCTGTTTGGTTTTGACATATACCTACTCAAAAATCCCACTGCATGTGCAATTTATAGTCTAATACATACCATTTTGTTGGTGCAGGCCTATTGAGGGAGAGAAAAACATATTTTTGGTCACAGGGTTATTTTGGGAAAGAAAAGCCTAATTTTGGAGCACGTTCCATATGTGGTGGAAAAAGAAGCACGTAAAATATGAAGGAAAAGAAGCATGCAAAAGATGAAGGAAAATCAACATGCAGAAGGTAAAGGAAAAACATCATGCAGAAGATGAAGGAAAAGAAGTATGCGGGAGATGGAGGAAAAATAACGTGGCACACATGCAAACAAACCTAACCATGTTATGGTTAGGCTTTTGGATATGAATGTAATGGATATAAGCCAATAGAATAGTATACATAAATGCCTAGGAGGTCTAGTAGAGAGTTGTTGGTTGTTGGTTGTTCTTGGTTCGTTGGTTGGGTGGTCAAGGAGATACATGTTTTGTCTCAATAAGCTATTTTTTTAGGGTTAGGTCACAGGATGTGGAGCCTACTGTGGTCTATTCCAACTCATGGATGAGCCTCATCCTACTATTTGATTGTATGCATGAATAATGTAATGCATGCAACATGGATTTTGCAGAATGATGAATAAAAGATAAGAAGAGACAAATCTCTATGGACTTAGCCCCAGGGGGGGTGAACCATGGTCAATATGTCATTTTTATGTGTTTGAATGGTTGTTTTACTATTATGTGGTTTATCAGTTAAAGAATGAATGGTTAACTTAGACTAAGACAACATGCATGCATAGTTTGATTATTGAATGAATACTAGGGTTAGATGCATGGATAATAATAATGATGGATGAGGAAAGGGAACAAAATATAGTTCCAATCCCCTCCCCGAATGCAGACACATGAGTATTGCATCACCCCATAAGCTATCTTGAGTGATACTGCATTGTGCACCCTGTGCGCAACGTTTCCTTCTATTTGACTAGGAGGGAAATTAGTTTGAGGGTTTTGTTGGAAACCTTTGAGATCATAACTTGGATCAACCCAAGAATCCAAAAAATGGTTATGTTTCCAGCTGGAACTGCATGGGATAGACCGAAAGGGATCTGTTGAAGAAAAACACAAAGAATGAAAACGTACAAGTGAATGTTTAGGCCATGGAATCCAACAAAGGAGGAGATTGAAATATGGTTAAGGACAAAGGAACTCGAGTTTGTGCAGAAGGAGAACAAAACCCCTAAATATACACCATGCAAATATCTCTACAAATGTGTGTTTAGCGACTTGCATGAAGTATTTTTTCTATGAACTTCTACATCTATTACACGAGTGGTTATTGAGGTTGAAGGAAAACCATCATACTAATCAGCTAATACATCTAGAGTGGCATCCCGTGGATATTGCGTAGTTTTATCAAGTCAATAATAAATTTACGCATGTAGTAGATTTTTTGTTAGACAACATTACTGCAGGGTTTATCACTGAGTTTACAGTTGAAATTGTGAATTCGTACACTGTTGTCGAGCAGGACTTTCTGAAGGGACCCATAGGTATGTACATAAAATCACTTTATACTTCCATAAATATTTTATTATATGACAAAGTCATGATGACCATGTAACCAGACAGCTAAACTTCCCTCCGCACATGGGGGAAGGACAGAAGCACTGACAGGAGTCTAAGATATGGACATGGATATGGATAAGGGTAAGTAGAAGGAGGCCATGGACCTAATCATGATGGACGAGGACCAAACAAAGTGGATAATGGAAAAATATGGAATGACGCACAGTGGTAGACCTTACCAATATAAGATGAATAACAAAAAGAGGGTCATAGCCAACAAAGAGGGCTTGGTGATTGATGAAGAAGAGGTAGAGGATCTTCGAGATGTGGATAATATTTAGGAAATCCTACGTGCAACATATGAAAGGAAAACAACAGGTCAAGGTTTAGGAACAAAAGGCCAAAGTCCAATCCATATCACAGTTAGTGTGGAACCTATAACCCCATGTATGACTAATACACTTGAAGGAACACCAGCTTTTAGAAAATGAAGTTTTAGTAGAACAGGGGTAGTAGGTCGGGGTTCCAATAGAGGACAAACAATTGGGGGTACAAGTTCAAGAAGTAACAATAAACTATCTACAACGTGCATAGGTAGTAGTTCAACATGTTTCAAAATGGTAGGAGTAGATTCCACTATCGGATTACCTGAGTTTCAGGGTGAGGTTTCAGAGGACCCTGAGAATCATTTATTGATCTGTTAAAAGATCTAGGAAGAAAAGAAGGTTAGAGACGAGGATATGAAAGTAACAAAAATGGTTATAACACTCACCGAACGCATGCTAGACTGGTACATGAGAATTGATGTAAATAGTCCACAAGGAGCACCGAAGACTGTCACAGAGGTGAAAAAGATGTTGGTAAACGAATTTTAGAAGCCAAGCTCACAATACCAGTACATGAATGAAATGATTGTGATCAAGCATAAACCAAGAGAGTCTGTCTGGGAGCTTGATCAAAGGTTCAAACGTCTGAAAGGTAAGTTGAATTACTCTATTATTAACATGCAACATAGGCAGTTATTTGTGAACTCACTATTACCAAACTTGAAATATCCCTCGAGACAACATAAGTTCCAAACTCAGACAGAGGCTATGCAATCATCCTTGCAACTAGAAGAAAATGGTTATCAACAGACAGATCCAACAATAGAACAATTGAAAGAGGATCTGAAGAATCTGACGTTTCAGTTGAACTAGAAAAAAGGGAAAGAGAAGAGATAATTGTTTTGGTGTACGTTATGCAGGACAGAAGGACACAATAAGAATGAATGGCCAACCTTTGCATAGTACCTGGTAGTAGGGGTGTCAAACCCATTGCCAACAGGACCATAGTGTGAAACTTGTAAGATACACAAGCATGATCCATATCATTGTCCAATGATGCAAAAGTATAAGACAATACCAAAAATTTCTTACTGCAATTTTTTCAAATCGGTGAGTCATAATGACAAGACTGTAGAACGCTAGAATTGATGAGAGAGAGAAATTCATACACCTACAGGGTGCAAGAAAATATGATGAAAGGATAAGTTGCACCACAGTTCAATAATGCACAATCACAATTCAATCCCATGCAGACACAATACAACAATGCACAATCACAGTATAATACCGCACAGTATAACCAGATACCCCAATACAATGCACCGCACAAGGATAGAGGTGGATTAAAAGGTGGAGGTCAAGGAAGAGGAGGATTTGAAGGAGGTAAAGGGTGAGTAGTCTGCCATAATTGTCAAAAACCAAGACACTATGCAATATATTTTCCACTTCCACTTGCAACATGTATCTATTTTCACGTAGAAAACCATGACACAAAAGACTACCCAACATTATTGGGAAAAATAAAGGAAAAAAGGAATCAGAACAATCACAAAATCCAGTGGATTTTGACAGAAGCCAGGTATTATGGGAAGAATATCAACATAATTAATCGAGGAGGAGTCAATATGGGAGTTGATGCAACAAAACAAGATCTAGCTCAACACCAATGGGTTAAGAAGAACACTAAGACATAGAATAATTTTGATGTGCAAAAAGAAAAGGAGACATTTAAGGAGGCCAAAAAGGAGATTCTAAAAGAGAACATTGCATATACATGAAATGCCAACAAATACATGATCCACCAATGTATGAGATGCCACCCTCAATTGATCACACCAACAAAGGACAACCTTCAAAGAAATTAAGCAACCTAAATACTTTCCAGCAATATTTTGTCAATTTATTGAATGATCCATCATTCATTAAGGTCTTACAAAACTTCCTAGAAAGATGCAACACAAAAGTAGAAGGGATGTTAGAACATAAGACGATTAATCATCTCCATACAAGAAGAAGAACAAGTAGGGAATTCACGTTAAATGCCAACATTGGGAATTTCAATATGGGAGATGTCATACTTGATTTAGGATCTGAAGTGAATGTCTTACCTAAGAAAACATGGCAGTATATGGGGAACTCACATTAAGATATTCACTTGTCTAGTTGAAATTGGAAAATCAACATAGAGTTTTACCAATTAGAAGACTTAAAGGTGTGATAGTAGACTTTGATGGAGTGCGCACCATGGCATATTTCGAGGTCATAGAAATAGTATATGGAATAAAAACCTACCAATCATTACTAGGACTAGACCAGGAATTTGATAATTAGGTTGTGATCAACCCGAAGACACGAAAAATGACCTTTGAATTAGGCAAGTACAAAGTAATTTCACCATTGGATCCCTCAGAAGGAGAAAGATTTGTAGAGGTGACATGTTTGGACTTGGAAGAAATAAATCAGTTATATAGGACTACTGCATGAGAAGAATATTATGTCAACCCAACTATAGATGGGGTACTCAGCTAAAGAAGCATTACATCATGTGCATCATACTCTGAGACAGGTTTGGAAAACTGGTAGCAAAGACTACATGAAGTCTCCACAAGGAGGTTTACAATAATAGAGTGCACAGTAAGGTGGTTCGGTACAGAGTAAAGGGAACCCCCCACTTTTCATGGTTTGAATGACTTAGAAGAATTCTTGAAAAATTATGAAGACGAATTTTTGGAAACTTAGAGGTTGTTATCTCTGGATATTTCACTCAAGGAAACACCTACAAGATGGCGGGGTGTGCACAAGGGAATGATTCAATACTGGTATCAATGTAAAAGGTTATTTCATATTAGACGTGGTGCAGAACAGGGGAATAATATATTGCAAAAATATGATGGGTGAGGAAGACTAGATGAGCACATAGAGAAATGAAAAACACATTGGAGGTTGACAACACCCGAATAATGGCCTCATTACTTTATTCATACATTGGAAGGGATACCAGGTAACTGGTACATAGAACAAGAAATTTGCAGAGGAACTACAAAATGGACAATATTAGAACAAAATTTTGTGGTAACTTTCTCATTTGAGCATGAGAACCCTAATATTGATTCATCCCTTAAGATGATACATGGAATGCTATTTTTTGAGGAACTTGAGGTGGAAATTATAATAGAATATCAAGAGCAGAATAGAAAGACAGTCAAGGAATTTCTCTCATTTTATCATGTCACAGAAGATAAACCAAAATAAGATGATTCACGCAACATACAAATAACATATGTTGAAGGAGAACAAGAGGTGGAAGGTCCAGCTCTGGAGTCAGAGGCATTTGCTGCACCAATTAAGATCAATAAATTCAACACTAGGATAGAATAAAACCATGAAATGGAAAGCATTGGAGACGACTGGGATGAGTAGACACTATAAAGGATAACAAACTTAAGACATGAATATAGTGAGTTGTTTCCAACAACCTTTATAGAGATGAAATGAATAACATGTGAGTTGGGTGAGATGAAGATACCCCTAAAACCATATGTTAGACCTGTTAGACAAAGACATTACAGGATGAATCCAGTATATAAGAAAATAGTGAAAGGAAAACTTGACCGAATGCTAGAAGATGGTATCATAGAATCAGTGGAAGAATCTAAATGGATCAGTCCCATCGTAGTCCAGGAAAACAAACAAGGGGGAATACAAATTTATGTCGATCTAAGGAAATTGAATGATGCTTTCTTACATGATCCATTCCCTACCCCTTTTACAGATGAGGTCTTGGAGAATGTGGGAGACCAAGAATCATATTCATTCACAAATTGATTCTCCAGTTATCATCATATTAAAATAGCTTCAGATGATAGGAATACAAATACATTTTCTACAGAATGGGGATCCTATCAGTATACAGTTATGCCCTTTAGATTGAATAATTCCCCATCTCTTTTCAACGGTGGTCATAGATTCTTTTAAATATTTCATACATAAGTTCTTAGAAGTATATTTGTATGACTGGATTATTTTTAGTATTTTGAAAGATCATGTAGAAGTATTAAGACTTATGTTGGAGAGGCGCATGCAATGTCAGATATCATTAAACATAAAGAAATGTATTTTCAGCACACCTTTTGGGATACTGTTAGGACATGTGGTATGCAGACAAGGTTTATTGGTTGACGATGCTAATATTGATGTAATTGTGAACTTACCACCATCGAAGTCAGTGCGCCAGTTAAGAGCCACACTTGAACATATAGGGTACTATAGGAAGTTTATCAAGGGGTATGCACAGATTACCATGTCGATGGAAAATATATTGAAGAAGGACACCAAATTTTAGTGGAATGAGGATTTTCAGCAGGTTTTGGATACTATGAAGGAGAAGAGGGTGACAACACCTATTTTAGTGTTTCCCGATTGGGAAAATACATTTCATGTGCATGTAGATGCATCAACAATAGCACTTGGAGAAATTTTGGCACAACCAGGAGCAGGTGACTTAGATCATCCTACAGATTTTGCAAGAAGGAAGTTATCAAACTCATAGAAGAATTACAACACAAAAAAAAGAGAAGGTCTAACCATGGTGTATGCCCTGCATAAATTTAGACACTAGTTATTGGGAAAGCACTTTAAAATGTTCACAAATCATTCTCCCCTCAAATATCTAGTCAACAAGCCATTATTGTGGGGGAGGATATGTAGATGGCTATTATTGTTCCAAGAATTTTATTTTGAAGTAACAGTTAAACTAGGGAAACTAAATTCATGACTAGATCACTTATCAAGGATAACGGGAAAGCACTTTAAAATGTTCACAAATAATTCTCCCCTCAAATATCTAGTCAACAAGCCATTATTGTGGGGGAGGATCTGTAGATGGATATTATTGTTCCAAGAATTTTATTTTGAAGTAACAGTTAAACTAGGAAAACTAAATTCATGACTAGATCACTTATCAAGGATAACCAATAAAGAAGAACCTACTAACTTAGAATACAACTTCCCAAATGCATAGTTATTTTCAGTTCAGATAGTTGATGAGTACTTTGTTGATATCATTGAATTCTTGAGAACATTATTTTTTCCAAAGGATTTTAGTAGCGCGTAGAAGAAAAACCTGGTACTTAGAGCTGCAGACTATCAACTAATTGCAGGTCATTTATACAAGCTAGGTGTAGATAAAATTTTGAGTGTTGCGTATGTGATATATTCTTTGCATGAGTAGTAGTGTCTATGTTGTGCTAGGAGCAAAGGGGGGTTTGAGGGGGGATAAATCCCCCCACGTGGGAAATGTGTCACATTTTTCCCTCATTTTTTCATGTTGCCTCGATTTTCATGTCCATTTTTGGGCATTTTTTCGGCACATGGTTTTTTGCCAATGGTTTTCTATTTCTGGTTAAGGAATTAGGGTTGTTGAATAATCCAGGTCATTGGGTCAAGCTTTTGGATGCTGCTGGATCCTATATGTATATTGTATTACAAACAATGTATCACTATGAATGAATATAGAATATGATGTTTTTCCTTCTTTGGGTTTCCAGGGGAAAAATCTTTGTGTAATGTTTGTATTTTCCATTGTATCTTTTCTGTTCTTTTACTGAAATTTGTTTTCCAGTAAAAAATGTACAAGGTTAAAATCTACATTGAGAAGGTGCATGATGGAGCATTAACAACCCATGGTTCTAGAAATTCTCATGAAGGTATAGTTGGAGGACACTATGTAGAAAAGGATATTGTGCATAAGGTATTGCATGCAGGTCTATGGTGGACGACAATTCTTAAGGATGAAAAATAATATTTCCAGAACTTTGATGTCTGTCAGAGAGTTGCCAAACCCAACAGGAGGGATGAGATGCCCCTAAGACCCCAAGTAACTCTTAAGGTATTTGAAAAGTGGGAAATATATTTTGTTGGACCTATTAATCCACCAACAAGAAGTTCAGGAGAAACAAACATCATTATTGCGACATAATATTTAACCATATGGGTAGAATCAACACAAGTCAAGGATTGCAGTGCAATGACAACAACGCAATTCTTATTTGAGCAAGTGATTAAAGGATTCAGATGTCCCATGATTTTGATGAGTGACAAAGGCACCCATTTTATTAATATTACCATCCATGCTATGATTAATGAATTTGAAGTATATCACCAAAAGAGTACACCATATCATCCTTAGGTAAATGGGACAATAGAAGCTTTCAACAAGATTTTGGAGAATGCCTTGACAAATATTTGTAATGTGAACATAGATTATTGGGATTTAAAAATACCAACAGTATTATGGGCATACCTAAGTACATGAAAGAATTTGACATTACATAAACCCTTCAAATTAGTGTATGGACAAGAAGCAGTGGTGCCATTAGAATTTTTGGTACCCAATCTGCATGTGGAAACAATCACAAATATGACAGAAAGAGGCACAGTACAATAAAGTTTAAGTCAACTTATGGAATTGGAAGAAGACATGATTCTGGCAAGATTCCACCAAGAGGTGCAAAAAGTAAGGGACAAATCCTGGCATGATAGAAACATAAAGAAGAAGATATTTAAGGAGGGGGATCTAGTTCTCCTCTATGATAGAAAATTTTTGAAATATCCTGGTAAGTTAAGAATGCATTGGCTAGGGCCATATGAAGAAAAATAAAAAAATAAGTGATTCAAGAATGACATCGTGCAACAATCGATGTGACAAAATTTGGAAGACTATGCACAAGAAAATTGGACACTACGCAGCGGACCGAAAAAAGTGAAAACTATGAGAGAATATTAATGATTGGGTCTATAAAAAGGGAAGCACATGAGAAAGTTCAATAGTTAGTGATTTTTTAGTGAATACAGAGCTGAAGAGCGCAACCTAGGTGAAATTGTGTGAGGCAGATAACAATTGACCACCCAACATACAACATGACACCTTTGAAGGTTGGTGTCCCAGGGAAATATTTCAGGGTTACTTGACAGTCGAGAAGAAGGAAGGAAAGTATGACAGAACCCGAGAATGTTGTAGAATTGGAAGATTTCACAACCTCGATGACACAATCGATCAGCCCGACTAAGGTAGAGGAAGAAACATCGATGACTTCACAAGTCGAAATGGGTCAGAGCTCCGAAAACCCAAATGGAAGTGCAAACCCTAACCCAGAAACACCTACAGAACCTGAGGGAATGAAGGGACAACAAAATGGATGTGTCGTAGAGTAGGTGTTAGTCGAGGATATTAGAAACCATCCAAAGATCGAAGGAGAGGAAGAAGAAATGAAAAAAACAGTGGAAGAAGTCCACCCAGTCGTTGGCCATAAAAGAAAGGTACCAGATGCAGTAGAGATCACACTCCCTTTCATCCTAGATGTTGTGGTCACAGTGGAATATATGTTAAGAAAGGTGCCAAAGATAAGATATGTTGACCACGATGTGAAATACGCGACAAATTTCCCAGACCTTGCACAGGAAAATTATTTGGAGGACACGAGGGAGATAGGACCCCTGGGAAGACCCATCTTGGAGCCTGTGTAGTGGATTATAGGGCTATATAATTCGAGTATCATGAACCTGTTGTATATACCACATTTCAGGCATGGTAAGAATATGGGACTGTGTGTGAAGTAATTATTGGCCAGGGTACATGGAGGTATCTTGTGGATGGATCAACCAGTCCCCATTGACGTTTCTTTTATTTCCAATATTACAGGGTTCCCCACTATTGGAACACAACCTAATGAGTACCTAGAGAATAAAGAACGAGAAAAGGAAATTGTTGAGATAGTGAAAGAGCAATTTGGAACAAACAGGGGAAACACAGGTATCATTGTAAAAGACATCAAGGACGTTGCGACAAGGTTTTCCAGAAAGATAATGGCTTGAAAATTATTGAGGAAATGTATGAAGGAGGAGGACCCAACAAGATTCATAGTAGTATCCACACAATGTTCAAAAGGAGTGATGTTTATTTGGGCTCCATACCTATTAAATCAGTGTTTGATTGACTGCAGGGATGTGAAGGATAATGGAACTGAGTTCCATTATTCTTGGTTCCTCATACTCATAGATTTGGTAGGTTGGAAGAAACCAAAGTTCTTAGGGTTTGTAGATAGGCATGGGAAGTGGTACGCCGCAATATATGAAACGATCTAGAAAGATAAGGACAATACGAATCAACAAGCAAGCAATGTAGTATTTTCCATGTTCTGGAATAAATGTAACAAAAAAAAAAATGTGTGGAGGATTCCTATTGAGGTGGTCCATGATAATGAAGAGACTTCCAGGTTTGAGGCATCCAAACATCACATGTGGATCAAGGACATAAGTGACTCAAAGAAAAAGTGGTTAGAAATGAAATAATGTGCATCAATGGAAGATGTCGACTGGATTTTCAAAGACTGGCTCGTACAGTGGACAATTCCCGTGATAAAAAAAATAATCCAAACCAAAGGATCAAGAAGAGGAAGACATATTGAAGAAGAAAATTATTCGAGGTGACAACACTAGAAAGGCCACATAGCATGCTCAAGCATCAGGAAGCAGCACAACAACAAAAAATCCTAGGAATAAAGAAACTGTGTCAAGGGAAGTAGTCAAGGGCGATGAAAATAATGGAGAGACATCTTAGCCCAAAGAGGAGGATGCATAGAAGAAGAAGATTGGGGCACAACCCTCACAGACAAAGATAACTGCAACACAGGAGGAGGAAACATGAAAGTAAATAAAATACCATAAGAATCCTCATGTAATACAATTATA
>JASDQU010102021.1:72695-91738 GCA_032191745.1 Picea mariana
GGAGAAAGAGGGAGAGACTTACATGGGGAACTTCATATTGAAAATGAAGGTGAAGAACAAGCAGAGAATGAGTTAACACTAGAAACCACCTTTGGATTTCCTATTTTGGATTTAGTCTAGAATGTCAATATGAAAAATATCCCACTTTCAGCACTACCAACCTTCCATGGGAAAAATAGTGAAGACCCAGATGTCTTTCTTTTTGAGTTCGACATCCTGTGCAGGAGTTATAACTATCTCCAGAATGCACATAAACTGAAATTATTTCCTGCCACCCTGAAAGATTCTGCATTACATTGGTTCATGAGTTTAGGAGAATATAACATTAGATCTTGGGAAGATATGAAGGCAAAATTTTTAAAGAAGTACCAGGACTATTGCAGAACCAAGGATTCTCGAAATGACATCTTCAAAATGCAACAACAAAAAACACATTGGAGGTTGACAACACCCAAATAATGGCCTCATTACTTTATTCATACATTGGAAGGGATACCAGGTAACTGGTACATAGAACAATACATTTGCAGAGGCACTACAAAATGGACAATATTAGAAAAACAATTGTGGTAACTTTCTCATTTGAGCATGAGAACCCTAATATTGATTCATCCCTTAAGATGATACATGGAATGCTATTTTTTGAGGAACTTGAGGTGGAAATTATAATAGAATATCAATAGCAGAATAGAAAGATAGTCAAGGAATTTCTCTCATTTTATCATGTCACAGAAGATAAACCAAAATAAGATGATTCACACAACATCCAAATAACATATATTGAAGGAGAACAAGAGGTGGAAGGTCTAGCTCTGGAGTCAAAGGCATTTGCTGCACCAATTAAGATCAAGAAATTCAACACTAGGATAGAATAAAACCATGAAATGAAAAGCATTGGAGACTACTAGGATGAGTAGACACTATAAAGGATAACAAACTTAAGACATGAATATAGTGACTTGTTTCCAACAACCTTTATAGAGATGAAATAAATAACATGTGAGCTAGGTGAGATGAAGATACCCCTAAAACCAGATGCTAGACCGGTTAGACAAAGACATTACAGGCTGAATCCAGTATATAAGAAAATAGTGAAAGTAAAACTTGACCGAATGCTAGAAGCTGGTATCATAGAATCAATGGAAGAATCTAAATGGATCAGTCCCATCGTAGTCCAGGAAAACAAACAAGGGGGAATACAAATTTTTGTCGATCTAAGGAAATTGAATGATGATTTCTTACATGATCCATTCCCTACCCCTTTTACAGATGAGGTCTTGGAGAATGTGGGAGACCAAGAATCATATTCATTCACAAATTGATTCTCCAGTTATCATCATATTAAAATAGCTTCAAATGATAGGAATACAAATACATTTTCTACAAAATGGGGATCCTATCAGTATGCAGTTATGCCCTTTAGATTGAATAATTCCCCATCTCTTTTCAACGGCGGTCATAACTTCTTTTAAATATTTCATACATAAGTTCTTAGAAGTATATTTGTATGACTGGATTATTTTTAGTATTTTGAAAGATCATGTAGAAGTATTAAGACTCATGTTGCAGAGGCGCATGCAATGTCAGATATCATTAAACATCAAGAAATGTATTTTCAACACACCTTTTGGGATACTGTTAGGACATGTGGTATGCAGACAAGGGTTATTGGTTGACCATGCTAATATTGATGTAATTGTGAACTTACCACCATCAAAGTCAATGCGCTAGTTAAGAGCCACACTTGAACATATAGGGTACTATAGGAAGTTTATCAAGGGGTATGCACAGATTACCATGCCGATGGAAAATATATTGAAGAAGGACACCAAATTTTAGTGGAATGAGGATTTTCAGCAGGTTTTGGATACTATGAAGGAGAAGAGGGTGACAACACCTATTTTAGTGTTTCCCAATTGGGAAAATACATTTCATGTGCATGTAGATGCATCAACAATAGCACTTGGAGAAATTTTGGCGCAACTAGGAGCATGTGACTTAGATCATCCTATAGATTTTGCAAGAAGGAAGTTATCAGACTCATAGAAGAATTACAACACAACAAAAAGAGAAGGTCTAACCATGGTGTATGCCCTGCATAAATTCAGACACTAGTTATTGGGAAAGCACTTTAAAATGTTCACAAATCATTCTCCCCTCAAATATCTAGTCAACAAGCCATTATTGTGGGGGAGGATATGTAGATGGCTATTATTGTTCCAAGAATTTTATTTTGAAGTAACAGTTAAACTAGGGAAACTAAATTCATGACTGGATCAATTATCAAGGATAACCAATAAAGAAGAACCTACTAACTTAGAATACAACTTCCCAAATGCATAGTTATTTTTAGTTCAGATGGTTGATGAGTACTTTGTTGATATCATTGAATTCTTGAGAACATGAGTTTTTCCAAAGGATTTTAGTATCACGCAGAAGAAAAACCTGGTACTTAGAGCTGCAGACTATCAACTAATTGCAGGTCATTTATACAAGCTGGGTGTAGATAAAATTTTGAGTGTTGGGTATGTGTTATATTCTTTGCATGAGTAGTAGTGTCTACGTTGTGCTAGGAGCAAAGGGGGGTTTGAGGGGGGATAAATCCCCCCACGTGGGAAATGTGTCACAATTTTTCCCTCATTTTTTCATGTTGCCTCGATTTTCATGTCCATTTTTGGGCGGTTTTTCGGCACATGGTTTTTTGCCAATGGTTTTCTATTTTTGGTTAAGGATATAGGGTTGTTGAATAATTCAGGTCATTGGGTTAGGTTTTTGGATGCCACTGGATCCTATGTATATTGTATTACAAACAATGTATCACTATGAATGAATATAGAATATGATGTTTTTCCTGGTTTGGGTTTCCAGGGGAAAAATCTTTGTGTAATGTTTGTATTTGCCATTGTATCTTTTATGTTCTTTTACTGAAATTTGTTTTCCAGTAAATACTGTACAAGGTTAAAATATACATTGAGAAGGTGCATGATGGAGCATGAACAACCCATGGTTCTAGAAATTCTCATGAAGGTATAGTTGGAGGACACTATGTAGGAAAGGATATTGTGCATAAGGTATTGCATGCAGTTCTATGGTGGCCAACAATTCATAAGGATGCAAAATAATATTTCCAAAACTTTGATGTCTGTCAAAGAGTTGCCAAACCCAACAGGAGGGATGAAATGCCCCTAAGACCCCAAGTAACTCTTAAGGTATTTGACAAGTGGGAAATATATTTTGTCGGACCTATTAATCCACCAACAAGAAGTTCAAGAGAAACAAACATCATTACTGTGACATAATATTTAACCATATGGGTAGAATCAACACAAGTCAAGGATTGCAGTGCAACGACAACAACACAATTCTTATTTGAGCAAGTGATTAAAGGATTCAGATGTCCCATGATTTTGATGAGTGACCAAGGCACCCATTTTATTAATATTACCATCCATGCTATGATTGAGGAATTTGAAGTATATCACCAAAAGAGTACACCATATCATCCTTAGGTAAATGGGACAGTAGAAGTTTTCAACAAGATTTTGGAGAATGCCTTGACAAATATTTGTAATGTGAACATAGATTATTGGGATTTAAAAATACCAACAATATTATGGGCATACCTAAGTACATGAAAGAATTTGACATGCCATAAACCCTTCAAATTAGTGTATGGACAAGAAGCAGTGGTGCCATTAGAATTTTTGGTACCCAATCTGCATGTGGAGACAATCACAAATATGACAGAAAGAGGAATAGTACAATAAAGTTTAAGTCAACTTATGGAATTGGAAGAAGACATGATTCTGGTAGGATTCCACCAAGAGGTGCAAAAAGTAAGAGACAAATCCTGGCATGATAGAAACATAAAGAAGAAGATATTTAAGGAGGGGGGTCTAGTTCTCCTCTATGATAGCAAATTTTTGAAATATCGTAGTAAGTTAAGAATGCATTGGCTAGGGCCATATGAAGTGAAGTATGTCATAGATGGATGATTTGTGCAGCTAAAGGACTTGACAGGAACATAAATGCAAGGAATGGTGAATGGTAGTTGGTTGAAACTATATAGGTACAACCTACCTACTAACTCTTAATAGTTGCAACACAACAAGGAAGCCATGTGTATAATGTACTATAGTAGAAATTAGGAAAGCAAGCTTATGAAAAGACATAAAAAAAATAGAAAAAGGAATACAAAAATAGAAAAATGAAGAAAAAGAAAAAAATAAGTGATTCAGGAATGACATCGTGCAACAATCTATGCGACAAAATTTGGAAGACTGTGCACAGGAAAATTGGACACTACGCAGAGGACCGAAAAAAGTGAAAACTACGAGAGAATATTAATGATCGGGTCTATAAAAAGGGAAACACATGGGAAAGTTCAATAGTTAGTGATTTTTTAGTGAATATAGAGCTGAAGAGCGCAACCTAGCTGAAATTGTGTGAGGAAGATAACAATTGACCACTCAACATACAACATGACACCTCTGAAGGTTGGTGTCCCAGGGAAATATTTTAGGGTTACTTGACAGTCCAGAAGAAGGAAGGAAAGTTTGATAGAACCTGAGAATGTTGTAGAATTGGAAGGTTTCACAACCTTGATGACATAATTGATCATCCCGACTAAGGTAGAGGAAGAAACATCGACGACTCCACAAGTTGAAATGGGTCAGAGCTCCGAAAACCCAAATGGAAGTGAAAACCCTAACCCAAAAACACCTACAGAACCTGAGGGAATGAAGGGACAACAAAATGGATGTGTCACAAAGCAGGTGTTAGTCGAGGATATTAGAAACCATCCAAAGATCAAAGGAGAGGAAGAAGAAATGAAAAAAACTGTGGAAGAAGTCCACCCAGTCGTTGGCCATAAAAGAAAGGTACCAGATACAGTAGAGATCACACTCCCTTTCATCTTGGATGTTGTGGTCACAGTGGAATATATGTTAAGAAAGGTGCCAAAGATAAGATATGTTGACCACGATGTGAAATATGCGACAAATTTCCTAGACCTTGCACAGGAAAATTATTTGGAGGACATGAGGGAGATAGGACCCCTAGGAAGACCCATCTTGGAGCATGTGTAGTGGATTATAGGGCTATATAATTCAGTTATCATGAACCTATTGTATACACCACATTTCAGGCACGGTAAGAATATGGGACTATGTGTGAAGTAATTATTGGCCAGGCTACATGGAGGTATCTTGTGGATGGATAAACCAGTCCCCATTAATGTTTCTTTTATTTCCAATATTACAGGGTTCCCCACTATTGGCACACAACCTAATGAGTACCTAGAGAATAACGAATGAGAAAAGGAAATTGTTGAGATAGTGAAAGCACAATTTGGAACAAACAGGGCGAACCCAGGTATCATCGTAAAAGACATCAAGTACATTGCGACAAGGTTTTCCAGAAAGATAATGGCTTGAAAATTATTGAGGAAGTGTATGAAGGAGGAGGACCCAACAAGATTCATAGTAGTATCCACACAATGTGCAAAAGGAGTGATGTTTATTTGGGCTCCATACCTATTAAATCAGTTTTTGATTGACTGCAGGGATGTGAAGAATAATGGAACTGAGTTCCATTATTCTTGGTTCCTCATACTCATAGATTTGGTAGGTTGGCAGGAACCAAAGTTCTCAGGGTTTGTAGATAGGCATGGGAAGTGCTATGCCACAATATATGAAATGATCTAGAAAGATAAGGACAATACAAATCAACAAGCAAACAACGTAGTATTTTCCATGTTCTAGAATAAATGTAACAAAAAAAACAAATGTGTGGAGGATTCCTATTGAGGTTGTCCATGATAATGAAGAGACTTCCAGGTTTAAGGCATCCAAACATCACATGTGGATCATGGACACAAGTGACTCAAAGAAAAAGTGGTTGGAAATGAAATAATGTGCATCAATGGAAGAGGTCGACTGGATTTTCAAAGACTGACTCATATAGTGGACAGTTCCTGCAATAAAAAATAGAATCCAAACCAAAGGATCAAGAAGAGGAAGACACATTGAAGAAGAAAATTATTCGAGGTGACAACACTAGAAAGGCCACAGAGCATGCTCAAGCATCAGGAAGCAGCAAAACAACAAAAAATCCTAGGAATAAAGAAACCGTGTCAAGGGAAGTAGTCAAGGGTGATGAAAATATTGGAGAGACCTCTTAGCCCAAAGAGGAGGATGCACAGAAGAAGAAGATTCGGGCACAACCCTCGCAGACAAAGATAACTGCAACACATGAAGAGGAAACATGAAAGTAAATGAAATACCATAAGAAGCCTCATGTAATACAATTATAGAGGACGATGTCAAGTTAGTGGCAGACAAAGTCCAAGAAAGAGGAGAAGATGTCGTAGGTGCATCATAGGAACAAAGGGAGGAGATCATGGCTAAGTTGGTTGAAGTCCATGATACTCTACAAAGGATGCAGATTCCTGCAGTGCAAAAATTTACAGTGCAACAAATAAAGAAGACACATCAAGCACCTGCGCAAAATGAATAGGAAGAAACAATTCAGATAGTGGTGAAGGGTAATGACACCTTCAAGTTCACACAATAGATGATGAGAATCAATGAGGAGACAACACAGAAGCCATTTTGGGACATAGAACAACTTTAGATAGTTCTAGCGCAAATACCTACAAAGGAACTATATAGACTACAAGCAAGTGTGATGCAAGAAGTCCAATCCAGATCCCATGTAGATGCTACTAACTTGGAAGTTAGCAGGGAGGTTACATAAGTGTTACAAATTACTTGTGACCAGTTGACCCTGGAGAAGGAGGAGAAGAAGAGATGTATAGACAAATTAGAAAAGGGACTAACAAAATTCTATAGAAACATCCCAGGCTACACACAAGAGCCGAAAGTCACACCAGAGGGAAAGTCTTAGAGGATTTCATAGCTCATGAAGAAATACAAATAAGATATCACAGAGCTCACATAAAAATTGAATCCTACTACACCCCCATAATTCATATATAAAAGAGAGCGGGAGGTTATTGCGCACATCGCCAATACTATGTAGGAAGATGAGGAAATAGAAGAATTATATAACAAGACTGCTCAAATTTGGAACAACATGGAATAAGATGAGAAAATACAACAACTCAACCAAAATAAAGAGAAGATAACTACATAAATTCAGTTCTTAAAGAAACAGTAGAAGGAAATGGCCATCTTAGAGAGGATGAGGAGTGTTTAGGATATGAAGAACCTGTAGGCAGAGATGAAGGATGCACATGAGGACAAACAAGAAAGACAGGTTCAGCTGGAGCCATTATAGTAGGAAGCAGAGTGGATGATAGAAAAATTGAAAGAAGATAAGGAGAAAGTAGAGCAAGTACATGTAGAATGTAGAGAAATGCTGGCAGAGCAATTACAACGTAGAGTGTGGAAAAGCTAGCAGATCGGAGCACACAAGTTAAAGAGAAAGTCACTTAATTGGCAAAGGTGTTCTAGGAATTGTAACTAGACATATAGAATGTAAACTAAGGTTGAGTGACTTGGGATGTGCCACATGTCAATTTTGGGGAACTGTTAGCACAGGCCTATTAAGGGAGAGAAAATCCTATTTTTGGGTGAAGACCTATTTTGGGAGAGAAATATTTTTTGGCGTAGGCCTATTTTAGGAAAGAAAATCCTATTTTTGGAGCGTGCTCCATATGTGGCAGAAAAGAAACATGCAAAAGATGAAGGAAAAAAATAGTGCATAAGATGAAGGAAAAACAACATGAGAAATATGGAGAAACGTAGTGTAGCACACATGCAAACAAACCTAGCCATGTTAGGGTTAGGGTTTTGGATATGAATGTAATGGTTATAAGCCAATAGAATAATATAAATAAATGCCTAGGAGGTCTAGTAGAAAGATGTTGGTTGTTGGTTGTTTGTGGTTCGTTGGTTGGTTGTTAAAGGAGATATAGGTTTTGTTCGAATAAGCTAGTTTTTAAGGGTTAGATCATAGGCTATGGAGTCTGGTGTGGCATAGTTTTCCTCATGGATGAATCTCATCCTACTATTTGATTGTAAACTTGAAGAATGTAATGTGCCCAACATAGATTTTGCAGAATGATGAATAAAAGAGTAGAAGACACAAATATTTGTGGATGTATCCCCGTAGGGCGGGCGGGGGTGAACCACAATAAATCTACTATTTTTATGTGTATGAATGGTTGTTTTACTGTTATGTGGTTTATCAGTTAAATAATGAATGGTTAACTTAGACTATGACAGCATGCATGCATAGTTTGATTAATGAATGAATACTAGGGTTATATGCATGGATAATAATAATGATGCATGAGGAAAAGGAACATAATATAGTCCCAATCCCTTACCTAACCACAAACACCTAAGTATTTCACTCCCCCATAAGCTATGTCGGGTGATACTGCATTGTGCACCCTATCCACATCCTTTCCTTTTGGTTTACCATGAGGGTCAATAGTTTGAGGGTTTTGTTGGAAACCTTTCAGATCAAAACCTTGGTCAACCCAAGAATCCAACACATTCCATATTGTTGAGGGTTCCTAAATCCCTTTAACTCAACAATAGGAACCAAACCTGCCATCGAGGCCCAATTAGACTTTGCGGAGTTTAATGGTGGAATGGTTCTCCAAATCTATGTGATCCATCTAGTTAATCGATGGGCTTTATGTAGTGATCTACAAGATATCTTCTCGCGAAAAATCCTCTTTCATTATGAACATTCTCTTTTTGTGTTTTTCTCTTATAGGTGGGTCTGATACAAGATATGTGATGGTATAAACCAACTGGGTAACAAAGGGGAGAATGCCTAACTACTAAAGAAGGTTGAGCTCGGGATAGCCCTCATACTCAAGCACGCAGACAATGATTTTTACACTCACAACAAGCCTAGTACTATTACATTAACCTGTTGGTGTTCTAGTTATTGACTGAGATACAATTATTAGACCAAGACATACATGCAAAAAATGATGGCAAGAAAAATAGTTTCCTTAGCTCTGATCATTGATCACACATTAACACAATGATTTACTTTTCATCATTAGAGACAAGAACTATAAAAATATTGAATCAGATAACTTATCAACAAATTCAGAGGCTTTTACTTGTTACAGCATCCATTCATGAAATAAAATACGAAATAATTCTTCCTCGGATCCAATCACACATGCTTTTGATGAAAAACAAACATAAACTTGTCTTTGGTCCTAAACATGGCGTCTCAATTAAGGTAGCTCCGAAAGAGTTCTTTACAAATCCAAAAATGAGGGTCTTTGAAAAAACCATCGACCCTTAAACATACAAAAAATGCATATTTATTAGAGTTGCAGAGGCTCTTGTCCATCTGGGACTGAGACTTAACTCTACATTAAAATTTGTAGAATGAGTAATTAGCTTGAATGAAACACTAATGAAGTACAACAATGTATACTTCAGACTTGACTTAATAAAAAAGAGTGGTTCTTATCACACGTAAAAGACCACTTATTAATTTAATCTAAAATGGTTCTGGAATTGATTAACTAAAAATTGCTACTGTCTCTGAGACTGAATAGATGCATGCACTAGATGAACTGTAATTGTGGTAGAAACTGATTCGAAGTGACAGAGCTGAGTTCTTCATTGATCATGGTGTGCAGGTGCACTGTTGGAGGCCACTGGAGACAACTAGATGTGCAACGTGAAAATCTCCTGGAGTGACACGGTGACCTAGAATCATATAAGGACATGATTGTGGAAGTTGTTGAGGGTGGTTTGGGTCCACACCGCTCCGACCCCTACATTCCACCAAAATATGCCACATACCTCATAAGATATACCATGGTTTCAACTGCAGGAATGCTCTAGAAAATTAACGTTCGAGAATTTTTCGTCCCCGCAATGAAGTGTGACCATCAATCATGTTGCAATCTGCGATCTGGGTAACCCTGCTATTTTAGTGCCCCTGCTAAAGTTTCCATTTGTCTGCCATATTAGAACCTCCCTAGCCATACTTATCAATGGCACAAATTTCTTAGAGCTGGGGAGATTTTGAATGTGAATCATGAATATCTCTCGAAGTGACATTCTCTCGAAGTGACGTGGCAGTCTCTGGTCACTTCAACACTTTGGAGTTCGGGAGCTTCTTAATGTTGTTCTTGGAAATCCCCCCAAAAGAGGATCTCTGAAATTTTATGTGGCGGTTAGATGTCATATCTCTAAGGTGTCATGGAAATAAGGGTGACATGTGTCACGTGGAAATGGGCAAATGATGCAACCAAATGACCTGGAATGAGTGCCACACGTCATGAATGATGAGTGTGCCACGTGTCTCAAATGATGAGTGTGCCACATGTCTTGACTGATGGTTGGCACATGATTCGACACTTTGGGCTTTGGGAGTTTTGTATTGTGAAGCATGAAGTTCTCTCGGAGTATTACGGGCCCGGAGTGACGTGGTCGTCTCTCGTTACTTCGACATTTCGGTAGTTCGACATTCGAGAGTTTCTAGATGTAAAGCATGAAAATATCCCGAAGTGATTAGCCAATGTTGATCAATAATTAACTCGATATTAAGCCGTGTTTAACATTAAATACTTTGAGATTTCGACACTTCAACGATCGAAACAATGACAAGTTCGGATGCTCAAACGTTGAATTCATGGAGTGATTTTCCTAATGCCTTATGTTAAACCCCGCGTGATTCTGGACCCTCGGATGGATGAGAGTCGTTGATCTGATCATCCTGTTGGATCTTTACCGTTGAAACATTACCCTGTTTGTTTGACAATCAAGGCTTGAAAATGACTGCTCTGAATTGTTGTGTTTTGTCCATGGGTGTTTCCTCTGCATACAAAAAGGCTCGTTCAACCTGTTGTGAGTGAGAGTTCGACACTTCTGCAATTCAGGGATTCGGAGAACTGTGATTTATTTGATTTGGAATTCCCTGGAGTGCTAAACTCCCACAGTGATGTGGCAGCCTGACGTCATATCATTAACATCTCATAGAAAGAAGGGTGACATGTGTCTCTTGAAATAGTACAGATGACAGATCCAAATATGGTTGAAATGAGTGCCACATGTCATGATGAGAAATTTCCACACGTCTCAACCGATGGATGTCACATGTATCTGTCTCTTTGGCGCTTCATCTCTTCGGCTCTTTGTCACTTCAGTGATCTATGCTTATCTCAAAGTAAAACTTCCCAGATGGTTGATCTCCTAGATCTAACGTGGCATTCTGATGTCATATTGTTGACATGTCACAAAAAGAAGGGTGACACATGTCACCCAAAAATGGACGGATGATGTAACCAAAGATGTCTAAAATAAGTGCCATTCTCTTAACTGATGAATTTCTCGTGGATATAGTGTTTCGACATTAGGGAGTTTTGAGTGCTATGTGTGGAGATCTCCAGGATGGTTGGTCTTACGAAGCGGTGTGATGGTTTGACATTCGGGAGTTTTTTTAGGAAAATATGATCTCGGATGTTTCAGCATCGAAGCCATGGAGTAAAGTTTTTGTAACTCTGCGATTAAACCTCGTGCGATTTTGAGACTCCGCATGCACGGGAGTCATTGATATGCATCAATTGTTAGATCTTCATTGTTCAAGACTTGACCTATCTATTTGGCTTTAAATCTAATCCTGAAATGGATTGCTCCGAATTGTTGCATCTTTCTTTTCGAATCTTACTGTGCATACAAAGTACTTGGTGGTCTTGGATGTCTCCCGTGGACAAAAGAAAAACAACTTGGTGGACTTGCTACATGCTCAATTAATGGAAAACATGATGACAAGTATTTCAAACCAAATCACGACATGCAATTATCCTTAAAGAAAACAGAAACACTTTGCACAAAGAATCGATCAAGAAAGATAATGATGAAAAACCAAGTCATTTAGTAATGGGAAATTGACTCAACCAACCAAAGAAGAATGATTTTCAAGAAGGTATAGGGAAAATGAGGTGGGAGGGGCATGAGGAGTGTTTCATTTCGACGTTGGGGATTTTTCTTTAGACATACATCCCTGGTTACAATGTCTTATCTTGCCGATGAAAAAAATGTATCAAGGATCGGTGATCGGTGATTAGTGAAACTGCACGACCACTTTACCTTGTTGCATTGTTGTCGATGCCTAACACAGGTGCGTCATTCATGATGTTAATTTATGATTCTTAATTGGAAATTCAAGCTCTTTTAGGAACAAGGTTTTTTTAACAAGTACAAACACATCCGATTTGATCAATAAGAGTTATGAAAATGAAACAAAATAAGCCACCCCCCTAAGTGAAATCAATTTAGACAGTAAAAGAAAAAAAGTGGTACCCAAAAAGTGATAAAATTGATAAGTCTTTTTAGGGTGTGTTGACTTCTCAACAAATGGTGACTTACTAGGAGAAAGAAAAATATTTGTTCCTACCTCAGGCTCCGTTGATGCAAAATATGATTAAGAACTCAATTGGTTTTTATCACAGCCTCTTTTATCCTTGCTTTTGAAATTCCCTGGTTGGTGCATCTGGGCATGCCTATGGGGTTTTAACCTTTATTCCACCTTTGTTTCCTATAACCCTGACCCACGCCCTCTTTGACAAGATTCGAGTAAAGAATTCACTGGAACCAGGCCCTTTAGTTATCATCATTCACTTGCTACGGTGTTGCTCTGCCTCCAGCGAGCGTCCATAGCCTCGACAAAGTCACCCCTACATCATATACCTTGTTCCACTGCCAAGGAGCATCCATATCCCTGACGAAGTTATCTTCATACCCTCTTCTACAGTGCACTCATTTGACATAATTGAATTTATTTTGGTATAATTCCCTGAGCGAGTGGGAGAGGAGGACACCTATTATTTGCAAAATGATATGTTTAAGGTAAATTTTTTGCTAGCTCTATTTTGAGGTACATGTATTCCTTTCCATCTTACCTCCTTTCCCTTCAGGTTTTACCACACCACCAGGAAGAAACTTCATCACTTTTTCAAGGTTGTTCATATGCACAAGTTAGATAGAAAACTTTGTTAAAACAACTGCAGGTCTCCCAAGACTTCTTGTGTTGTATGTAAGTGATGAGTCAAGGACAAAGTTTGTCATATCGCATGAATTGAGTTCAACCAATGTCTTGCTAAACACAAACTTCAAAAGAGCAGAAGTACTATAACAAGAAACAAAAAACAAAAATTCACTCTGCAATCAACCTACCTAAAAACAAAACATCATGAAAACACACACATTTGTCTTTTAATGAAAATATTGTTTTAGGGCTCGACCATTCACCAGGAGGGCATTAGGTTCCCCCCTTAGGTTTTGAAACCTATACATGCCTACCCCAATTTTCTCGGCTACCTAAAAAGGTCTGAACCACAGATTCTGAAAAATTGAATGTTTCCCCTTCGGTTCATTTTCCCTATCCCATTTCAGGACTAAGTCTCCTACTTCAAAGTTCTTCTCTTTGGCCTTATGCTTATCAAACCACCTTTTAACTATCTATTGATGAGCTATGAACTTTGAGTAGTCTTTGACTTTGCTTTCTCCCTTTCTTCTTCCATCATGAGGAGGGTATCAATGCTTCGTTGTATAACTGATGAGGGTTTTCCTCTAGAATCCTTAGCAAGTTGGAGAGATGGAAGATACAACCCATTTGGGAGAATTGATTCCTCTTTGTATACCAAAAAGTATGGGGAATTCTCTATAGCTTCCTTAGATGTTACTCTATCAGCCCATAGGGCATTATGAAGTGAACTGTGCCAATTCCTCTTGTTGTCTGCAACTGTTTTCTTTAATATCCTCATCAGGTTCTTATTGGTTGATTATGCCACTCCATTCTCCTGTGGATAGTAGTTTGTAGAGTATCTGATTATGATTCCTTTATCTAGAGAAAACTATGTTAATAGGGTGGAAGAAAAGTAAGTGGAATTATAAAAAACAAGGACAGAAGGCATACCAAACCTTGTGATCAATTGTTCTTCTATGAATTGTATCAAAACTTTTTCATTTACATGATTTAGAGGGATGGCCTCTGCCCATTTCATGAAATAGTCTGTGGTAATCAATATGTATCTATGTCGTTTTGAAGAAATCAATGTAATTTATCCTATGATATCTAACCCCCATTGCTCTAAAGGAATGGAGATGGCCACAGGTTGGAGTGGGACAATTGCTCTGTTTTTCCTCCCCGCACTTATTTGACAAGTTTTACAGTTTCTAGCGTATGTGTGAGCATCCCTGAACAAAGTAGGCCAATAATAGCCATCTCTCAGTATTTTGTGAGCGGTGGTGTTTCCTGCAAAATGTCCACCTGTAGGACCATCATGGATCTGCTTCAAAACCTTTTCTACATCTTTGTGTTTGAGACATCTTAAAATTAACCCATCATAATTAACATGGTAGAGCACCGAATTTATGAGGTGATATTGTGCTGATTTTAACCTGAGGGCTCTCCTTTCCCTAGGATTTAGGTTTTCTGGGCAAGTCCCATGATGTAAGAGATAAGTCAGTTTCTAATACCAAGACTCTTTCCCTAGGGAGACATATGAAGCTTCACCACACCATAATGCCAATTCATTCTCCCATACGGGGTCTTCATTTACTTGGTCCTGGGATTCCGATACTAGTTTTCATAATCCTTGTTGTTGGCCCTCGACCAAGTTTGAGAGAATATTGGTCGTGTTTGACCATTTTTGGGACTTCGAAAGGTTGGTCGAAGATGAAGCACCCAGGCAAAGCAGAGATTGCAGGATCTCACTTGTTTTGTGGGATTTTTGGGTTATTAGGGTTTATGTAACGGGTATGGGATGTTGACCCATGGGTTTACCCATGTCTAGGCCTCATTGTAAATGGATAAATAGATAACTAAGAGATGTAGGAAAGGGTGTGTGTAAGTGTTAGCTATGTTAAAAGACTTGTAATTGGCTTATTGAATAAAAATATAAGTTGATTTTTGCACAAACGGTATATGTAAGGCTTTTTTCTATCAAGGAGTTGGCTCAGTGCATTGACCTGATTTTGAGGAAGGTGGATCTAGTGCACTGCGCGTAGATCACCTGTCCAGTGCGAAGCTAATATTTGTGGCTTTGTGCAGAGGAGAATATGAATTTAAGGAGATCAAATAATAATAAAGAAGAAGAAGAGTTGGTGGACGTAACCCCACACTGGGGTGAACCACGTATATCTCACGTTGATGTGCTTTGTGAAAAGTTTCTTATGTTGTTTATGTGTTTATCTTCTTAGCACACTACTCTTTATATATGCTAGCTAGATGTATGGATGCTTAGATATCTATTGATGGTAAATTAATTCTATATCTGAGTTAATTCTATGTGCTAAGAAGTTGGAAGTGTGTGATCTGTTGATTACTCCATTGTTCTATATTTAGGGTTTAATCTGAGATGTGAATGGGATTTGTGAACTAATTCGTATTGATAGGATAAGTGATATGTTAATTGTTGTAATCACATATCTGTGTCCCAACTATGTTGTAGACACCTGAGTCGTAAAACCCCCCTGCCTCTACCTTGGGTGAGACTTCATCTGCTTCGTAGGTGTTGTCGAAAGGGCCAGTAGTTAGGGTTTTTTTGATGCGTTGTTGAAGCATTGAACCCTAGGTCTACCCCTATGCCAAAAAAAGGTACCGTCGTTGGGACTTGAAACTGTGATCGCTATGAACTAAAGAAAAGAAAAAGCTCTGTGCTAAGAATGGAACCAGATCTGAAGAAAAGAGGTAAGATCTTAAAGATTTGTGCTCTGGTAAAGGTAAGATAAGTGGAAATTTTTTCTTCGAAAGTATGAATCTAGTTATGTTTGATAGATTTTTTCCTAGTATGAAAACTAGGGCACAACTAGAAGAAAGAATTGATCTGAATAAATTTGATAGAAATACAAAAAGATATGTTATTCCTATGCATAGAAATAATTTCTAGACTAATAAGTGGATGCAGGAACCTAGAAAGAGTTTTTGCAGATTGCATGGTTAGCAATGTGATCCCAATGCGCAGTACAGGAAAGTTTGGGGATCATTTAAAAGAAAGAGAGGATTGACACTGTGTTATAATTGCAAAAGATTGGGACATATCGCTAAGGAATGCCCTTGTACAGTTCCTATTTTTCTTTGTTGTAAAGATATTGGTCACAAAGTTGAGGATTTCCCTGTAATGATTGCCCAAGTTGAAAAGATGAACATGCGATAAAAAAACTATGAAGAAGGTCAAAAGGCTAAGGATATGTTAGAAATATAGAAAGAATCATAGACTATGTTATTGCAGCTGAAAGAAACATTGAATGATCACAAAGACATCAGTTTACCATAGATTTTAAAAGAGAAACAGTGAATAGAAACAAGAATAAGAGACTTCAACATAGACTATGTCTTGGATGAGGAAACACAAGTGAATATCTTGCCAGAAAGCACTTGGGAAATCTTGGGAAAGCTTCCTATGGATCCTTCATTGGGAAGGATAGGATTGTTTAAAGAAAAGATGATAACCCTATGTGGAAGAATTACTAATGTACCTATGATTTCTCATGACACATCGACCGAAGAATAATTTGAATTCATTAATTTTGTTGAGAACAACACCCCTTTTGCACTTTTGTTAGGAAAGAATTGGATTGACAAGGACCAGATCATAAGGAAAGGATAGGAGAAAGATACAGAATAGAAAAATCAAGAATTAAGGGACTTCATAGATAGAAAGATCAAGCGACTAATGCAAGAACAAGAGGATAAGTCAAAGAAATAGAGGGCCAGAGAATTAGTTGTCGAAGTTGAAAGAACACAATAAGGCTTAAAGAACCTATCCATGCAAGAAAGAAGTGAATTCACCCTGGAAATAGTAAGATAAAAGGTCTTCGAACCCTTTGGAAGACCCCCAGTAGTGCGAAGTTACTATGCTAAGAGACAATAAGAATAAGAATGGAAAGAGGAACCTAGAGACTCAAATCATAGGAAAGAAGGCCAGGAATCTCAGTAAGAAGAAAGCCAAATTAGAAAAACCGCAGGAAGTTCCAAAAAAGACTTCACAGAAGGCAGGCTTGCAGAACTTGAACTTCGCTGAAATAGTAGAACAACGCAGAATGGGATTTCACCATGACGAAACTATATGACCGTTGTAGGTGTCCCGACCGTTAGAATGACTCTCCAAAATGGCTAGAAACATAGTTATTGCTGGAAAGATCATCATTGGACCATTGAGACCATGCCATAATGGATGGATTAATATTGATTGACACATTCATACCCATTGGAGGAATCCGTTACGACATTTGCCTATTTAATCCGTCGGATGCTGTGCCAGGACCACTTTTTGCAAACTAAGGTATTCGAGCTAATAGAGAATTGATTGCATAATGCACTGTATTGTCTAGACCTCATCGTTCGTTTGATTACCCTGCCTATTTGTTCCCCTACCTGAAATCCTCGAGTACAAGTGTGAATGTCAGGAAAGAATAACATAGTAGAGAAGTCCGTGGAGGAGATTCTTGTAGACCTCATGACTGAGAAATTTATGTCTGTAGGAATACAAGAATCGTTAATTGGTGGATTGTAAGAATCCCCATTGATTGGACAATGTTCTAGCCACGCTGCTGAGAAACGAAGAAAACACCGCGATGATCTGGATAACGTGAAGCAGATCTCGTCGGTCTTGCCAGACTATATCCCACCTTTGTTTGGCACTGTAAACCATGACAGTGTCCCATGTGAGTTCGAATACATGTTGATCACTGTGTACCTCTTGAAGGGAATACACACAGTTGGACCTCAGTTGGGACTGATCTTAGCTCTCAAGATCAGTGACTTCAACCTCGGAGGCTAAAAGAACTATGCAATGCTTGCATAGCATAGGTACCTGATGAAGATGACTGGGAAGAATCACAATATAGTTCCCCAACCATGGATTAAGGAGCTCACACGCTCCACGATCTTGAACGTGATGAAGATCCACCACTTCGGTCGACATTAGGAGGTTAACGCTTGCGTTAAAATCCTCCTGTTTTGCTATCATGGAGGGCATATGTGGATTGACATGCGCATGACCATGGATCCGACATTGATCCACTTCATCACTAGATTAAGCATGCAGGGACCAAACCCTCACCAGTTCTACCCAGGAAATACGTCAGATCTCTCCTTGACCCAACATATCAAGGAGGCCTGTGGCAATGTAAAGAAGGAAAAGCGAGGCTACAAGGTAGCCTCCATCCAGGATGGCGCAGTGTGCCTAACTTGTCAGCTTATCACTAGAAATCTCGTCTAAAAGAACTGTCTGACACAGGTCATAGGGTTCGTAGTCGACCTTCAAGGGAAGTGTGTCGAAGGACTGTAGATGAACTGGGAAAGTTACCTGATCAACAAGTTGGAAAATGATTTCCATGAAGTGCAAGACCAAGGGTATGAGTTTCATTTCAGTTGGCGTCTGATCTTGATCGCATTTGTCACCTGGAAAATGATGGAAGGAGCAACCTTTCTGGAATTTGAGTCATTAGAACCATTGGTCGCGAGGCTTGCCACCTTGTGGTACAAGAGTGATATGGTGAAGCAGTGTCATTCAAATGTTGTCTTCCATACCTACTACTTACAACTAGCACGCCATTGAATCATTCCCCCGAATGACACTGAATACACTCCATCAGTACAGGCCACTAGCAAAGTTCTACGCAGACCAACACTTCATCTACATCACTACACGCAAGGATGAAAGTAAGGATAAGTTGTAGTCTTACTATAAATTGACTGATGAAGAAATGTAAGAGATCACTAAGGAATGGCCAGTAGAATTCCTTGTGCCAGTGGAAGATGCAGAACTTTTCGATCCTGACATCATCGAAATTCCATTGGTCACCCGGGACGAACATGATGGACAGAGAAGCACAAAAAAAAATAAGAAAAAGGAGGAAGATCGGGACATAGAAAGTGATGAGAAGGACAATGGATCGGAGGAAACTACGCCTGACTCACCTGCAAGAGGAGGAGGAGACGAAGTGAACCAAGAATAAGGAGGGGAAGAAGGAGACAAGAAATATGAAGCAGAAGTGACACTATCGAAGGAACCCCTCACCACA
>JASDQU010102021.1:91788-105176 GCA_032191745.1 Picea mariana
AGGAGACAACACAGAAGCCATTTTGGGACATAGAACAACTTTAGACGGTTCTAGTGCAAATACCTACAAAGGAACTATACAGACTACAAGCAAGTGTGATGCAAGAAGTCCAATCCAGATCCCACGCAGATGCTACTGACTTGGAAGTTAGAAGGGAGGTTACATACGTGTTACAAATTACTTGTGATTAGTTGACCCTGGAGAAGGAGGAGGAGAAGAGATTTGCAGACAAATTAGAAAAGGGATTAACAAAATTCTATAGCAACATCCCAGGCTACACACAAGAGCCAAAAGTCACACCAGAGGGAAAGTCTTAGAGGATTTCATAGCTCATGAAGAAATACAAATAGGATATCACAGAGCTCACATAAAAATTGAATCCTACTACACCCCTATACTTTATATATCAAAGAGAGTGGGAGGTTATTGTGCACATCGACAATACTGAGAAGGAAGATGAGGAAATAGAAGAATTATATAACAAGACTGCTCAAATTTGGAACAACATGGAAGAAGATGAGAAAATACAACAACTCAACCAAAATAAATAGAATATAACTACATAAATTCAGTTCTTAAAGAAACAGTAGAAGGAAATGGCCATCTTAGAGAGGATGAGGAGTGTTCAGGATATGAAGAACCTGTAGGCAGAGATGAAGGATGCACATGAGGACAAACAAGAAAGACAGGCTCAGCTGGAGCCATTACAGTAGGAAGCAGAGTGGATGATAGAAAAATTGAAAGAAGATAAGGAGAAAGTAGAGCAAGTACATGCAGAATGTAGAGCAATGTTGGTAGAGCAATTACAACGTAGAGTGTGGAAAAGCTAGCAGAACAGAGCACACAAGTTAAATAGAAAGTCACTTAATTGGAAAAGGTGTTCTAGGAATTGTAACTATACATATAGAATGTAAACTAAGGCTGAGTGACTTGGGATGCGCCACATGTCAATTTTGGGGACCTGTTGGCACAAGCCTATTGAGGGAGAGAAAATCCTATTTTTGGGTGAAGGCCTATTTTGGGAGAGAAAATCCTATTTTTTGGCATAGGCCTATTTTAGGAAAGAAAATCCTATTTTTGGAGCACGCTCCATATGTGGCAGAAAAGAAACGTGCAAAAGATGAAGGAAAAAAATAATGCATAAGATGAAGGAAAAACAACATGAGAAATATGGAGAAACGCAGTGTGGCACACATGTAAACAAACCTAGCCATGTTAGGGTTAGGGTTTTGTATATGAATGTAATGGTTATAAGCCAATAGAATAATATAAATAAATTCCTAGGAGGTCTAGTAGATCGATGTTGGTTATTGGTTGTTTGTGGTTCGTTGGTTGGTTGTTAAAGGAGATATAGGTTTTGTCTGAATAAGCTAGTTTTTAAGGGTTAGATCATAGGCTATGGAGTCTGGTGTGGCATAGTTTTCCTCATGGATGAATCTCATCCTATTGTTTGATTGTAAACCTAAAGAATGTAATGTGCCGAACGTAGATTTTGCAGAATGATGAATAAAAGAGTAGAATACACAAATATTTGTGGATGTAGCCCCGCAGGGCAGGGGGGGGTGAACCACGATAAATCTACTATTTTTATGTGTATGAATGGTTGTTTTACTATTATGCAGTTTATCAGTTAAATAATGAATGGTTAACTTAGACTATGACACCATGCATGCATAGTTTGATTAATGAATGAATACTAGGGTTATATGCATGGATAATAATAATGATGCATGAGAAAAAGGAGCATAATATAGTCCCAATCCCTTACCTAACCACAAACACCTAAGTATTTCACTCCCCTATAAGCTATGTTGGGTGATACTGCGTTGTGCACCCTATCCACATCCTTTCCTTTTGGTTTACCATGAGGGCCTATAGTTTGAGGGTTTTGTTGGAAACCTTTCAGATCAGAACCTTGGTCAACACAAGAATCCAACACATTCCATATTGTTGAGGGTTCCTAAATCCCTTTAACTCAACAATAGGAACCAAACCTTCCACCGATGCCCAATTAGACTTTGTGGCGTTTAATGGTGGAATGGTTCTCCAGATCTATGTGATCTGTCCAATTAATCGATGGGCTTTATGTAGTGATCTACAAGATATCTTCTCGCGAAAAATCCTCTTTCATTCTGAACATTCTCTTTTTCTGTTTTTCTCTTATAGGTGGGTCTGATACAGGATATGTGATGGTATCAACCAAATGGGTAACAAAGGGGAGAGTGCCTAACTACTGAAGAAGGCTGAGCTCAGGATAACCCTCATACTCAAGCACACAGACAATGATTTTTACACTTACAACAAGCCTAGTACTAATACATTAACCTGTTGGTGTTCCAATTATTGACTGAGATATAATTATTAGACAAAGACATACATGAAAAAAATGATGGCAAGAAAAATAGTGTCCTTAGCTCTGATCATTGATCACACATTAACACAATGATTTACTTTTCATCATTAGAGACAAGAACTATAAAAATATTGAATCAGATAACTTATCAACAGATTCAGAGGCTTTTACTTGTTACAACATCCATTCATGAAATAAAATCCGAAACAATTCTTCCTCGGATCCAATCACACATGCTTTTGATGAAAAATAAACATAAACTTGTCTTTGGTCCTAAACATGACTTCTCAATTAAGGTAGCTCTAAATAGTTCTTTACAAATCCAAAAATGAGGGTCTTTGAAAAAACCATCGACCCTTAAACATACAAAAAATGCATATTTATCAGAGTTGCAGAGGCTCTCGTCCATCTGGGAATGAGACTTAACTCTACATTAAAATTTGTAGAATGACTAATTAGTTTGATTGAAACACTAATGAAGTACAACAATGTATACTTCAGACTTGACTTAATAAAAAAGAGTGGTTCTTATCACACGTAGAAGACCACTTATTAATTTAATCTAAAATGGTTCTGGAATTGATTAACTAAAAATTGCTATTGTCTCTGAGACTGAACAGATGTATGTACTAGATGAACTATAATTGTGGTAGAAACTGATTCGAAGTGACAGAGCTGAGTTGTTCATTGATCATGGTGTGCAGGTGCACTATTGGAGGCCACCGGAGACAACTAGATGTGCAATGTGAAAATCTCCCGGAGTGACATGGTGACCTGGCGTCATATAAGGACATGATTGTGGAAGTTGTTGAGGGTGGTTTGGGTCCACACTTCTCTAACCCCCGCATTCCACCAAAATATGCCACATACCTCATAATCTATACCATGGTTTCAATTACGGGAATGCTCTGGAAAATTAACGTTCGAGAATTTTTCGTCCCCGCCATGAAGTGTGACCGTCGATCATGTTGCAATCTGTGATCTGGGTAACCCTGCTATTTAGTGCCCTTGCTAAAGTTTCCATTTGTCTGCCATATTAGAACCTCCCTAGCCATACTTATCGATGGCAAAAATTTCTTAGAGCTCGGGAGATTTTGAATGCGAATCATGAATACCTCTCGAAGTGACATTCTCTCGAAGTGACGTGGCAGTCTCTGGTCACTTCGACACTTTGGAGTTTGGGAGCTTCTGAATGTTGTGCTTGGAAATCCCTCCAAAGGAGGATCTATGAAATTTTATGTGGCGGCTAGATGTCATATCTCTAAGGTGTCATGGAAATAAGGGTGACATGTGTCACGTGGAAATGGGCAAATGATGCAACCAAATGACCTGGAATGAGTGCCACATGTCATGAATGATGAGTGTGCCACGTGTCTCGAATGATGAGTGTGCCACATGTCTTAACTGATGGTTGGCACGTGATTTGACACTTTGGGCTTTGGGAGTTTTGTATTGTGAAGCATGAAGTTCTCTCGGAGTATTACAAGCCCAGAGTGACGTAATCGTCTCTCGTTACTTCGACATTTTGGTAGTTTGACATTCAGGAGTTTCTAGATGTAAAGCATGAAAATATCCTGAAGTGATTAGCCAATGATGATCAATAATTAACTTGATATTAAGCTGTGTTTAACATTAAATACTTTGGGAGTTTGACACTTCAACGATCGAAACAATGACAAGTTCCGATGCTCGAATGATGAAGTCATGGAGTGATTTTCCTAATGCCTTATGTTAAACCCTGCGTGATTCTGGACCCCTGGATGGATGAGAGCCATTGATTTGATTATCCTGTTGGATTTTTACCATTGAAACATTACCCTGTTTGTTTGACAATCAAGGCTCGAAAATGACCACTCTGAATTGTTGTGTTTTGTCCATGGGTGTTTCCTCTACATACAAAAAGGCTCGTTCGACCTGTTGTGAGCGAGAGTTAGACACTTCTACAATTCAGGGGTTCAGAGAACTGTGATTTCTTTGATGTTCTCTGAAATCATATCATTGACGTCTCACAAAAAGAAGGGTGACATGTGTCTCTTGAAATAGTACAGATGACGGATCCAAATATGGTTGAAATGAGTGCCACATGTCATAATGAGAAATTTCCACACGTCTCAACCGATGGACGTCACATGTATCCGTCTCTTTGGAACTTCATCTCTTTGGATCTTTGTCACTTCGGTGATCTACGCTTATCTCGAAGTAAAACTTCCCAGATGGTTGATCTCCCAGATTTGACATGGCATTCTAATGTCATATTGTTGACGTGTCACAAAAAGAAGGGTGACACGTGTCACCCAAAAATGGATGGATGATGTAACCAAAGATGTCTAAAATAAGTGCCATTCTCTTAACTGATGAATTCCTCATGGATCTAGTGTTTCGACATTAGGGAGTTTTGAGTGCTAAGTGTGGAGATCTCCAGGATGGTTGGTCTTGCGAAGCGGTGTGACGGTTCGACATTCGGGAGTTTTTTTAGGAAAATATGAGCTCAGACGTTTCAGCGTCGAAGTCATGGAGTAAATTTCTTGTAACTCTGTGATTAAAACTCGTGTGATTTTGAGACTCTGCATGCATGAGAGTCATTGATATGCATCGATTGTTAGATCTTCATCGTTCAATACTTGACCTATCTATTTGGCTTGAAATCTGATCCTGAAATGGATTGCCCTGAATTGTTGCATCTTTCTTTTGGAATCTTACTACGCATACAAAGTACTTGGTGGTCTTGGATGTCTCCCATGGATAAAAGAAAACAACTTGGTGGACCTGCTACACAGTCAATTAATGGAAAACATTATGACAAGTATTTCAAACCAAATCACGACATGCAATTATCCTTAAAGAAAACATAAACACTTTGCACAAAGAATCGATCAAGAAAGATAATGATGAAAAACTAAGTCATTTAGTAATGGGAAATTGACTCAACCAACCAAAGAAGAATGATTTTCAAGAAGGTATAGGGAAAATGAGGTGGGGGGGGCATGAGGAGTGTTTCATTTCGACGTTGGGGATTTTTCTTTAGACATACATCCCTGGTTACAATGTCTTATCCTGCCGATGACAAAAATGTATCAAGGATCGGTGATCAGCGATTAGTGCAACTGCATGACCACTTTAACTTGTTGCATTTTTGTTGATTCCTAACATAGGTGTGTCATTCATGATGTTAATTTATGATTCTTAATTGGAAAGTCAATCTCTTTTAGGAACAAGGTTTTTTTAAACAAGTACAAACACATCCGATTTGATCAATAAGAGTTATGAAAATGAAACAAAATAATCCACCCCCCAAAGTGAAATCGATTTAGACAGTAAAAGAAAAAAAGTGGTACCCAAAAAGTGATAAAATTGATAAGTCTTTTTAGGGTGTGTTGACTTCTCAACAAATGGTGACTTACTAGGAGAAAGAAAAATATTTGTTCCTACCTCAGGCTCCGCTGATGCAAAATATGATTAAGAACTCAATTGGTTTTTATCACAGCCTCTTTTATCCTTGCTTTTGAAATTCCCTGGTTGGTGCATCTAGGCATGCCTATGGGGTTTTAACCTTTATTCCACCTTTGTTTCCTATAACCCTGAACGACGCCCTCTTTGACAAGATTTGAGTAAAGAATTCACTGGAACCAGGCCCTTTAGTTACCATCATTGACTTGCTATGGTGTTTCTCTGCTTCCAGCGAGCGTCCATAGCCTCGACAAATTCACCCCTATGTCATAGACCTTTCTCCACTGCCAAGGAGCGTCCATAGCCCCGACGAAGTTATCTTCATACCCTCTTCTACTGTGCACTCATTTGACATAGTTGAATTTATTTTGGTATAATTCCTTGAGCGAGTGGGAGAGGAGGATGCCTGTTATTTGCAAAATGATATGTTTAAGGTGATTTTTTTGCTAGCTCTATTTTGAGGTTCATGGATTCCTTTCCATCTTACCTCCTTTTCCTTCAAGTTTTACCACACCACCAGGAAGACACTTCATCACTTTTCCAAGGTTGTTCATATGCACAAGTTAGATAGAAAACTTTGTTAAAACAACTGCAGGTCTCCCAACACTTCTTGTGTTGTATGTAAGCAATGAGTCAGGAACAAAGTTTGTCATATCACATGAATTGAGGTCAACCAATGTCTTTCTAAACACAAACTTCAAAAGAGAAGAAGTACTATAACAAGAAACAAAAACAAAAATTCACTCCGCAATCATCCTACCTAAAAACAAAACATCATGAAAACACACACATTTGTTTTTTAATGAAAATATTGTTTTACGGCTCGACCATTCACCAGGAGGACTTCAGGTTCCCCCCTCAGGTTTTGCAACCTATACATGCTTACCCCAATTTTCTGGGCTACCTGTAAAGGTCTGAGCCATGGATTCTGAAAAATTGAATGTTTCCCCTTCGGTTCATTTTCCCTGTCCCATTTCAGGACTAAGTCTCCTACTTCAAAATTCTTCTCTTTGGCCTTATGCTTATCAAACCACCTTTTAACTATCTATTGATGAGCTATGAAATTTGACTTTTCTTTCTTCCTTTCTTCTTCCATCATGAGGAGGCTATCAATGCTTCGTTGTATAACTGATGAGGGTTGTCCTCTAGAATCCTTAGCAACTTGGAGAGATGGAAGATACAACCCATTTGGGAGAATTGATTCCTCTCTGTATACCAAAAAGTATGGGGAATTCCCTATAGCTTCCTTAGGTGTTACTCTATCAGCACATAGGGCGTTATGAAGTGAATTGTGCCAATTCTTCTTGTTGTCTGCAACTGTTTTCTTTAATATCCTCACCAGGTTCTTATTGGTTGATTATGACACTCCATTCTCCTCTGGATAGTAGTTTGCAGAGTATCTGATTATGATTCCTTTGTCTAGAGAAAACTATGTTAATAGGGTGGAAGAAAAGTAAGTGGAATTATAAAAAACAAGAACGGAAGGCATACCAAACCTTGTGATCAATTGTTTTTCTATGAATTGTATCAACACATTTTCATTTACATGATTTAGAGGGATGACCTCTGCCCATTTCATGAAATAGTCTGTGGCAATCAGTATGTATCTATGTCGTTTTGAAGAAATCAGTGTAATTTATCCTATGATATCTAACCCCCATTGCTCTAAAGGCATGGGGATGGCCACAGGTTGGAGTGGGACAACTGCTCTATTTTCCCTCCCTGCACTTATTTGACAAGTTTTACAGTTTCTAGCATATGTGTGAGCATCCCTGAAAAAAGTAGGCCAATAATAGCCATCTCTCAGTATTTTGTGAGCGGTGGTGTTTCCTGTGAAATGTCCACTTGTAGGACCATCATGGATCTTCTTCAAAACCTTGTCTGCATATTTGTGTTTGAGACATCTTAAAATTAACCCATCATAATTAACACAGTAGAGCACCGAATTTATGAGGCGATATTGTGTTGATTTTAACCTAAGGGCTCTCCTTTCCCTAGGATTTAGGTTTTCTGGGCAAGTCCCATGATGCAAGAGATAAGTCAGTTTCTAATACCAAGACTCTTTCCCTAGGGAGACATATGAAGCTTCACCACACCATAATGCCAATTCATTCTCCGATACGGGGTCTTCATTTACTTGGTCCTAGGCTTTAGATACTAGTTTGCATAATCCTTGTTGTTGGCCCTCGACCAAGTTTGAGAGAATATTGGTCGTGTTTGACCATTTTTGGGACTTCAAAAGGCTGGTCGAAGATGAAGCACCCAAGAAAAGTGGAGATTGTGGGATATCACTTGTTTTGCGGGATTTTTGGGTTATTAGGGTTTATGTAACGGGTATGGGATGTTGGCCCATGGGTTTACCCATGTCTAGGCTTCATTGTAAATGTATAAATAGATAACTAAGAGATGTAGGAAAGGGTGTGTGTAAGTCTTAGCTGTGTGAAAAGACTTGTAATTGGCTTATTGAAAGAAAATGTAAGTTGATTTTTTCATAGACGGTATATGTAAGTTTTTTTTCTATCAAGGAGTTGGCTCAGTGCACTGTGCAGAGATCACTTGTCCAGTGCGAAGCTAATCTCTGTCGCTTTGTGCAGAGGAGAAGACGAATGTAAGGATATCAAATAATAATAAATAAGAATAAGATTTGGTGGACGTAACCCCACACTGGGGTGAACCACGTATATCTCGTGTTGATGTGCTTTGTGAAAAGTTTCTTATGTTGTTTATGTTGTTTATGTGTTTATCTTCTTAGCACACTAATCTTTATACATGCTAGCTAGATGTATGGATGCTTAGATATCTATTGATGGTAAACGAATTCTATATCTGATTTAATTCTATGTGCTAAGAAGTTGTAAGTGTGTGATCTTCTCATTACTCCATTGTTCTATATTTAGGGTTTAATCTGCTATGTGAATGGGATTTGTGACCTAATTCATATTAATAGGATAAGTGATCTCTTAATTGTTGTAATCACATATCTGTGTCCCAACTATGTTTTAGACACCTGAGTCGTAAAACCCCCCCTTCCTCTACCTTGGGTGAGACTTCATCTTCTTCGCAGGTGTTGTCGAAAGGGCTAGTAGTTAGGGTTTTTTTGATGCATTGTTGAAGCGTTGAACCCTGGGTCTACCCCTATGCCAAAAAATGGTACTATCGTCGGGACTTGAAACTGTGATTTCTAGGAACTAAAGAAAAGAGAAAGCTCTGTGCTAAGAAAGGAACCAGATCTGAAGAAAAGAGGTAAGATCTTAAAGATTTGTGCTCTTGTAAAGGTAAGATAAGTGGAAATTTTTTCTTCGAAAGTATGAATCTAGTTATGTTTGATAGATTTTTTCCTAGTATGAAAACTAGGGCACAACTAGAAGAAAGAATTGATCTGAATAAATTTGATAGAAATAGAGAAAGATATGTTATTCCTATGCATAGAAATAATTTCTAGACTAATAAGTGGATGCAGAAACCTAGAAAGATTTTTTGCAGATTGCATGGTTAGCAATGTGATCCCAGTGCACAGTACAGGAAAGTTTGGGGATCATTTAAAAGAAAGAGATTATTGACACTGTGTTATAATTGCAAAAGATTGGGACATATCGCTAAGGAATTCCCTGGTACAGGTCCTATTTGTCTTTGTTGTAAATATATTGGTCACAAAGTTGAGGATTTCCCTAGAATGATTGCCAAAGTTGAAAAGATGAACATGTGACAAGAAAACTATGAAGAAGGTCAAAAGTCTAAGGATATGTTAGAAATCCAAAAGGAATCATAGACTATGTTATTGCAGCTAAAAGAAACACTAAATGATCACAAAGACATCAGTTTACCTAAGATTTTAAAAGAGAAACAGTGAATAGAAACAAGAATAAGAGACTTCGACATAGACTGTGTCTTGGATGAGGAAACACAAGTGAATATCATGCCAGAAAGCACTTGGGAATTCTTGGGAAATATTGCTATGGATCCTTCATTGGGAAGGATAGGATTGTTTATAGGAAAGATGATAACCCTATGTGGAAGAATTACTAATGTACCTATGATTTCTCATGACACATCGATCGAAGAATAATTTGAATTTATTAATTTTGTTGAGAACAACACCCCTTTTGCACTTTTGTTAGGAAAGAATTGGATTGAGAAGGACCAGATCATAAGGAAAGGATAGGAGAAAGATACAGAACAAAAAAATCAAGAATTAAGGGACTTCATAGATAGAAAGATCAAGCGACTAATGCAAGAAAAAGAGGATAAGTCAAAGCAATAGAGGGCTAGAGAATTAGTTGTCGAAGTTGAAAGAACACAATGAGGCTTAAAGAACCTATCCATGCAAGAAAGAAGTGCATTCACCCTGGAAATAGTAAGATAAGAGGTCTTCGAACCCTTTGGAAGACCCACAGTAGTGCAAAGTTACTACACTAAGAGATGATAAGAATAAGAATGGAAAGAGGAACCTAGAGACTCAAATCACAGGAAAGAAGGCCAGGAATCTCAGTAAGAAGAAAGCCAAATTAGAAAAACTACAGGAATTTTCAGAAAAGACATCATAGAAGGCAGGCTTGCAGAACTTGAACTTCGCTGGAATAGTAGAACAACGCAGAATGGGACTTCACCACGATGAAACTATATGACCGTTGTAGGCGTCCCAACCGCTGGAATGACTCTCCAAAATGGCTAGAAACATAGTTATTGCTGGAAAGATCATCATTGGACCGTTGAGACCGTGCCATAATGGATGGATTAATATTGATTGACACATTCATACCCATTGGAGGAATCCGTTATGACGTTGCCTATTTAATCCGTCAGATGTTGTGCCGGGACCACTTTTTGCAAACTGAGGTATTGGAGCTAACATAGAACTGATTGCATAATGCACTGTGTTGTCTAGACCTCATCGTCCATTTGATTACCCTGTCTATTCATTCGCCTACCTGAAATCCTCGAGTACAAGTGTGAATGTCAGGAAAGCATAACATAGTAGAGAAGTCCATGGAGGAGATTCTTGTAGACCTCATGACTGAGAAATTTATGTCTATAGGAATACAGGAATCGTTGAATGGCGGATTGTAAGAATCCCCATTGATTGGACAACGTTATATCCACACTACTGAGAAACGAAGCAAACACTGCAATGATCTGGATAACGCGAATCAGATCTCGTCGGTCTTGCTAGACTATATCCCACCTTTGATTGGCACTGTAAACTGTGACAGTGTCCCATGTGAGTTCAAATACACGTTGATCACTGTGTACCTATTGAATGGGATACACACAGTTGGACCTCAATTGGGACTGATCCTAGCTCTCAAGATCAGTGACTTAAACCTCAGAGACTAAAAGAACTATGCGATGCTTGCATAGCATAGGTACCTAATGAAGATGAATGGGAAGAATCCCAAGATAGTTCCCCAACCATGGATTAAGGAGCTCACACACTCCACGATCTTGAACATGATGAAGATCCCCCACTTTGGTCAACAACAGGAGGTTAACGCTTGCGTTAAAATCCTCCTGTTGTGCTATCATGGAGGGCATATGTGGCTTGACATGCGCGTGACTATAGATTTGACATTGTTCCACTTCATCACTAGATTAAGCATGCAGGGATCGGACCCTCACTAGTTCTACCCAGGAAATATGTCAGATCGCTCCTTGACCCAACGTATCAAGGAGGCCTGTAACAATGTAAAGAAGGGAAAGCGAGGCTACAAGGTATCTTCCATCCAGGATGGTGCAATGTGCCTATCTTGTCAGCTTATCACTGGAAAGCTCTTCTGAAAGAACCATCGGACACAGGTCACAGGATTCGTAGTCAACCTTGCAGGGAAGTGTGTCAAAGGAATGTAGATGAACTGGGTAAGTTACCTCATCAACAAGTTGGAAAAGGATTTCCACAAAGCGCAAGACCAAGGGTACGAGTTTTATTTTAGTTTGCATCTGATCTTGATCGCATTTGTCGCCTGGAAAATGCCAGAAGGAGCAAACTTCCTGGAAGTTGAGTCATCAGAACCATTGGTTGCGAGGCTCGCCACCCTGCGGTACAAGACTGATATGGTGAAATGGTGGCATTCGAATGTCGTCTTCCATACCTACTACTTACAACTAAAGCACGCCATTTAATCATTCCCCCAAATGACACTGAATACACTCCATCAGTACAGGCCATTAGCAAAGTTCCATGCAGACTGACACTTCATCTACATCACTGCACGCAGGGATGAAAGTAAGGATAAGTTGCAATCGTACTATAAATTGATTGATGAAGACATGTAAGAGATCACTAAGGAATGGCCAAAATAATTCCTTGTGCCAGTGGAAGATGCAGAAATTTTTGATCCTGACATCATCGGAAGTCCATTGGTCACTCAGGTCGAACATGATGGATAGAGAAGCACAAAAAAAAAATAAGAAAAAGGAGGACGCTCATGACATAGAAAGTGATGAGAAGGACAACGGATTGGAGGAAATTGCGCATGACTCACCTGAAGGAGGAGGAGGAGATGAAGTGAAACAAGAATAAGGAGGGGAAGAAGGAGACATGAAATATGAAGGAGAAGTGACACTATCAAAGGAACCCCTCACCACAAAAAAACCATCGTAGAAGAGGAAGGTTTCCCCAGAGAAACCTTTGGCTATAAAGAAGGCCCACGCCAACAAGCCTCATTCGAAGAATGTGCTCATAGTGGATGATATTGATCTCATCATCACATCTATAGAGGATGCTTCAGATGACATCTTACAGAGACTAGGAGCAAAGCAGGATTCGATGTATGACCGAATAGAAAAGGATCTCAAAGACATCCAACAAGCTATCCATTCGAGCTGCTCAGTGCCTACTGTGCCATCTTCAGCAGAGAGTGTAGAATTGGGGGATGAGCCCACCCAATAGAGAAGGTTAGTAGATGCGACAAAATATCGACTTCACGAACCCAAGAAGAAAAGGAGCAAGCCATAGAGGCCTTAAAGTAAGAAAAGGAGGAGGTCCTAGAACAACTGCGAGTTGCGTAGAAGGAGAAAAGTGAAATTCAGGCAGAGTTGGAGGAGAACAAAGAGAAGATACAAGAAGAAAAATACCAACTACTCACAGAGCAGATTTCGATCAAAGAGGTAGTAGCTAGAGAAATTTTCTCTATGCGAGGCTTGGCACAGGAGGAACTAGAGTCAACTGAGATGCAAGTGGGGAAGCTCGCCGAAGCCATTCAATAGCTTCAAGCAATAATAATGGAACTAGAAATCCAAGCAGTGTCGAGCACTCCGCAAGAAGTGTGTGATCAGAGGGAAGAATCTTCCAGGAATGCAATAGAAATAATTAGGGCATCGGCCTCAGAGTGTAAACAATTAAGTGATCGAAGTGCGTATACCTACGAGTGCCTTGCAGAAGATCCGGAGTTGAAGAAATTGGAAGCACACCTCCAGGAGGTGAAGAAACATGCATCCATTGTGCAATAACATATGAAGTTGCTTACTGTTGTTGAGAAGATGAAGAGGTCACATGAACGATGCGCAGTCTAGCAGTAGGTCACTTCCATCTAGAGCAGAGTCATGGAGGTGACACAGAAACTCTAGGAAGTGCAGGATGAATCCTACATGC
>JASDQU010102021.1:115961-131583 GCA_032191745.1 Picea mariana
TTGCTTACTGTTGTTGAGAAGATGAAGAGGTCACATGAACGATGCGCAGTCTAGCAGTAGGTCACTTCCATCTAGAGCAGAGTCATGGAGGTGACACAGAAACTCTAGGAAGTGCAGGATGAATCCTACATGCTTTTTGAAGTGATCGAAGGACGAGGCTCACAACTGGAAGAGGTGGTTTTAATAGTGTAATAGCGCCTGGAAGGGCCTGTCACCGAGAAAGTAATTTAGGAGTTTGTTGAGAAGGAGGCTCTAGAGAAGCAGCAAGTCAAGGTAGCTCGATCTAAGCTCGAGGACTTCGAAGAAGTATTTCCTAGATTGGAGTGACTCAAGACGAGTCACAAGTGAGTGTTGGGGGATTTTTGGCCCTCAACCAAGTTTGAGAGAAAATTGGTCATTTTTTACCATTTTTGGGACTTCGAAAGGATGTTCGAAGATGAAGCGCCCAGGCGAAGCAGATATCGCGTGATCTCACTTGTTTTGTGGGTTTTTCGGGTTATTAGGGTTTATGTAATGGGTATTGGATGTCAACCCATGGGCTTAACCATGTCTAGGCCTCATTGTAAATGTATAAATAGATAGCTAAGCGATGTAAGAAAGGGTGTGTGTAAGTGTTAGCTGTGTGCAAAGACTTGTAATTGGCTTAGTGCAAGAGAATGTAAGTTTCTTTGTGCATAAATAGTATATGTAAGGATTTGTGTTATCAAGGAGTTGGCTCTGTGCGTTGACTTGATTTTGAGGAAGGTGGATCTAGTGCATTGTGCGCAGATCACCTTTCCAGTGTGAAGCTAAGCTCTGTGGATTTGTACACATGAGAAGATGAATTTAAGGATATCGAAGAAAAATAAAGAAGAAGAAGAGTTGGTGGACGTAGCCCCACAATGGGGTGAACCACATATATCCTGTGTTGATGTTCTTTGTGCAAAGTTGCTTATGTTTTTTATGTTGTTTATGTGTTTATCTGCTTAGTGCACTGATCTTTATATATGTTAGCTAGATGTATGGATGCTTAGAGATCTATTGATGGTAAATGAATTCTAGATCTGAGTTAATGCTATGTGCTAAGCAGTTGGAAGCATGTGTACTGCATTGTTCTGTATTTAGGGTTTAATCTGCGATGTGAATGGGATTTGTGAACTAATTCATATTGATAGATTAAGTGCTCTGTTAAGTGTTGTAATCACAGATCTATGTCCCAGATAGGTTGTAGACACCTGAGTCCTACAACCTCCCTACCTCTACCTCAAGTGAGACTTCATTTGCTTCGCAGGTGTTGTCGAAAGGGCTGGTAGTTAGGGTTTTGTTGGTGCATTGTTGAAGTGTTGAACCCTAGGTTTTCCTCTATGCCAACACTTATCTCTTAACCCATTTAGCAGGTTTTATACCTAGATCAAATTCTTAGACTACTTCTATCTAGTTTCCTCTTCTTTCCCTCATCTCCTATTGAGTGAATAGGGATCAGAGTGTAGGGTGAGAGGCTCCAGGGATGGGTGAAACTTCCAAAACTTTTGTTGGAAGGGTTTCACTCCGGGCTTTAATGAGATTGTGTGTTGAATGATATGAGTATCATAATTTTTCAGATCTCGGTAGGATCGTGCAAATACATCTTGATATTGCCTGAAAAGTTTGAGATATGCCTTCCTTTCCTCTTTAGAAACTGTCTTGCTGAGATTTATATTCTTGGGGTTTTCCAGGGTTCCTAGATTAAAAGTTTCATACATGGGACAAGAAATCCTCGTCTTTGTGTTCCTTGATCCTTTGAATCTTTCCCTTAAGTAAAAAAGGTTTTATAAACTGGCCACCCCTTTTGGTATCATGTGAGACCTTAGTTTGTCATTCAGTTGATCTGTATGAGGATCAGTTTCTGCTAATTGTTCCTGAAATACTTCATCGTCAATAGACAATTCCTTATCCTGATTGGTCAAAACTTTTATGATCTGTTCATCTCCTTCAAAGACCTTCCAATTAGAAATATTGTTTTTAGAGTAGCTCCATAGTGAATCGGGAGGCTTCTTAGTCTTCTAGAGGTGATGGCCTTGAGGCAATAGTGGCCATAGAGTTAGAAAGAGTGTTATTTGTTCTGGGGATCACTGTAATATTGAAGGCCTAAAAATGTTGTATTAGTCTGTGCACTTCATGTTGGTAATTCCTCAGGTGGGGAGAGTTGCAATGTATAGTGTTCCTTACTTGTCTAGCGATGATTTTAGAATCTCTGAAAACCTTTAGTTATTTAATGTTTAATTCTATGGATTTCTTTAGCCCTTGTACTAGACCTTCATACTCGACAGTGTTGTTTGTGCATTCAAATTGTAGTCTATAGGACAAGAAATTTTGTTTACCTTTTGGATCAATGAGGATGCACCCCACTCCCGACCCTTCTTGTGGCTTAGACCCATCAAAGTACAAGGTCTAGAGTTGTGGATGAAAACCATTAGTTTCTTTTTTCCTACTAGTTTCATCCTTTCCTCTTGTCTGCTCAATGGTTTTAAATAGAGGTTCTTGACAAAAGAGGATTTCTTCTACCGTCGTCAACAAATTTTCTTAAAAAGTCATTTTGGAGTTTTGAGTAAGAGGGACATCTGATGAGACGGAGGAAAGATTCTTGAAATCCGAGTCGCAGAAATAATTTCCTAATACAAGTAAATCTAATGAGGAGGGTTCATTGAGGGTTTCTAAGTTGGTGACAATATGTTTAAGATATATTTCCCTGTCGATCTTGATCATATTTGTGTGTCCCTTTAATGGAAACCAAAGGTGAGCCCAGTCTATACTAAAGTATCCATTTTACTTCTTAGACTAATCTCGGCTAAGTAAAAATCCATAAGCTTCTAGGATATCTACTACGATGATGTCAATCACCTGAACAAATTTACGATATGTCACCATTTTGATCATTACATCTTTGAGCTCCCCCATAACCTTCACGTGGCTTCTGTCTAGTTGTATCACATTTTTATCACTTTTGAGAGAGACTACATTTAATTTCTTTCATATAGACAATGGCATAACATTAGAGGATGATCCTGAGTCAACCAGACAGTTATGAAGGTTTATGTTGAAGAATTCAAATGTCAAAAGGAATGGTGGAAAAAAAAGATTTCCTTTCTTATCCTCAGAGCAAGAATTTACAGTTGGTTTATTTCTTAGATCTATGGGAGCTCTATTTTCTCTTTGATCAGTGCTTGTTACAGGGTTTCCTACTGACTTAAAGGCTTGTAAAAGAAAGTCCTTCTACTGAGGGATTCTACACATGTCCATGACCAATACATTTGCCTTCAACCTTTTCATATATTCTACTATGTTGTAGTTTGTCTTGAGTGATTCTCGTGTATGGATGTTTATAGGATTTCTTCGGGAGACAAAATGTGCTCTTGGGTGATTAGTCGTTGGTTTTCCTCCTAAAGTTTGGGTAGTAGTAAGGTTGTTTGAGATAGGCTGACCCCTACTTCGTGTTTTCACAACCAAGACCTCTGTGGGTGGTTCTTGAACCTCAAATAGATCATCGGAAGCCATTGGTAGGTCAGTGTCCCATATCAGCATGGTTGTTTCTTATGGTGTATCAACTTCTTCCTGATCAACAATATTCATAGCTGATCCACTTGATTGTTTGGTTAGGGAAACCTCATCTAGAAACTGGTTGGCCATCAAATTCATGGCATGCACCCATTGTGGGAAGTCTCTTTCAGAATGTTTCTCTTGGTGATAGGTACAGAATGAGTCGAGTGCTACATTTCCTAGGTTGATGTTTAAGTTGGCTGGGGGAGTTTTAAGTTGGCTGGGGGAGTTTCAATCGCTTTGAATGGTGGGTTTCTTTTAAAAAAGGGTTTATAGGGCCTCTGGCCTTGGTTTCCCTCCCATGCACTTCTTTTCATGTCTATGATTTATTTTGACAACTTCTTAACCATGCATTGTAGGTATTCTATGTCTCCACTTCCTTTTTCGAGACCTTGTTATGTTTGTTTCCCTGGAGGTATCATCAACAAGAGTCCTCTCCTGGGAGGAGTTTGAACTTCCTTATTAACTAATGAGACTTGGCCTTCTTTACATCCCTTCATTTGGAACTCAATTGTTTTTTCTTCTTCAAAATTCTCAGCTAAGGTTTTTTTGGCAGCCCACAAACATGAAAATAGAAGCTGGGAGAGCATTAGCATATACTTTGATTTGCAACTCCTGAGTGGGTTTAGCTTTGAGTTGAAATTTTTTTAGGATAGTGGTGAACCGTTGATTAAATTCTTTAAACCTCCCCTTTGAACTCATGGTGGCGGTGAACAACTCTAACATTAAATCTCCTGTAGTGGTTTCTTCTGCAAATTTATCTAGAAAATCCTTTTGAAATTTCATCCAACTAGTTATGGACCCTGCAGGTAAGTTAAAATACTACATGGAGGCCGAATTCTCAAAAGTATAGGGGAAAAGTCTGCATAATATGTCTTCATGTTGGACATTCATCAGTATGATAGCTAGTATGAATTTTTTGATATGGTCTTCAAGAAACCCTGAGGTTTCAAGGTCAAATTTAGGGAGTAAATTTTCTGGATATTGGGGAATGTTATGTACTCATCCAGGGATGGCCAGAGCATCTCTGGCCAAACAAGGTTTATTATTCTGAGGTGGGTTCCCCCTTTATTCATTATGATCATTGTTATATTCCATGTCGTCCAACTCTGAAAATGAGTATTCTGAGGTAAACTCTTCTTCGTTGGAAAAATTGTTGGGCTCGGAGCAATTACCGGTTGGTGTTTCAAGGATTAGATTAAGAGGATGTTCTATTTCGGTGAGGTCAAAATCTATCAATTCTTCTACAGTGTGAATGAAAACTTAGTCGGGGGTGTTGACCACTAGTTTGCTTTCTTTTTTTCTACAAGGAAGTAATGGAGCTAAGGGAAGTTCTTCGATTTGTCAGGCGTAAGCTCTTGTGATTCTTCTAAACTAGTTCAACTCCTCATGGCAAAGAGTGTAAGGTATTTCAAGGAATAAGTGTTCTTCCTCTTGTTGGGGTGAGTTACTCATTTCAGGAGTACTTAGTGTGTGTGGCCTTTCTTGAGAATGACTAGCCATGCATGTGGGTTTTTTTGAATCTACAGGTTGTGTGAAATATTATATCAAAAATATTGTCAGTCATTCATTCTTCATGCCCTCCTTCTAGTGCCAATTATGTTGAGCGGTCCTAAATCCCTTTAACACAATAGTAGAAACCAAACCCGCCACCGAGTCCCAATTATAATCTACAGCGTTTAATGGTGGAATGGTTCTCCATATCTATGTGATCCAGCCAATTAATCGATGGGATTTACATAGTGATCTACAAGATATCTTCTTGCGAAAAATCCTCCTGCAATATGAACATTCTCTTTTTGTTTTTTTCTCTTATAGGTGGGTTTGATACAAGATATGTGCTGGTATAAACCAATTGGGTAACAAAGGGGGGAAGGCCTAACTACTGAAGAAGGCTGATCTCGGGCTAACCCTCATACTCAAGCATGCAGACAATGATTCTTACACCTAGAACAATCCTATTACTAATACATTAACCTGCTCGTGTTCCAATTATTGACTGAGATACAATTATCATACGAAGACATACATGCAATAAAAGATGGCAAGAAAAAGAGTTTCCTTAGCTCTGATCATTGATCACACATTAACACAATGATTTACTTTTCATAATTAGAGACAATAGCTATAAAAATATTGAATCAGATAACTTATCAACAGATTCAGAGGCTCTTACTCGTTACAACATCCATTCATGAGATAAAATTAGAAATAATTCTTCCTCGGATCCAATCACACACGCTTTTGATGAAAAATAAACATAAACTTGTCTCTGGTCCTAAACAAGACTTCTCAATTAAGGTAGCTCTAAAATAGTTCTTTAAAAATCCAAAAATCAGGGTATTTTTAAAAACCATCGACCCTTAAACATATAGAAACTGCATATTTATCAGATTTGCAGAGGATTTTGTCCATTTGGGACAAAGACTTAACTCTACATTAACAATTGTAGAACGACAAATTAACTTGACTAAAACACTACTGCAGTACAACAATGTATACTTCACACTTGACTTAATAAAAAAGAGTTGTTCTTATCACACGTATAAGACCACTTATTAATTTAATCTAAAACAGTTCTGGAATTGATTAACTAAAAAATGCTATTGTCTTTGATACTGAATTGATGCATGTGTTGAATGAACTGTAATTGTGGCAGAAACTGATTCGAAGTGACAGAGCTAATTTTTTCATTGATCATGGTGTGCACACATGCTGTTGGAGGCTACTGGAGACAACTAGATGTGCAACGTGAAAATATCCCAGAGTGATGTGGTGACCTAATGTCATGTAAGCACATGATTGCAAAATTTTTTGAGGTTGGTTTGGTTCCACACCACTTCGACCCCCGCAATCCACCACAAGCTACCACGTACCTCGTAATCTATACCATGGTTTCAATTGTGAGACCGCTCTGGAAAATTAAAGTTCGAGCATTTTCCATCCCCGCAATGAAGTGTGACCATCGATCATGTTGCAATCTGTGATCTAGGTAACTCTTCTATTTTAGTGCCCCTGCTAAAGTTTCCATCTATTTGGCATATTAGAACCTCCCTAGCCATACTTAGTGATGACTCAAATTTCTTAGAGGTCGGGAGCTTTTGAACACAGAGCATGAATACCTCCCGAAGTGACTTTCTCTCGAAGTGACGTGGCAATCTTTGGTCACTTAGGCACTTTGGAGTTCGGGAGATTCTGAATGTTATTCTTAGAAATCCTTCCAAAGGACAATCTCCTGAATCTGATGTGGTGGTCATATTTCATATCGTTGATGTGTCATGGAAAGAAGGGTGACATGTGTCAAGTGAAAATGGGAGAATGACGCAACCAAATGACCTAGAATGAGTTCCACACATCATGACTAATGTGTGTGCCACATGTCTCGACTGATTAGTGTGCCACATGTCTCGACTAATGGTTTCCATGTGCTTCGGCACTTTGGGCTTCGAGAGTTTTGGATTGTGAAGCATGAAGTTCTCCCAGAGTAGTACGGGCCCAGAGTGACGTGAGAATCTCTCGTTAATTCAACATTTTGGCAGTTCGGCATTTAGGAGTTTCTCGATGTAAAGCATGAAAATATATCGAAGTGATTAGCCAGTTATTATCACTAACTAAATCAAAATTAAGTCGTGTTTTGAAGGATCAGATCCTATCACTGAGAGAGGGGGGTGAATCAGTGACACAATTAATATATTGATTTTTCTTTTGTTAATGCAAACAAAATTTTAACACAATATTTCATCGTGGAACCCAAATGGGAAAACCACAAACTCTTTTCTATTAACTACAAAATTTTGTTTTACATGTTACATAGAAGAAATATATTCTTCCTTTTTAATCAGCGCCAACTGATCAGGATGCACCTACACCCTTGTTCACCAACACCAACTGGTAGGAGGTTTTGACTCCCTGTTTAGTCAGACACAACTGACAAGGAAGCACCAACTCCCTCTACAGGCACCAACCTACCCTTACACCACCCAACCACCTTTATTTTATGAATCTGGGGAAACTTATGTATCAAGTCTTTACTGCATCTTTCTATGCTTCTCTGATTAATATATCTTCTAATTCGGACTGCAAAGTCACAATATTCTCAACACTCTTCCTCGTTTATATAATCTTCAAAACGATGTGATAGTGATACAGTATGTCCCTTTGTTTGAACCATCACACCTCTTCATTTAACTTAACCATAATCATTTTTTTAGCATTTGTATCGTGAAGGATTTTCATAAATTGATCACAGTTATGGATCAATTTCATTCGTTTAACTCGATACTGAATCTCTACAATTTATTTATAGAAACTGAGTTCTGCAGAGGCGCTTCCTTCAAACTATTACATGTGACCGAGTGATACAAAACCACGGTATTTATAAACTTTAGCAGCGTATTATATTCTACCTTTTAAATCTCTTATTCTATATGACCAATGGCAGTGACCAGATGCTAGGCCAAACAAGTTCTTGAGCGCTTATCAATTCAACGGTCATGATTTAATCCCCTGATGAGATGGATGACAGTCAGGACATTTCAAATTTTCAAATTTTCAAATCAGATCGGACGGTTTATTTTGTGGAACCAGATCAATGGTAAGATTTGGTCCTTACACTCATCCTTTCACTACTTAATACAACGGCTAGGAAGTAAGCAATCATTTTGATGGATGGCCACCATTTACTTCGTGACTTCATTCTTCACGTGAGTGTGACGTGTAGGAAGGGTAGTGGAGTGTGGTGGCGGAGCACGGAGGTGGTATGAATGAGTGGTTTGGATATTTACTTGGAGGGGGGGAGGGGTAGGCGGTAAGTTGTAAGGAGTGTAGGCGGTAAGTGGTAAGGAGTGAGGAGGGTCCGAGTTAATAGGAAGGTGACACGTTATGAGGGCCCTGCTTGGGAAAAACCACCAACTCGGACCCCCCCACACCGTTAAAGGAAGAAAGGTCAGAGGGGTTCGATATTCCCTATCGATCGTAGATCTAAGCACCCGATTATCAATCGCTGAGATTGGCACGCCCTTTAACACAAATGTCGAGTTCCGCAATGGAAACTGCTCGTTGGTAGTTGAACTGATTCCAACCGTATATCTATTTGGTGAGTGACCATCAATGGTTGATGTGGCTTACAGAACCACAACTTGCGAGTGATTTAATTCGTCACCCAAGCTCGCGTGCGCATCAACGGTCTTGATATGTTATGATCGTTGACTAGTCCTCCAACTATTCTTCTGAGATTCATCGTGCCATCTCTTATGAGATTTTATCTTCATTCGCTCACCCTCCTGAGCTTTTATCTTTGCATATCATCATACTGTAACTTTGATTTTCATTTTCTAACTCTCGTGAGATTTAATCTCTGCATATCGTCCAACTGTTTGACATCAACCATTATATGCTAACAGAATACTATTGATATCAAAGACAATTCGTCATACCAACTTATCATCACATCAATGATATCGACCGTTGACATCAATGACAATATATTAATGAAACTATATCCAACAATCTCCCCCTTTGTCATTGATGGAAACATTCAAACTTCATACTGAATCTCCCCCCGGGATGTTGCATCTCTCCTTTGAAGTTATTCTCCCCCTTTGACACCAATGGAAAATGGTTGTTTCCCTTATGGTAAAGCTCTATTTGTCTGTATACTTCTTACTAGAATTTAAAAATGAATAACTCCTCCTGCAATCATACTTTTTATGTCATACTGAATGACTCCTTCTGACTTTGATTGTTGTCTCCCCCTGATTTGGTTCAAATCGATGCATTTTTATTTATTTTTCTTTATATTATTTTATTTTTATTTTTGAGAGATTTAGGTTGGAAGAAGGATTAATCCCAACCTTTTTCTGAGATAATCAAATACATCTCTGCTTAAGGGTTTTGTGAAAATATCTGCCACCTATTCTTGTGTTGGAACATATTCCAATTTAATGTTCTTATTTTCAGCCAGCTCTCTTAGATAGTGGTATTTTATGGGAATGTGTTTTGATTTAGAGCGATGAACAAGGTTCTTGGAGAGACTTATCTACCTTGTATTATCACAGTGGATAGTAGTAGGTTCTTCAAATACTATTTTAATGTATTGTAAGGTTTGTTTCATCCACTCCACTTTTGTGCAACATTATGTTGCTGCAATATACTCAGCTTCAGTGCTAGACAATGAAATTGAGGATTGTTTCTTGCTTATCCAAGCTACCAATGATTCTCCCAAAAAGATTGCTCCTCCACTTGTAATTTTTCTGTCATCTACACTACCTGCCCAATCTGCATTTGAATAAGCTTTTAAAGTGAATGAATCCTTTCTAGGGTAACACAAACCAAGATCTATGGTTCCTTTCAAATACCTAAAGATTCTTTTAACAGCTTGAACATGGCTCTCCTTTGGTGCTGCTTGGAATCTAGCCACCATCCCAACTGCTTGCTTGACACTAGGTATGGAAGTTGTTACATAGAGTAAAGTCCCAATCATTGATATGTAGTGTTTTGGATCTACAGCATTGGACTCATCTTCCTTGCTTAGTTTTCATCCAACTGTCATAGGTGTACTAATAGGTTTGCAATCCTCTAACTATAACTTCTTAATAATATCTTTAACATGCTTAGACTCATGTATAAAGACTCCTCTTATAGACTATATTATTTGTAGTCCTAGAAAGAAATTCAGTTCACCAAGAAAAGACATTTCAAATTCTTGTTGCATCCTCCTAGCAAAGTCCTTACTCATTTTTTCATCATCACTGCCAAATATAATATCATCAACATATACTTCCACAATAATCATGTTATTACCAACAATTTTACAATAAATATTGTTGTCTGTTGATCCTCTTTTGAGGCCTTGTTTTTTTAAATAAGAATCTAGCCTTTCATACCATGATCTAAGTGCTTGTTTTATCCGATAGAGTGCTTTCTTTAATTTACAGACATAGTCCCCTTTGTTTAATTTGAATCATTTTGGTTGCTCAATATAGACTTCTTCTTCTAAGTTTCCAATGAGAAATGTTGACTTGACATCCATTTGGTACACTTTAAATTTTTTGTAGTTGGAGAAAGCTAAGAACATCCTAATTGCCTCTAATCTAGCCACAGCTGCAAATTCATAGTCTACTCCTTCAACCTGAGCATACCCTTTACATACTAATTTGGCTTTGTTTCTGATTACTTGCCCATTCTCATTCATTTTATTTTTATACACCCATTTAGTTCCAATGACATTTTTATTTTTTGGTCTTGGAACTAGTTCTCAAGTTTGATTTTTTTCAATTTGGTCCAATTATTCATTCATAGCATTGACCCAGTTCTCATCTTTACATTCCCCTTTGATTAAGCTAGGATCAATTTGTGAAAAAAGTGATATTTTTGTTTGATACAACAATTGTCTTCTTGTGTGCACTCCATCACTCTTGTTTCCAATAATCAATTCTTCAGGATGATTCTCTTGAGTCATTCTTAAGGGTGTTTTTGTGTCTCTTCTTGGGGATTATTCTCTTATCTCTTCTTCTTGAATATATTCTTCGTCTTGACTAGTATCCATATCATCCTCTTCCCTTTCTTCTTTATTCTCTTCTACTTCTTCTGCTTGTGTACCAACTGAATCATCATCATCTTCATCTTCATTGTCAAGTATAGTTTCTTGATTTTTTATCCTTATCATTTTTAGATCATCCACCTTGACATCTGCACTCTCAACAATCTTGTGTAGTCTAAGATTGTATCCTATGTATTCTTTCTTGTTATAAGCATATCCAAGAAAAATATGTTCATCATATCTGGCATCAAATTTTATAAGATTCTCATCAAGCCTTTTGATGTAGCACTTACTTCCAAAGACTCTGAGGTATTTTATTGATGGAGCTCTTCCAAACCATAGTTCATTAGTATTCTTATTATTATTAATCTTGAGCTGACCTCTGTTCAATATGTATATTGATGTACTTACATCTTCCTTCCAATATCCATCAAACAATTTGGCATCATTAAGCATAGTCCTTGCAGCCTCCTGAACTGTTCTATTCCTTCTCTCATCAATCCCATTTTGCTGAGGTGTTCTAGTAGCAGATAATTTTTTTTTTATTCGATGGGTTTCATAGAAGAGATCAAACTCTTTTGAAGTGAACTCACCACCATTTTCTGATCTAAGGCATTCGATTTTTGTCTCCTTTTCGTTCTCAACAAGGGTTTTAAAGGCTTTGAATTTGTTAAGTGCTTCTGATTTTTCTTTGAGAAAACATATCCAAACCATTCTAGTAAAATTGTCAATGAACAACATAAAATAGGACTCTCCTTGCAAGCTCTTGGCCCTTTTAGGTTCACAAAGGTCAGTGTGAACAAGCTCTAAAGGTTTTGAGGTTGACTATTCTTTTTCTTTGAACCTTATTCTAGTTTGCTTTCCTAGTTGACAGTGTCTACACATAGTATTTGATGGATTTATGATCTTTGGTAAGTTTCTTACTGCACCAAGATTGTTGACTTTCACTATATTGTTAAATTTAATATGTCCCAACCTTCTATGCCATAGCCAACTTTCATTTGTTAGATTCATATGAAATTCCTCATTCAATTTTGCATATAGTATATACACATTTGCAGGAGTTCTAGGAGAAGTACCAACCATTTTCCCTATGTCTTCTCTCCTAATCTCACATTTATTGGAATCAAATATGCAAAAGTTCCCCTGATCACAGGTTTGGATGACACTTAATAGGCTAGGTTTCAGTTTTTCAACAAGCAACACATTCTTGTCTTTGTCTTTTCCCAAGCTCACAGTGCCTTTCCCAAGTATGTTACCCGAAGCATTGTCACCAAATGTAACTTTACCTTTTTGTTTCCTTAAGTTTGGAAACTTGTCCTTGTTTCCTGTCATATGTTTTGAGCACCCATTGTCAACATACCAAAGATTTTCTTCATCTTGGGATTTTAAGGCAATAAGACATTCCTTATTTGATGTTTTTTCTTTCCAAAGATTCTTTTTCTCTCTAATGAATCTTGGTTGTTCTGAGACTTCTATTAATCTACAATTATTGGACTTATGTCCATAGTTATGACATCTGAAGCATTCTAGGTCCCCTTCTTGTAGAGGTGCAAAAGAGTTATAGTTTCTTCTTTTGAATTTATTTAATGCTTGGTTATCTTTATGGTTATAATTCTTAACCCTCAAATATTTTCTTCTATATGCTCTACAATTCATAGCTTTATGTCTGAAATTAGAGCATGCAAAGAAATAACCAAAGAAAATGCGAGGATACCTGTTTTGACAAAACTTCTTTGGTATTGTCTTATCTTCCTTCTTGATGGCTGGAAGTGGTCCTCTGGAGTTCTAATCATTACTTGTCTTCTCTTCATTTTTCTTCTTGAATGTACTGAGGAGAGTATCTGCATAAGAGTTTGAGTTAACTTGGCTTTCTTATTGAGAATAGCCTATTCCATTTTTATTACCTAAATCCTTTTGTGTGGTAATAATCTTATCTAATATTTTAGAGTTATTTTCATATTTTGTTTGAATGAGTTTTGCATCAAGTTCTTTTCTCAGGTGAACTATTTATGCCTCCATTCTTTCACAGGTTATTTGTTTTTCTTTAAGATACTTTTCCAGAATTTCTTCGATCCTATTTGCTTCTAGGATTTGGTTTTCAGGTTGCTCATGAGTTTCTCCAACTCCTTTTCTTTCTGTTCATGTTTTTCCTTTTGTTCAACTACAAAAATTTTTAGTTGTCTATATCTGGTTTTGTATTTTCTTAATTCATCCAAGGCACTGAGAAGTTCTTCTTCCATATTAACTTATTCTTCATCTTGTGACTCTTTTTCATGTTTAATTTCCTCTATCTCATTAGATTCTTTAATACCTAGAAAAAGGACTTCATCATTGTTAGATTCATCACTGCCACTGGACTCTGATGAACTGTTTTTTTCTTCTTTTGAGTAGAATTTTTTTTTCCCTTTGTAAAACTTTTTCTTGTTGTTGGGTTTTTCCTTCTTCTTGTATTGTTTAGTTTTGTTTTCTTCATCTTCAGGGTCCTCCTTGGGATAGGGACACTTGGCGGAAAAATGGCCAACCTTTCCACAGTTAAAACATTTGAAAGGAAACTTGTGTTTGTACTTCCCTACTCCTTTCTAAAGTTTTCTAATAAAATGATCTTCTTCCACATCAAATTCTTCATGATGGATGGATTGAGGTTTTTGCTTCTAACTTTTTGTTTTATTGAGAACCTTGAAGGTTGCCTCTCCTTGTGGGAGGTTTTCATGACCAAATCTTAACTCATAAGCTGTGAGGATTCCATACAATTCATCCATGGTGAGTTTATCTAGATTTTCCTGATCTTCAAGAGAGAACACTTTATGATTGTATAGAATAGGTAGTGTTCTTAATACTTTTTCAACTAGCTCATTGTCTGACATTTCTACTCCCAATCCTCTGATTGCATTAACAATATTATCAACTCTTTCGAAGTACTATGAGATATTCTCTTCATCCTTCATTTTCAGACCTTCATATTGTACTCTAAGAGTCTGGATTTTGGCCTCTTTACCTTGGAATATCCTACATATATGGTTTCCAATTTATCCTACAGTTGTTTTTCATTATTAGAGTTTAGTACCTTGGCAAGGATTTTCTTACTCAGTCCATCTTGTAGTGTGCTTAAAGCCTTTGCATGTTCCCAAAAAAATTCTTGTCTTCTGCTTCTATGGGAGCGGCTTTTGGAACATCATATCCCTTTTCTACTAATGTCCATACTTCCAGTCCAATGGAGATTAGATAGATTTTCATTCTAACACTCCAGAAGACATAGTCTTCACCAATAAATAGGGGGATTTTTTATGACATCTTCAACTACTGATCCATTCTAATGTATATTCCTCTTCAAGTGATTTAAACATTTTGTGAAGCAACATGCTCCGATACCAATTGAAGGATCATATCTTATCACTGAGAGGGCGGGGGGGCATGAATTAGTGACACAATTATTATATCAATTTTCTTTTGTTAATGCAAAAAGAATTTTAACACAATATTTTATCGTGGAACCCAAATGGGAAAACCACAAACTCTTTTCTATTAATTTCAAAATTTTGTTTTACATGTTACATAGAAGGAAGATATTCTTCCTTTTAGATCAGCACAAACTAATCAAGATGCACCCACACCCTTGTTCACCAGCACCAATTGGTAGAAGGTTTCGACCCCCTGATTAGTTAGCTACAACTGAAAAGGAAGAACCAACTCCCTCTCCAGGCACCAACCTGACCTTGCACCACCCAACCACCCTTATTTTCTGAATCTCGGGAAACTTTTGTATCAAGTATTTACTACATCTTTCCTTGCTTCTCTGATTAATATATCTTCTGATTTAGATTGCAGAGTCAGAATATTCTCAACACTCTTCCTCGTTTATATAATATTCAAAATGATGTGTGAGTGATACACTATGTCCCTTTGTTTGGAACATTGCACCTCTTCATTTAACTTAACCATAATCATTGTTTTGTCATTTTGACCGTGGAGTATTTTCATAAATTGATCATAGTTATGGATCAATTTCATCCTTTTAACTCGATCCTGAATCTTTGCAATTTATTTACAGAAACTGAGTTCTGCATAAGCATTTCCTTCAAACCATTACATGTGACCGAGTGATACAAAACAACGGGCTTTATCAACTTTAGTGACATATTATATTCTTTCTTTTAAATCTCTTACTCTATATGACCAATGGCAATGACCAAATGCTAGGCCAAACGAGTGCTTGAGCGCTTATCAATTCAATGGTCACGATTTAATCCCTTGATGAGATGGATGATAGTCAGGACATCGGGAACTTCGAGATTTCAGATTTTCATATTTTCAAATTAGATCGAACGGTTTATTTCATGGAACCAGATCAATGGTCAGATTTGATCCTTACACTCATCCTTTCACTTCTTAATCTGACGGCTAGGAATTAATCAAGCATTGATATGGATGGCTACCATTTACTTCGCATGAGTGTGACATGTAGGCAGGTTAGTGAAGTGTGGCAGCGGAGCATGGAGGTGGTATGGATGAGTGGTTTGAGAGTTT
>JASDQU010102021.1:157921-171377 GCA_032191745.1 Picea mariana
TCCGATCAAGTTCGATGCTAATTCCTCCTTGAGATATGATGTGGCCAAATAATTTTCCTTCCTCTACAACAAAGATGGTCTTCTTAGGATTCAAAAATATTCCATATTTCCTACACCTTTCAAATATCTAAGTCAAATGTTGAATGTGATCTTCCTTGCTTTTTGAGTATATTGTTACGTCATCTAAATAGACTACCACACACTTGTTAATCAACCCCTGAAAAGATATGTCCATGGCCCTCTAGAAAATTCCTCATGTATTAATTAAACCGAAGGGCATGTGTTTATAAGTAAAGGTTCCCCACTTGGTCTGGAAGGTAGTTTTTAATCGATCATCTTCTGAAACTAAGACCTGGTTATATTCTGAGAAATTGTCTAGGAGATAAAAAAAATTAGAGTCGGATATTGTCTATAGGATTTGTTCCATGGGTGGGACTGGATATTTATCTTATTCCGATGCACTGTTAAGTTTTCTAAAATCCACACATAGACGGATCTCCCCAAACTTCTTTATTACATGCACCATATTTCCCACCCAGGCAGAGTATCTTACCTAAAATATAATCTTCGCATATAACAATTTCTTCAACTCTTGATACATCAAAGGTTCCAAAGATGGGTGGTACTTCCTAAGATTTCGTTGGAAGGGTTTTACTCTAGACTTTAATGGGATTGTGTGTTGGATAATGAAAGTATCATAAGTTTTCAAATCTGGGTAGGACGAAGAAAATACATCTTGATATTCTTTAAAGAGTTTCAGATAAGATTTTCTCTCTTCTTTGGACATTGTCTTACCCAAATTGACATTCTTTGGGTTCTCATGGGTTCCTAGGTTTATATTTTCGTATATAGGACACAAGCTCCCAAATTGTCCATTCCTTGGCCCACTAAATCTTTCCCTTAGGTAAAAAAGGTTCTCCAGATTGGCCACTCCTTTTGGTATCGTGTGAAACTTTGGTTTGTCATCAGAGTGATTTTTTTTTCTCTTTTCTTCATGGATATTTTATTCTATGAATATTTCTTGGAATTTTTAATCTTCAATGGCCAAATGCTTGAAACTCTCCTGATTAGTCAGGAAATCTACAATCTATTCATCCCCTTCAAAAAATTTCCAGTCATAAATGTTGTTAGGTACTGACGGTTTTTAGAGTAGTTCTACAACAAAACTTGAATCTTGATAGTCTTCTAAAGGATATAATCTTGAGGCCATAGTGGCTAGAGCATCAACAATGGTATTTCGCATCTTGGGAACAACAATAATGTTAAAGCCCTCAAAATTGTCTATTAGTATGTGCACTTCTTGCTGGTAATTTCTTAAGTGAGGTGAATTGAAATGGATAGTATTATTCACTTGCCTAAAAATAATTTCATAATATCCAAAAAAATCCAATTCCTTGATGTTTAAGTCGATGGCTTTCTTTATTCCTTGAACTAGAGCTTCATATTCAACAATGTTATTAGTGCATTGTAATTCTAATCTGTAGGATAAGAAGTTTTGTTTCCCATTTGAGTCAATGAGGATGCATCATGCTCTCGACCCCTCTTGCAATTTAGAACCATCAAAATACAACGTCCAAATTTTGGGGGGGGGATTTCTAACTTCTTCATGTCTAGCTATTTTTTCACTTTCAACCTCCTTGTATGCTTCTTTTATTGGAGAGTCCTGATAAGGGATGCTTTATCCTGTGGCCTCTCCTAAGTCTATTTGGAATATCATTTCATATTTTTATGTGGGAGGTATGTAAGACACATGAGGGGAAAAATTATTAAAATCATAATCACAGGAGTAGTTTCCTAACATAGGGAACTATGTCGACGAGGGTTCATTTGGGGTCTCTAAATCAGTGACAGTATGTTTCATATATCTTTCTCTTTCAATCCTTATCATGTTTTTATGTCCCTTTAATGGAAAGAAAAGGTGATCCCAGTCGGTACTAAAATATCCATTTAATTTCTCAGACCATTCTCGGCTAAGTAAAATTCCATAGGCCTCTAGGATGTCTACTACGATTATGTCAATTACTTGAAAAAAATTAGGGTTTGTAGCAATTTTGATCATGACATATTTAAGTTCCCCAATGACCATTACCTTACTCATATCTATTTTGATAATGTGTTTATCAATTTTGAGTGGGGTTGCATTCAATTTCTTATAGATTGACAATGACATGACATTTGAAGATACCCCTGAATCGACTATGCAATTACGTATATTTTTGTTAAAAAAACTCAAACAACAAAAGGAAAGGAGGAACAAAAGGCCTTCCTTTTTTTTCTAAATAACAAGCATTCACACTTGTCTTATTTGTTGAACATGTAGAAGATGGGACCTCATTTTAATAAGTGCTTGTCATAGGGGTATCTATTGATTTTAAGGCCTGTAACAAAAAATCCTTTTGTTGAGGGATCCTACACATGTCCATGATAAACATAATGGCCTTCATCTTCTTTAAGTCTTCTACCACATTGTAGTCTAACTTGTGAGCTTCTCGTGTGTGTATGTTTGTGATATTGTTTTGAGAATAAAATAGGGGTTTGGGGCGATCGACCGCTTGATTTCCTCATGATAATTGAGTAGTGGTAGGATTATTTTGGATAGGTTGAATTTTACTTTGTGTTTGTATAGCCATAATTGCAGTCAGGGGTCGCTGCACCTCAACAACGTCATTTAAATGTATGAGGTGATCAGAATCTGATATCAACATGATAGTCTCTTCAGGTGGTTCTTGACTTTCTTGATCGATAACACCTATTGTCGAGCCACTAGGTTGTTTAGTTAGAGAGAATTCATCTAGGAATTGATTATCCATTAGATTCATATCAAGAAAACATTGGGGACAATCCATGTCTAAATTGTTTTTTTTATGGTACATGCAGAAGGAGTCAGATGCTATATTCCCTAAGTCGACATTTAGGTTAGTTGGGGGAGGTTATATATCTTTGAAGGGTGAATTTCTCTTAAAAAAGGGTTTATAAGGTATTTTATTTTGGTTTCCTTATTCAACACTCCTTTTCATATCTATGATATCATTGGAAAGTTTTTTTATCATCCGCTGCAGGTTTTCTAGATCCCCTCCTTCTTTCTCAAAACCTTGTTCTGGTTTTTTTCCCGGGGGTATTGTTAACAAAAGTCCTCTCTTAGGTATAGTTTGGGTTTCCTTTTTAATTAGTGATATATGTCCTTATTTGCATCCTTTCATTTGGAATTCAATCATTTTATCTTCTTCCAAATTTTCAGCTAGAGTATGTTTTGTAGCCCTTTTTACGAACATGGAAATAGAAGCTGGGAGAGAATTAGCGTATACTTCAATTTGAAATTCTCGGGTAGGTTTAGCTTCGGATTGGAATTTGTTCAAAATGGTGGTGAACCTTTGGTTGAAATATTTAACCTTTTATTTTGGACTCATAGTGGCAGTGAAAATTTCATCCATTAAATCATCTGTAGTAGTTTCTTCAATAAATTTGTCCAAGAAATCCTTTTGAAAATTCATCCAGCTAGTTATGGAGCCAACTGGTACATTGAAATACCAAGTCAAAGCTGAATTTTCAAAGGTATAAGGAAAAATTCTTTGCACTACATATTCATGTTCCACATTCATCACCATGATGGCTAATATGAACTTCTTAATATGGTCCTCAGGCAATCCGGATGTTTCAGGATCAAATATAGGAAGTAATTTTTCTGGATGTCTAGGTAGGTTATCCACCCGTCCAGGGATTGTCAAATCATCTCTGGCCATCCATGTTTGATTGTATATAGGATGATATCCCCTTTATCCATTATTATCATTATTATCCTCCATGTCTTCTAATTCAAAACCTGAACAATTTGAGTTAGACCCTTCCTCTTCAGATTCAAAATCGTCAGGTTCAGAGTAATTATCAGTCATTCTTTTGGGTATCAGATTAAGGGGTTTTTCGATCTCTATGAGGGAAAAATATATCATGTCTTATAACATGTGAAAACATACATGGTTAGGGGTGTCAACTATTGGTATTCTTATTTTTTTTCTTTGATTAAGTAAAGGAGCTAAAAGTAATGCTCTGATCTGTCAGACATAAGCTCTAGTGATTCTTCTGAAATTATTTAACTCTTTGTGGGGAAGAGAGTAAGGTATTTTAGGGTACAATTCTTATTCCTCTTCTTTTTTAGGTGAGTTACTCATATCGGGACTACTCTCTGTATGTGGGATTTCTTCAGAGTGACTAGCCATGCATGTGGTCTATTTTGAATCTATAGGCTATGCAGAATATATTATTAGAAATCTTATTAGCCATTCATTTGTTCAGGCCCTCCTTCTAGTGCCAATTATGTTGATGGATCGAAGATCCATTTAACTCAACAGCAGGAACCAAACCCACTTAAGAGGCCCAATTAGACTCATAAGCATTTGATGAGTGGTAAGGTTCTCCAAATTCGTGATCTAGTTGGAATTTATCGATGGGATTTAATCGTGATTAATGGATATGTCTTTTCTATGAAACCTTTCCTTAGACTACATAGTTCTCTTTTTTATTCTTTTCTAATATTTATAACAAAATAATGATAGGGCTTAAACTAAATGGAAGAGGGAAGTTAAATTGTGTGTTGGGGGGGGAAGGTCAGTTTTTAGGATAACCTTTATACCTTAGCATGCAGACGAAGAATATATAAACTAATTCAAACTACCATTAATACCATTTTGATTAGTAGACATTCAACATTGTCTGATATAATAGTTACAGAAAGGAAATATATATGTGACAAGAAGTTAGTGAAAGAAAAGTATTTTTCAATGCTCCATTATCAATCATAGGTTAACACAATCGATTTCTATTCATCAACTAGAGTAAAAGAATTGTTACAACATTATAAGATAACTTTAAATAACAGATACAACAACTCTTACTCAATACAACAATGAAAATTGAATCCGAAGATAGAGATAACCCCCCTTGGTCCAATCACATTCACACCTTAGATGAAATAAGTGTCTTTAGTTCTAAACAAAACTTCTTAATTAAAATAACTTGCACAAAAATAGTTCTCTTACAAAATTTAAGAATTTTTTTTTCTCTCCAAAACCATCAACCCCTTGTCCAAGGTCGATGCCCTTATTTATAAAAATAACTAAACTAAAAATAACTACTAAACATTAGTACATTTGGGTAAAATTCTGACGGCGCGTTCGACACAATTGCCACTTTATATTGTCGGGAGAAAGAAAAATAGCAGACCCCCTCAAACGTCGTTTCACATGACGTCACTTTTCCGATGCCATATATATCGTCTCTATTGCGAAGTTTCATGCGGACACGTGTCATCTCAAATTTGACTACCAAACCCCATAAATTCGTCACTACAGCGACGACATAGACATCGAAATTATGAAGTCCCTTTTCGTCGGTCTCCAGTACATGTTTTCATTGGGAGCGATGTCTCCAGGCATCGTAAGACCAACGTAGGAAATGGTGGCATTAGTGACAGTAAAAGTATCAGCTCGGACATGGTTTCTATGGGAGAGACACTCCAGGACGTCGTAAGACTGATGTAAGTAGAGGTGGCAATAGCGACAGTAAGACTCCAAGACATCGTAAGATCGACGTAAGCAGTGGTGGAAAGAGAAACAGTAAGACTCCAAGACGTCGTAAGATAGACATAAGCAGAGGTGGCAATAGCGACGGTAAGGGGTATCTGCTCCGACATGGTTGCTATGGGAGAAACACTCCAATACGTTGTAATAGAGGATGTATTATAGGTATTTTTAAAAAATGACAATACCATGAAGTAAGCACATCATGGTTCATAAATCAAGCATCTTATCAAAATTAGAGAGTAGAAGGGACCGAGTCTAGAATTGGTCAAAGATGAATGAAAGCTCGTGAAAGCAGGTACATGATACCATTGTAAGGGTATCCAAAGGTTGCTACCCTTGAGAGGGTAACAAGTAGAAAGGTGAACCTTAAGGTCTTTGATCACACCACAAACTTGGATAGTTTTGGAATCAATCTCACAAACATTCTTGTAAGTTCTTGTGATCTTCAAGCCTGATTGATTCATGACCTTTAAAGACATCACATTGGTAGAAGCCCCAGAATCAAGAACACAATTATGAAGTAATAGATCATTTACTACCAAAGTGATGAAAAAAGGTGCATGTTCCACCTTAATTTGGTCATAATGCATGGTTTGTAACAGTACAGGAGGATCCTTAGACTCATCTTGGATTCTTAAGAACGTCTTCACCTTATCCCTTAAACAAGGACTCTTCATTATCTCAGTGAGAGGGACAATTACATTAACCTTTCCTAAGATACTAACCATATAAATATTCAAATCTATATCATTGGTCTTAGACAAGGTTGGTTGAGAAGGAGGACTAACTTCCAATGGTAAAGGGGCTCTTGTCTAATGAGTTTTAGGATCACTAGGATATGTCTCGAGTGTGCTATCACATGAAATCATAATTGTTGAGATAAATTCTAAAATATCAAGTGCAATCATGCGTAACTTAGAGGGAAGGCCCCTGTCACCTCACCAACCCTCTTTCACTTCAAGACAACTTTCCTCCGACTGAAGGGGGTTTCCCTGAATTAATATTATGAGGACTTAGGGAAAGGAATCATGTTGTCCCTTGGTTATGGAAGGAAGTGAAGAAAAAGGAAGAAAAGGTGAAAATCAAACTTCGTGGGAGACACAGTGACTGTCACTTGGTCGAAATCAGTAAAAGAGCAGAAAAGATGGAGCAAATCGAGGAAATGCAAGCCGTTGGATGAAGAGATAAAGGATGATAGATAAACAAGGAATATGGATCGTGNGCAAGTGGAAAAATCCACTGTTGGATGCTTTGGAGCACCTCACGAGAAGGAAGGAAAGACAGGTTGGCAAAGCCCAAAAAACAAGGTCAAGTTGACCTAGGGTTTTAGACACCTAGGTTTCAGCCTAAGTCTGTCAGTGAGGTGTTGTAATGTATAAATAGAGGTCTAAAGGGACTAGGTTTGGTTGGTAATTCTGATTGTTGTTAATCTAGCTATATTATTGTGAGAGGGATCATTATATTGAGAGAGAGAAGTGCTGAGAGAGAGGAAGCCTTCTAGTATTGTAATATCTTTTGTTGTGTGCGAAGGTCATGTCCTATAGCTGGGTGCGTAGGAAGGGGAGAGAAAGATAGAGAAGAAAGAGAATCTGATAGCTGAGAGTGCAGATAAGAACTGTATGCTTTACCTTAATGAATCATAAGCACAGTTCTATGGACATAGACCTAGAGAGAGGGTGAACCATGTACATCTTTTTTTGTGTGTGTGATTGATGCTTTGATCTATGTCGTTGTTATAGTGTTACCTGCCTTATTGTATTAGATCAAATCTATAGCTGTGAAGGATAGCTCTAGTTTGTTGAATGATAGATGCATCATGTATTGCTATCATAATAGATCCACATGATATTCCCTTGGTTGTAGACTTCTCTGTCCTGCAACCCCCTCATAGCTGCTTCGGGTGAGACTGCATCTGCTTCGTAGGTGTTACCGAAAGGGCTAGTAGCTAGGGCTTGTTGGTGCGCTCTTGGAGCTGAACCCTAGGTCTGCCCCTATGCCAACAAATCTCTATGTGGAGAGTGAAGTCTGAGAAAAATGTGTTTGGGTAGATTTAGAGTATTGAAGAAAGTATTTGGAGGTATCAAGATCAATGTATTTTCATTGGGCATATGGAGTTAATTTAGTGCTTCAACGGAGATCGAGGGAAAAATAAGACTTGAAATTCTATCATAGGATTATCACCATATAAGCCTAGGTCAACCTCCTAGGAGAGAAAACCCTAGAGTTTATACCCTCATAAACACTAGGTGTCGTCCTATCCCTTCAAGAGCTACTAGCACAAGATAAAGACAACTATGTTTTAAACCCTAGGTGGATAGCCACTTCTAACCCCTAGAACTAAACCCTAGACAAGAAAAGCCTTAAGGGGATAGCCACTCCTAACCATTAAGGAAAACCTTGAATGCTTCAATGAGTTATGATGGATAAAACAAGGTGTTGAAACAAAGTTTATTTTTCTTCTCTAAATCCAAATCTCCTTTTTCTCTGGTTACAAAGCCACCCTTAGTTCTAAAAAAGGGGTCAAAAGTTCTTTCGGGATTTTCGAGTTTCGGGGTTCAGCTATAAAAAAAGTATGTTTTTTAATGACAACCCCAATGCCCCTATACCAAAGTCTCAAAAAAGTGATTTCTTAAAAAGAATTGAACAAATTTTAAAGTAATAATTAAAAAATGTTAACAGCTTCTAAGCCTTTCACATGTTGTTTTTAGGCCATCTCAACTTAAGAAGCATTTCAAATGTCCCTGTGTGCTTTTCACGAAATACCTTTTTATCATGATTAATTAAGGTTTAAAACATAATTAACAAATCGTTAATCAGTCGCAATTCGGGAAATCAAAGAGTCAACCTTGAGTCTCCTTAAAACCCCGATTCTCAAAGTCGCGAAGTTCTCAAAAGCTAATGCTATGTTTATTAAGAAGTAAAAAGGTTTAATGATAATAAATCCCATTGCGATTTTGCGATTCGGGATTTTTTGCGTTAAAGAGTCGTCAGAGTCCCGATACTCCAATCCACGAAAAGTAAAGACTAACCCCTAATCACGATTAATTAAAGGGTTAAAACAAGTGATTAACACCTAAATAAATCCCATCATAGTTTTGCGATTCAGGATTTACTTGTGTCATGCCTCTTGGGGACACGATACTCGAAACTCCGAAAAACGAAGTCCCAAAACAATTAAGCACTTAAACGTCATTAACTTAATTTTAAAACAAGCATTAAGGGTATTAAGCATATTTTCGCATTTCGCTATTCGGAGTTTTCGATCACATGCGTTTCGAAATCCCAGTTTTGAATTGTCGATATGTGGCAGTATCTATAATAGATTAATGGAAATATTTTTGACATAAAATGTGTATCTTCAGGCGTACCATCCCCATTAAAGCATTTAATTTTTATCGCTTGTATCAGTACGCTAAATTTAAGACAGGATAAAGGTTAATAAAGGTTTGTTATTTCAAATTTCACTCTTACTTTTAGACTAGGAGCGAGTTACACACAGAAGAACTCACACATTTCTTCTCTGCAATAGGTTTTCATTTTAGCACAAACAACATGGCACCTAGAAAAGTGCCTAAGAAGAGTGAGGAGGTAGGTGAAAGATTGAATCCGGACAAAGATGTTATATCCGACACTACGCCACATCCTGTGGATTCAGTTAAATCCTGGAGGCCGATTTTTGAAACTTTAGACTATGAGATTAGGAATTGACCCTACGATTTCGGGAATGAAAGGAATGAAAATAAACTCAGAGACATAGCAGAGTTTGAGCTTCACAAAATAGCCACACGACCGAGACTCATTCCATACAATGACATGATAAGCTGGGCTTTAGAGAAAACTAACATTGAGACAAGGAAAATTCTAAACATCCAACAGGTCATTGTCAGCTCGTTCAAACATAAGCACATCCAAGTAATGTATAAACTACCCCCTACTTCTAAATACATTTATAATGGTGAATTCGTAGTGTAATTTCAAAGAAAGGAGTGTACAGAATTTGATCAAACATATATAGGTATAATCAAAGAATGGTGTGGAATTCCAACGAGATTTAGAGCTGATGCCCATGTCAGTTATTCCACAACTCTATTAAAAGAATACATGGTTTATATATCTTTGATTCTATGTAGACTTTTCGGGAACAAAAACCCTACCCATTTCCCTGCAGAATGGGTGCCACTTATACACAAAGTAGCCGAGGGTTATAGTTTCAACTGGGGTAAAAGTTTATCAAATAATCTAAGTAAGGATGTTGCAGAGTACCAAATGGAAAAATTAAAGGGCTGACCTGTGTCTTTTTACATGTCTTCATATATTATGGATGCTATGTGTTACATGCCTCCTTTCTCGGTGATTAATTGGAGCTAGATACCAGCTTGCACGGAGCCCATTCATGTTTATCATTCTAAACTATGGGAGGAGAATGTTAAAGATTTATTTTACGAAATCTATCACTACATGGTGATAAGTTTACACCAAATTTTGTATGGTTATGCACCCCCTCGTATTTCAGAGTCAATCGTGGGAAACCTCAAGGAAATTGCAGATTGGTTTATTGAAGAGGGTTTCTCCTATGTCAGGGTTTTCGAGTGCTCAATTCCTCCTCACGCACTTCTGAAATTCCTTCCCGACAGACTAGTGTGCAAGGAGATGGCCTACCAAATAATAACAGGTGGCATAGACAAAGAATTGAAAGCATCTCAGAAGAAGTTATGGCCACTTTTTTTGTACAGATTGGGAAGTGTTCACTGCTCAACTTTGGTCATTCCAAGGTTGAAGCTGCAACACTGGAAGACATCAAATTGGTAGATATTGAACTCACAAAACATGACCCTTATCAAATTGTAGGAAATCATCTTATTCATTGCAATATGAAGATGTATGAACATGAAGCTTCTCCCTACAACGACATGTTCAAGGGAGATAGAACCTATGAGGAAATATTAGACAGAGTTCAGGCATTATCACCCGACCTACAGACCATCTTTCTGACTTTCCAGAAGCACAGGCGAAGTGGTTTGTTGAAGATACTACAGGGAGAATCAACATCCCCTCCTCCAGCTCAAGGAAGTATTCCCCCAGGTTTCGGATCAAAGGCTCATGATAAAGAGACTGCGGAAGAAAATCTAAAGAAGACTGAAGCATCTTCACAAAAAACAAAATCTTCACAATCAAAGAATCCAAGGTCTGAAACAAGTTCTAAATTTGAGACTCCTTCAAACTTGAGTCAAATGATTCTGCCTTCATCATCTGCTATTCATGTTAATATCCCCAAAATAGCAAGAGAAACTCAATCTTCAGAATTAGGCAGCCCTATTGCATTATTAACTCCTATACAGTCAACTTTTGGGACACCCCATCTGCAAGTCATATATGAAAATGACCTTACTCCTATCTCTAGAGAAGAGATACCTCCCTCTGACTACTTTTTCAGTAAGAAGAGGAAAAAAGTATTAAAACAGGAAATGCATTTGAGACAAGGCACAATGGTGAAGAAACAAAGAGTGCTCATAGATGGGAAAAACCTAGAAGAGGAAGACTTCGCCACAGAAGTAGCAGGCTCTATGGGAACTTTGGCAACTACCAATTTATTCTCGGTTGACTCTCTGAAAGCAAGGCTCAAGAAGAAAAATCAAATGATAGCTAATTTGCAAGACCAAATAAGGCACACTATAAATAATATTCGAGAGGAGGTAAATCAAAGAGTTGAAAACGCAAGGACTACTGACAAGCAGGAAATGCAATTGTTGAAGTCTAGTTTAGATGAAGCAAACAAGTAGATGACAATGAGTCAAGTACAGGTTATTCGGCAGGAGAAATTAGTGAGACAACTACAAGCTGAGTTGAAGTCCATTGAAGGACATGTTGTGAATATAACAGCATTTCAAGCACAAGCACTAGAGGTGCATGAGAAATTACAAGCAGAACAACAAAACATGCTTTCTAAAATAGAAATCATTAAAAAATACTTCCTAGAAGTAAGCCACTCACTGGATAGCATTGTTTTAAAGGAAAAAGAGGCCACAACATCTCACATTGCTTTTAAAAAGGCAGTAGAGTTTTCAGCTAGAGAGGAAGTACCAACAATCCCAAAGCTAACTTTAGAAGAACAGATCAGAGGAGACATCATGTTAAAAACATGGGAGACCAATATTGTTGAAAGCAGGAAAATTGCAAGAGAAGTTAGGAAAGACTGTGAAGAAGTGTTTGATCAGCTAGATACAAAAACACTGGGCATTGGCGAAGGTGATTTCTATGGGCTATTAGGATAGACCAATGTGGTAAGGCATCAACTGCATATCAAGGAGAGATGGAATGAAGAACAACTCGAGATTTCACAATTGAATTAGCTTGACACCACCCAAATGGATAAGTGGCTAATAAAGCCAAATCTACAGTTACAGTCGACAAATTTTGACAAGGGAAAGATCGAAGATAGGATGCCTAAAATTTAGATGAAATTATATGTGTTTGAATCAAAGGACACGTCAGAACCTTCGAGAATCTTGGTGCAGTTTCTAGACATGTTTTTCGAGTGTTTGGGACCAAGCGAAGGAGGTGTTTCAAAGAAATGAGGAAGTAACTCATGTGTGCTCATTTGTGTCCAACTGGTAGAAAAGTAAAAAGTAACCGAGCAAAATGGTTCGAATTTTGTATTTTGTAACTGTTAGCACCTAGGAGATTAGGAGAATACCAACCGTCTAGGGTTGATGATTTCCTTTGTACAAATACAATTTTGAAAGAGATATCAAGGGTATTGTTTTGGCCGATTTGTATCAGAGAATTTTTTTCATTTTTCCAGAATTAATACAAATGCAAGTCGAAGACTCCAAATCCCATCAAGTTTGAGTTATGTGTCCCTATGATTATTTCATATTTCATATCATTTCTCATATATATTTGATGAATTCTTAGCTGCAATTTAGTACAACATATACTGTGGTGAATGATTATTTTAGTCATCTAATTTGTTTACAGTTTTTCCTCTGTATCGACTATCAGCAAGTACAAGACCTGTGAATTACTTAGATTTCTATATATTATGCTTCATTAAAGTTCTTCTTGTATTTTTCTTCTTCTGTCACAAAGTGAGATTCTTCCTTGGTTGATGCCTCACATTGTTTAACAACTTCATGTTTTCTTTCATTTCATGCACGGTTTTCAGTTTAGCTCAAATACAGGAAACGACCTTTGATTCTATTATACTATTAATTCAAAATTTTGGGAATTTTTCTTACATAATCTAGAATCGAAACAACAACCTAAAACAAGAAACAATCGTTAAAAATATTTTTCCTCTATGACAATACCTGTTACGAGACAACCCAATATCGAACCCGGTCTCACAGACCAGAGCAGTATCGCTTTAACTCTTTTTAACACCATCTTAAAAACTGCTACCACTCGGGTTGATCTTGAACGTTCATGGCTAGTCATTGACCAAGATATTAGCATCTAGGAACAATTGGAAGCTAGGCAAAGACAACTCAAAAACCATCCATAGCCCCTTTTCCCCTAAGAGTTGTTTTTCCTTTCTTTATATCATACACCCTCTTTTCAGATGCCTAGACTTTATATTTTCAAGCCTTAAGTATAAACTCTGGAACAACATCTTTTTGGTGCCATTGCGTGGCAATGGAGAAACAAAACTATTTTCCATGGGAGAACGACATATGTGAGTTTCTCTCTTTGATAGTGAACAAAGAGTGAACACCTTTTAAAGGCTAAGTTATTATTCACTTGGCAACTCCACATTTAAGTAAGCTAGCATCCAGTCGAAGGAACACCAGACAAAACCTATATGATAAGAAGACCAAGCCTATTTCTGATCCCAAAAAAATACTATAAACAAGGGGTTTGCTTAAGAAAACTACTGTGGC
>JASDQU010102021.1:177583-213756 GCA_032191745.1 Picea mariana
CTTCCACAGTCACTTGTCATCCCCGTTTATCAGCTTGGACTGAAAATTCTACCAGCATCTTCTTGCATCCAAAATGATATTGTTTCTCAGTTCTCCCTCAAACCAAAGAGTTGTAAGAATTATTTTCTCTTATGGAGGTTTTCTCTCAACTCTGCTTCCTCATAGATATTCCTCTACCCACGAAATTACCTCTTTTATTTCCTTCCTCAACAAGGTTTTGTGGGTATGAATACCCATCTCATGGTTAGGTATGGAATACCTTCCATATGGGTACTCTTCCCCATCTCCTAATTAATTCTTGAAGACGACTTTTCCAACTACCAACTTGAATGGTAATTCATTTCTGGGTCTAAGCAATTAAATCTACTGAGGTACTAGTTTGGTGGGGGTCATATAAAAAATTTATGGTTCCCTTCCCCATATCTCTCATAAAATCATGGTCCATATTAGAAAACCCCCTTTCAATAGTTATGAAACACTATCCATTTTCAATTAATAACATAAAATACATACATCACCTTTTATAACAAAAGGTTAATCAAATCCAACATTCACACATATTTAGTCTTCCTGTAACACCCAGGGTTTTGAGCCCCATATTAAATAATGTATTTGTTAATTATTGAGAGGCCGGAGTGCCCAAACAATTAAAATAGGCCAATGTGCTTAAGAAATGTAATGTTTCGATGATTATTAATAATAAATACATCGTTGGCTACTAGACAAACAAGGACTAGAGTTATAGTGGACTATGATTCCACAAGAGAGGGGGATTGAGGGGCTAAGTGTTTATTTAATTTTTTAATTACCCATTTTTTTAATGGGGGAAATTAGTTACGTGAGCTTCTTGGGGGAAGGCCAGGAGGTTCTTAACTCCCAAGAATTACATAAACCCATCCCTGGTATGTTGGGGGGTTCATTCTCTCTCTCTCACTCCTATTCTCGTCCTTTCTCTTATGTTGTTTGCCTCACTCACACACTCACTCATTGATTCAGTCACTCATTAATTCACTTGCTCATTGTTCACCCCTCTCATGGAGATTCCACTCCATTCATTCTTTCACGCACTCATCGTTTCACCTTCATGTCTTAGCTCGGGAAAGGAAGATGAACTACTGAATTTCATCCATGGTATTACTGGATGTCTAGATTGTTGGTGTAATCCAGCCATGAATCTAGGCCTGCATGTCTGAGATTCTTTGGCTTGTGTCCATCATTGCTCACAACTAGGAGTCCTGAGAGTCCCAACATGGATATTTTGGACCACCTGCATTAGAGCCCTTGAAGGAGAAGGATATCCCAAGGGACTACGTGGAAGAGAAGGGAGAGGTTCCATTCTCTTGGGTTGTGGAGGATGGGTAGAATAAATTTGGGTACTTGAACTTTTTTGGGTGTTGGGAAGCCTGCGAGAGCTTGAGTGCAACTAGTTTGGGAAGTCGGGTAACACTCTAGAACCATCCTTATGGATTCAAAGCCCTGGGTCAGGGGTGACATTGTTTTTGAGACTTGGAACAACAATGTATACAGTTGGGTGGAACGTCCTTGGTCTGTAGGTAGGAGGCGGTTTATTTTATTAAAGATAATTTCTCGAAGTTATAGTTTTATTTATCTGTGTATGCTTTATTCCATTGTGTATGTATTTATCGTTGAATTCAATATTTACAGTGTGCATGCTTGATGGTTATTATTGTGCATGTCATATGTTTCATTTCTTTTATGTTTAGCATCAATATTGATCAATGCATGTGAATCTTTCATGCATCCTTGTTATTTAAAGTTAGGACAAGGTTTGAATTAGTCCAGAGAAGGCCTGGAAGTTAGCGTTCCTGGCTTGTGAGTGGCTGGGTACATTACAGATTGGTATTAGAGATACAAGTTGAAACATCAGGCTGGAATGGGCCAAATCCATTATATAAGATGTTGTGGTTGAGATCAAGTTAGGACCTTGAAGTCGTGAAGCTCTAGAGGATTGGAATTACAGAGTTCATACAAAATCTAGAACATCTGAGATATTTAGTAAGGGATTGAGGGATCATGACCATCCCTTTTGAATTCGGGAACGATCACCATTGTGGGATCAAGAGATATTTGTACCTTTGGATCATAGGGTAGGTGAATAGGGGCCATATGATGGAGGTGAATAGGAGGTTGGGGTAAGAATTAAGTCCTAGCCATCGGATCTAACAGATCAATCATCAACCATCAATTGAAGTCAAGTAGATAAGGAAGGAATTCAAAATTTCTTGACTTTGGCAATCTTGGTAAGAAGGCATTGAGGGGTCAGAGATCCCTTTAACTCAACAGTAGGATCCAAACCCACTTGAGAGGCCCAATTAGACTCGTAATCATTTGATGAGTTTTAAGTTTCACCATATTCATGATATGGATGGAATTTATCGATGGGATTTAATTGTGATTGATGTATATTCCTTTTCTTTGAAACATTTCCTTAGGATACACAGTTCTCTTTTTTATTCTTTTCTAATATTTATAACAAAATAATGATAGGGATTAAACTAAATGGTAGGGGGAAGTTAAATTGTGTGTTGTGGGGGAGGTTGGTTTTCAGGATAAAACTTTATACCTTATCATGCAGATGAAGAAGATATAAACAACTTCAAACTAGCATTAATTCCAATTTGATTAGTAGACATTAAACATTGCCTGAGATAAGAGTTATAGAAAGGAAATATATATGTGACAAGAAGTTAGTGAAAGAAAAGTAGTTTTCAATGATCTATTATCAATCACAGGTTAACAAAATTGAATTCTATTCATCAACTAGAATAAAATAACTATTACAACATTATAAGATAACTTTAAATAACAGATACAACAACTCTTACTCAATACAAAAATGAAAATTGAATCTGAAGACAGAGATAATCCCCCTTTGTCCAATCACATTCACGCCTTAGATGAAAGAAGTGTCTTTAGTTCTAAATAAAACTTCTTAATCAAAATAACTTGCACAAAAATAGTTCTCTTACAAAATTTCAGAAAAAGTCTTTCTCTCCAAAACCATGTCCAAGGTTGATTCCCTTATTTATAAAAATAACTAAACTAAAAATAGCTACTAAATTTGTGTTAAGTTAAGAAAACACCACATGGTAGATTTTATCTATCTATTCTCGTTTTCTTCTCTTTTGCCTCTCCTTTGATCATCTAGTGGTTTTACTGAAGTGGATTGTTCTTCTCATACTCTGACCACTTGAAGAAGAGATATTTGCATGTATTTTCATATGGGAACCTATGTTGATCCATCGAAGCAGAGAAGACCTCCTCCATCTCTATTTCCCTTTCCTTGTACTTGATTAGATTGACACTTAAGCATTGTAGGATTGTAAGATCTTTAATCGAGGGTCCATGAACTTCTTCACTTGACCTGGGATCATGCTTGAGATCTGTGAAATATCCACTTCCCATGTGAGGTCTTGCTCTTCATGTTGTTTAACTATGTCATGCAAGTTGGTGAAATCCTCTGGTGGATTAAACTCTGGTAGGTTAGTTTTCCTCATTTATTGATTGATTTTCTCCCAAATTTTCTCACACTCTCCCCGTATTTACTTCATTTTCCGTTGAGGTTCCTAGACCATTCTTACCCAATGTTTAGATTTTTTCCTTATTCGGGTAATGTTGTTATGCATCATCACTCATATTCCATGCTCTTATGTATCTTGACCCTTCTACACTTCACTGATGTAGTCTATCCATTCTAAGGATTTATGTTCCTTTTCACACCATCAATGCATATCTTTATAGGTTTCCATCCCCATAAGGGTATTTTCTTGGAAATAGGTTATGCAAGCGGTGAAGATATCTCTTTCACTTGTGAATCGTGCATACATTTCTCGGAACTCACACTTCAAGAGTACCACCTCTTGTGTTTAATTTTGGTAGTACTCTGCTTGATTTCATAGATGGTCTAGTTATTTCTTCATGGCGACCACCTCCCTTTCATCCCTTTTTTCCATGTCTAATGTAGCATCGGTTATGGCTATCCCTGCTCCGATTAGCCCAATCATCCTAGCACTTTCCATGCCGAACAACATTCCCTCTATGGTTATGAAAATCATGCTATCGAGTGTGAGATTCCTTTTATTGATTGTTCTTCTCATCACATCTTTCCTTTTCCTGTCATAAGAAATTTCCTGTATATCAGAAACTTCATCTACTGGTTCAGGGATCTGTTGATCTCCCCAGGGAAGAGTACTTCCTAGGCTTTCTATCGTATAGAGGTGTTCTATGGCAGGTTCTCTTAGTTCCTTAGTAGTGGAAAATTTTGCATGTTTTGGTGACTTGTACTCTTGTTGGTTCTTGTCAGTTGATGAAGTATTTGTCCTATATGGGGAAGTAGGAAAAGGATCGACATTAAATGGAAGTTCAACCATTGAGATGCCGATTTTTGGTTGCTTCATTTATTCTTCTTGTTCACCAGCACCCAAGTCATTCTTGGAGCTATCATTCCGAGGATTTGTTCCCAATTGATCAAGAAATTTAGTGTACAGAGTGTTCCTAACCTCATGGTCGCCTTTCTGGGGATTTAGAATCAAAACATCGGAAGCTAGAGTAGATGTTTCCCCTAATTCCTTGTCTTGTGTTATTGGTATCAGGGTTATGCATGAAGCTTTTGAACCTTCCTAATCATCATATATGGTGTTCAAATATACGAGGACAATAGGCATACCAGTCCCACTTGATACTCTTGCTAACCTTCTCTTAGTTGTAGTAATCACCGACGATTCTGCCAGTGGTGACATGGGGTTGGGGTTTTCTTGGTCAGCGGTCTCTTCTGGTGGAATTTTTTGTGAGCCATTTATCTCTTCCTCGGGATGGATTGTATTGGTCGAGGTAATACTCAAGGGTCCTATAAAAGGGTTAAGTGGGGGATCTTCTCCTAATATATGTATAGCTCTTTCATCTTCTTCTATTAATAGTATCTCCCTCCTTTGTGCCCCTACTACTTCTATTGCTCTATTTTCTTCTCTTATGCCGAGGGCTTCTTGTGTTGTTTGTTATATTGTCTCAACTTGCTCCTCCACAGTCATCGGTTTGAATTTGGTCATATTGGGGTTAGACCTTCTATGGAGCACCTCCTCCCAGTCCTGGGTGCCCTCTATAAATATCTCATCTTTGAAGCTATCATGAGCATATGGCCAACATGAAGACACATGTGATGCATGATGGAGTGCCAGGAATTTTGGGTCATGCTTGCAAAAATGGCCTATGGGGAACCGATACTCAAGATGGCTCAATCCTTATTGTTTCGCATGTGCAATGTCTTTTACCATGTAAAACCCTATATGAAAACCATAGGGTATGAAATCCCTCTTCTTATTCTTTACCAAAGAGGAATTGTAGCCTTGCAGAATGGTCTGGTAATAAATATCTCCCAAAATGAGACGGTCTGGGACATGAATGGGGAGTAGGTGTGGTGCACCAATAGCCTTGAACACTCTGATGTAAGTGTTAATTTCTTCAAAATACAAGTGGCCCACTTTGGAAATCATCTTTTTGGTTGCCTCTAAAAGCCATGGGCATTCATTTCTAAATATTATGAAGTACACTCAGCCTATGAAATCATCGCATATTAGGGTGTAAAATTTCTTATACCTGTTTTCCCATAGAATGCTGAAATAAACATGCACGGGTAACTCAGCAACATGCCACCTTAAATTCATACCTACAAAAATGTTTCTTACGCAGATAACATTCAATAGGTACAATGCCATGTGGAAAGATGGTGTTTCTCCATCCTTTGGTGTCTGGGCCTGTATGATGTTGGTGCTGAGCTATTTATAAATGATGGCCCCCTAGTTGAAACTGCTCCCGAATATTGCCACGATATATGCCAAGGGAATCCATGCTTATGAAAACTTAGAGCAATATTTTATCCCATATAATCAGAAAATTAAATCCATTAATTACATATACAACTCTCTGAGGTTTACCATGCTATACCAGTCATTTCTCTTGTTTATGAACTTCTTATCTTCCTTCCACAATCAGGCCAATAACCTGCTGGAGTCATGGAACTCATAAAATATGACCACAAAGTTTGTATTTATCCTTTCCTCTGGGTCTCTAATCTTGTAGTATTTTTGTACCTCTACTAGAAGAAAGACACCTACAGATTCACCATGTTAACCATTGACTGTGCATTTTTTCACATCTGTTTGGTCAATCATCCATCCTAGGGTTTCAATGCAGGGAAAAAATGGGGTCTGGTAGGCCACTATATGTAGACATGATCGCTTGATGTTTGGGATAACTTGGTCATCCAACATCCTGACATCTAGGTCATTGTAGGGTATAAACGTCAGGTAATCCTCCTGGTTGATTTTGTTGAATAGCTCTCCTCATTGTGGGAGCATTACTTTCAATCCAGCACTTGCCTCTATGTCACCAAACGTCGGAGGTTGGGTAAACATGTTTTCGGTAGAAGTGAAAATAACTAATTATGTCTTTCAGACAAAATCAATCTCCCTTGCAGCGCTTGGTGTAGACCCTTCGTTGAACTCTAGTTCTTTCATTTTGGGTGTTCTTGGTGAGTGCCTGGTCATTGGATTTATTGGAGGAATTTTCCTATATAAAAGAGAAAAAAAATGTTATAGTGAGTCGTTAGCCAACCTTAACAAGTGTTAACAACACAATCATAAGTGTAGAAATGATAAAGACAATGCTTACCTATTCCTCTCAAAAGATTAACCTGGTTTTATTGGAAATCAAAGTCAGAGAGTGGGTTGTAACCTCCTCGATTCTTTCTCTCTCCTTTTCATTTGATTCAGGAGATAAGTGATTTATGAATAGAATACCATGTATGGGCATAAACCTTGCAAATTTAAATAAAAAACATGCTTACATTGTCATGTAAAGTCTAAAATTCAGGGGTGTAAATGAAGTTTTCACAATCTACCATAGAATCCAAACCATTCTTAAATGCAATGTTGACTGGCGACATGGGAGAGGATTATTTTGCAATTCATCAGTGAATTCAAAGTTCAACAGTTTTCCATCGTGCATGATCGTTGTGTAGGTTGCACAGAAATTTTAACAAAATGCAAAATTATATCTCATCTCAACCAAAGGTGTCCCATCGAATTACCAAGTATTTTTTCATTTACAAGAAACTATTATAATCAGTTTTGGGGATGTGGCAGGATCATAGATCAGTTACCAGGGTTTTCGGCATCGACAAGTAAAAGGTTAGAACTAAAATGAGGGTTTCAGTGTTCCAGAAATCATTCGATAGTTAATGAGCGTATCTACATCGACGGATTGTCTCTGACATTGTTTTGGCTGGCACCTCTAGGAAAAAGTTCTGATGCCGACCCAAAACGGCACCACGGTGCTAGCGTGGAAATATAGAAATGAAACAGGGGACATCAAAATATGACGTGGGTAATACTTGAGCCATGCAGACTACATACGCGGAAAAACACGTGGAAGTTGATTTGACCCCTTGAGAGTGAGGAGACTTTCTTTTCGGCGTTGGTGATTTTATTTTTGACACATGTTATTGTTCCCTTTCTCCTTGTTCATCGAAGCCGATGGTGTATCGGCGATCATCAATCGGTGATTGTTGATGCCTATGTTGAAACTTTATGGTTTAACTTTCGTATTTCGTTGATGTCGACAGTACATTGGTGATTTTTTAAAAAAATTCTTTGTAGGCCAGAATCAGTGATCGACGTGCTCTTTATCCCATTTTTCCAATGCCGGTGGTATATTGGCGATTGACGATCGACGATTTTCATTGTTATGCGGGAATTTCTCCCCTCGAATTTCGTCGAGGTCGATGATGGGCACGTCACTCAAATTTTAAGTTGCGTACACTTAGCCTAAATTCCAGGTTTACTTAGAGAAAAGGTCAATATGTTAAACAATTCCAAACCAAACCAAATGTGATCGATGATAAAACATAACAACAGAAAAAACCCATTGATCCCTACACAACTGACTAAATTTAGAAAACACAAAGTGGTACCCAAAAGAAAAAAATCACAAAACATTTTATGGTGTGTTGAGTGCTCAACAAATGGAAATTCTTTGGGAGAAAACAAAATCTCTTCTCCTTCCCTCGTGCTTAACCTGTACAAATTGGTTGAGAAATCATCTGGATTTATTCTATTTCTTTTCAAAAGAACCTTTTATATCAATGTGTACATAAGTTCTCGGGTTCGAAAATCTAGATCTGCCTATGTGCTTTATCTCTTCCACCCTCTTTACTTTTAACCTCAATCCATGTTCTTTCTAGACAAGATTTGGGTAGAACATCCATTAGCATGAGGCCATTTAGATATCATTCCTTTCTTATGGTGTTTCTCTACTACCAACGAGCATCCATAGCCCTGACATAGTCACCCCAACATCAAAAAACTTTCTCCGCTCCCAGCGAGCATCCATAGCCCTGGAGGATTTATCTGCATATCCTCTCAAACTTTACACTATTTTTATGGATCAACTTTTTTTGGCATAAGAACCAAGAGTGAGTCAGAGAGGAGGATATATGTGTTTTGACAAGGTGATGCAGACCCCCTATCCCTCCTAAGGGCTGCGCGATCTCCCGGTTAGGATCTTTTGGTTCTGAAGCCAAAATGGCTCTTCTGGTTCCAAACTGGAATCCTTTGAACGAACACACAGGTCCCCCACAAATGATCAGTTGGATTTTCCAAGTGCTAAGCATGAGCTCCCATAACACACGACCAAGAGCCGTGACCTTGTGCTAAGCCAAAAAGTGTGCTTATCGTGGACCAGAACTTCACAAGTCAAGCGTCCTATCTCTTCATCCTTCGAACCCTTGGTTGTCAAAATACCAAAATATCGTGGACTGGGACTTCACAATTCAAGTGTCTCATCCCTTTGTCCTTCGAACCCCTAGTTGCCGAAATGCCGAAAATTCCCAGCACCTATTCCTTCGGCTTTTTGCGTTTCAAAAAATCAGAATGCAAGGGATATCTCTGTTCCTTGGAATCCCTGGTTGCCGGAATGTCGAAATGTCCCAGCGCCTATTCTTTAGGGTTTTTGTGTTTCACAAAATTTGGGTGCAAGGGATGTCTCTGCTCCTTGGAATTCCCGGTTTCCGGAATGCCGAAATGTGCCAACGCCTATTCTTTCGAGTTTTCACATTTTGCGAAATCTCGGTGCAAGGGATACCTCTGCTCTTTGGAATCCCTGGTTGTCGAAATGTCAAAATGCTGAAACACCAAAATTCCTTGGCATTCGATCAACGAATCACAATAATACCTGGGATCTACGGTTCACGTGGAATCGTGATTTCATGATTTTGCGATTCGGGGTTTTGAGAGACAAGGATCTCTGTCCTTCCAACTCATAGTACCTGAAATCGTAAAATGGGCCAATGGTCCAGATCCATATGAGATCGATGGTCACTATTTCTCCTGAGTTTTGGACGTCAAAAAGCCCTCACCACTAAACTCCTCGCAGCTCCACCTTATCCAATGGCTTGCAGGGTTTTGGCGTTTCTCCTCAAGGACTCTCCACCACCCGTTCAGATCTTCAATATCTCCCCTACCGGATCTATGCAGCATTAAAGCCTGTGCTTCTCCCTCAAATCGGATGGTCTGCGGGATCTTCCACCACGATCCAATGCTCAACGATGTTCTTCCTCCTGAGCTTTTACTCGCTTCAGACTTAGAATATTTTCTAAGTCTTTGAAGGCTCGATCTTTGCTTCTTCCAGGGAATGAGTTCCTGGATCTCAATAACACTTTCCGAAGCGTTATCCCTCTTGAGCTTTGTCTAGTTCAGACTTCAATTTCCCACGCACTCCTTGCGTTTGAGAGATTTTTATAACTCAGATCCATGGTATTTCTCGTAGAGAAATTCCTCCTTATCTCCTTACATTCCTCTCTGGCTCGATGCACACCTTGCAGAGCTTCCAATTAAGAGAAACAATTGAAACTGGAAAAACTCACAGTTCCATCCACTTGTTCATGTAAACAGAAATGACAGGAAAATGAACATAGTCCACACACCATACATTTGGATCAATTTTCCATTCTGTTATATTCAAAAGCGCCCAATGGCTACAAAATACATTCAAAATTACAGTAACTCAAAACACTGAGATCTCCTTCTAACTCGCAGTTCTCTCTTACAACTAATTTCTCTTTGTATTGCAGCTCTCTCTAATTGGGTGTACGAAATTCTACATGACTCAAAAATGTTTCTAGGGTTTCCCCTGGCTACTTGCCTACTCTAAAATTCATCCAATGCTATCTTAGTTCAGTCACATTCCAGAGCCGAAGTGGAAACACCTGCTCTGTTTACAATTTCAAAACTTGCCTCAAAGGGTAAAATTCGGCACCGGTTCAAGCGTGCCTCCAAAGGTGAATTCTGGTGCTGAGTGGAGGTGGATTCTGAAATCAGTTGTAACTACCCACATTGAAGTTCTAGAAGAACTCTCACGTGTTGAGTGGTCCCGCCTTTGTGCATTTCCCAACAATGCTCCTGCATCACAAGGTGAAAGTGTTAATGTGGAGCTTTCCCTGGCTCTGTCCATAGGTACATGTGATTATATCCATCATAACCATCTTTCCATTTAGATCTACTAGGACACTAGGTAGATACTTCATCACTTCCCTAGGTAGTATTCTTACAAATACAAAAAAAATTTGAAAAATTGTGTTTTCCCATGTCTCTTCTTTTGCATGTAAGTGTAGGTTAGGAGAAGAGTCTACTCCACCATATCTATTAAGGTCAACCATTGCTTCACAAAACAAAACTTAATTAAAGAAAAAATAAAAAACAAAAGAGATAAATAAAAAGGAGTTCAAAGGCGGTCTTCCCTAAACCCACACACTCATCCTGATCAAAATGTATGCTAAAAGAAACAAAAACAAAAAATAAGAAGACACATGTTTTATTTTTTTTAAGGTGAAATATTTTTTTAAGGCCTGGCCAATCACCGGGAGGGTGTCAGATTCTCCCCTCAGATTATGCAAATGGTATGTTCCTACCCCAATCTTCTAGGCCACCTGAAAAGGTTCGAGCCATAGAAATTGTAACTTTGATTGTTTTCCTTTGGACTCATTTGCTTTACCCCACTTCAAGTCTAGGTCTCCTACCTAGAAAAGTTTTTCTTTGGCCTTATGTTTGTCAAACCATCTTTTAACTACTTGTTGATGTTCGGTGAACTTAACGTTAGCCTTTTATCTTTCTTCATCCAACATGAGAAGGGTATCAATCCTTTGTTGTAGAGTAGATGAGGGCTAACATATTGATTCCTAGCAAAGTTGTAAAGATGGAAGATACAATCGATTTGGAAGAATGGCTTCTTGTCCATATACCAGAAAATACAAAGAGTTTCCTATGGATTCTTTAGGCATTACTTTATCATCCCATAGGGAATTATGAAGCAAATTATGCCAATTCCTCTGATTTTCAATTTTTTTTTTTTTTAAATTATCACCAGTTTCTTATTAGTTGACTATACCACCCCATTTCCTTGCAGATAGTACTTCATAGAATATATTATTATGATCCCTTATCAAGGGAGAATGTTTTCATTCATGTGGAAGAAAAGTAAGCAACATTGTCAAAAACAAGGACAGAGGGCATCCCAAACCTTGTTATTAGTTGTTTTTCTAAAAATTGGGTCACTATTTTTTCATTAACATGCGTGAGAGGGATAACCTTCATCCATCTCATGAAATAATCTGTAGCAGTCAAGATATATTTAAGTTGTTTTGAAGAATTGGGAGTAATTTATCCTATGGCATCTATTCCCCATCTCTTGAATGGTTTGGATATGGTCATCGGCTGGACTGGACTGGCTGCCCTCTTTTCCCTACCAACGCTTACTTGAAAAAATTTACATTTCCTAACATATGCCTGAGCATCCCTGAACAGAGTAGGACAATAATAACCAACCCTTAATATTTTGTGAGTTGTTGTTTCTCCTGTAAATTTCCACCCACTGGACCATCATGGAGTTCTCTCGTTACCTTTTCTGCATCATCATGTTCAAGACATCTAAGGAGCACTCCATCAGATTTTACGTGGAAAAATTTAAGAGGTGGTATTGAGCGGACTTCAACTTGAGAGCTCTCCTTTCTTTAGGGTTTAGGTTTTCTGGACAGGTTCCATGGTGTAGAAGATAAGACAGGTTTTCATACCAGGATGCTTGCTGAGGAGGAACGAATAAGGTTTCGTTGCACCATAATGACAACTCGTTTTCCCAATCAGAGTCTTCTATGTTGATCAGATCTTGGGCCTCAATGTCCAATTTACACACTCCTTGACCATTGACTCTTTTGGCGGGTTTTATTTCTAGATCAAATTCCTAAATGACTTCCATCCAATTTCCCTTTCTTTCTCCCATTTCTTGTTGGGTAAACAAAGATCTGACTATGGGGTGAGGTACTATGACTTTAGTGTGATTGTTCAGGATATAGGATTTGAAATGTTTGACCACTTCATAAACTGTCTAAACCTATTTTCCTATATCTAGATAATTCAGTTCAGCTACTTGAAGGTTAGTGCTCGTAAATGATACCAGTGCCTCATTTTTTTCATCATCCTTCTTGGTAAGTACCGCGACCAAGGATTGGTTAGAAGCAAAGGTATAAAGGAAAAAGTCTTTGTTGAAATTAGGGTTTCGTAGCACTGGTGCTTGGGATATTGTCATTTTGATGTTGTTTAAATATTCTTTCCTTTCTTCATCCCATTTAAACTATGCATCTTTTTGAATCATTTTTTGTAAAGGTTTAACAATTTCAGCAAAGTCAAGAGTAAATTTCTTCACAAAGTTGATTTTCCCAAAGAAGGATTGCATGGCCTTTTATTGTGAGGCAAGGGGAGTTGAGATATTGTTTTTATCTGATCAAGGTCGATGCTAATTCCTCCTTGAGATATGATGTGGCCAAATAATTTTCATTCCTTTACACCAAAGATGGTCTTCTTAGGATTCAAAGATATTCCATATTTCCTACACCTTTCAAATATCTAAGTCAAATGTTGAATGTGGTCTTCCTTGTTTTTTGAGTATATTGTTACGTCATCTAAATAGACTACCACACACTTGTTAATCAACCCCTGAAAAGATATGTCTATGGCCCTCTAGAAAATTCCTCATGTATTAATTAAATCGAAGGGCATGTGTTTATAAGCAAAGGTTCCCCACTTGGTCTGGAAGGTAGTTTTTAATCGATCATCTTCTGAAACTAAGACCTGGTTATACCTTGGGAAACTGTTTAGGAGATAAAAAAAAATTAGAGGCGGATATTATCTGTAGGAGTTGTTCCATGGGTGGGACTGGATATTTATCTTATTTCGATGCTCTGTTAAGGTTTCTGAAATCCACACATAGACGGATCTCCCCAAACTTCTTTATTACATGCACCATATTTCCCACCCAGGCAGAGTATCTTACCTGAAATATAATCTTGGCATATAACAATTTCTTCAACTCTTGATACATCAGAGGTTCTAAAGATGGGTGGTACTTCCTAAGATTTTGTTGGAAGGGTTTTACTCTAGACTTTAATGGGATTGTGTGTTGGATAATGCAAGTATCATAAGTTTTCAAATCTAGGTAGGATGAAGAAAATACATCTTGATATTCTTTAAAGAGTTTCAGATAAGATTTTCTCTCTTCTTTGGAAATTGTCTTACCCAAATTGACATTCTTTGGGTTCTCATGGGTTCCTAGGTTTATATTTTCGTATATAGGACATGAGCTCCCAATTTTTGCATTCCTTGGCCCGCTAAATCTTTCCCTTGGGTAAAAAAGGTTCTCCAGATTGGTCACTCCTTTTGGTATCGTGTGAAACTTTGGTTTGTCATCAGAGTGATTTTTTTTTCTCTTTTCTTCATGGATATTTTATTCTATGAATAGTTCTTGGAATTTTTCATCTTCAATGGCCAAATGCTTGAAACTCTCTTGATTAGTCAGGAAATCTACAATCTATTCATCCCCTTCAAAAATTTTCCAATCATAAATGTTGTTAGGTACCGACGATTTTTAGAGTAGTTCTACAACAAACCTTGAAGATTCATAGTCTTCTAAAGGAGATAATCTTGAGTCCACAGTGGCTAGAGCATCAACAATGGTATTTCGCATCCTGGAAACAACAATAATGTTAAAGCCCTCAAAATTGTCTATTAGTATGTGCACTTCTTGCTGGTAATTTCTGAAGTGAGGTGAATTGCAATGGATAGTATTATTCACTTGCCTAACAATAATTTCATAATATCCAAAAACATTCAATTCCTTGATGTTTAATTTGATGGCTTTCTTTATTCCTTGAACTAGAGCTTCATATTCAACAATGTTATTAGTGCATTTTAATTCTAATCTGCAGGATAAGAAGTTTTTTTTCCCATTTGAGTCAATGAGGATGCATCATGCTCCCGACCCCTCTTGCGATTTAGAACCATCAAAATACAACATCCAAATTTGGTGGGGGGGGGGATTTCTAACTTCTTCATGTCTAGCTAATTTTTCACTTTCAACCTCCTTGTATGCTTCTTTTATTGGAGAGTCTTGATAAGGGATGCTTTCTTCTGTGGCCTCTCGTATGTCTATTTGGAATATCATTTCATATTTTTATGTGGGAGGTATGTAAGACACATGAGGGGAAAAATTATCAAAATCATAATCACAGGAGTAGTTTCCTAACATAGGGAACTATGTCGACGAGGATTCATTTGGGGTCTCTAAATCAGTGACAATATGTTTCATATATCTTTCTCTTTCAATCCTTATCATGTTTTTATGTCCCTTTAATGGAAACCAAAGGTGATCCCAGTCGGTACTAAAATATCCGTTTAATTTCTCAGACCAGTCTCGGCTAAGTAAAATTCCATAGGCCTCTAGGATGTCTACTACGATTATGTCAATTACTTGAAACAAATTAGGGTTTGTAGAAATTTTGATCATGACATATTCAAGTTCCCCAATGACCTTTACCTGAGTCCTATCTATTTTGATAATGTGTTTATCACTTTTGAGTGGGGTTGCATTCAATTTATTGTAGATTGACAATGACATGACATTTGAAGATACCTCTGAATTGACTAGGCAATTACGTAGATTTTTGTTAAAAAACTCAAACAACAAAAGGAAAGGAGGAAAAAAAGGCCTTCCTTTTTTGCCTAAATAACAAGCATTCACACTTGTCTTATTTGTTGAACATGTAGAAGATGGGACCTCATTTTGATAAGTGCTTGTCATAGGGGTATCTATTGATTTTAAGTCCTGTAACAAAAAATCCTTTTGTTGAGGGATCCTACACATGTCCATGATAAACACAATGGCCTTCATCTTCTTTAAGTCTTCTACCACATCGTAGTCTAACTTGTGAGCTTCTCATGTGTGTATGTTTGTGGTATTTTTTTGAGAATAAAATAGGGGTTTGGGGTGATCAACCGCTTGATTTCCTCATGATAATTGAGTAGTGGTAGGATTATTTTGGACAGGTTGAATTTTACTTTGTGTTTGTATAGCCATAATTTCGGTCGGGGGTCGCTGCACCTCAACAACGTCATTTAAATGTATCAGGTGATCAGAATCTGATATCAACATGATAGTCTCTTCAGGTGGTTCTTGACTTTCTTGATCGATAACACCTATTGCCGAGCCACTAGGTTGTTTAGTTAGAGAGAATTCATCTAGGCATTGATTATCCATTAGATTCATATCAAGAAAACATTGGGGAAAATCCATTTCTAAATTGTTTTCTTTATGGTACATGCAGAAGGAGTCAGATGCTATATTCCCTAAGTCGACATTTAGGTTAGTTGGGGGAGGTTATATAGCTTTGAAGGCTACATTTCTCTTAAAAAAGGGTTTATAAGGTATTTTATTTTGGTTTCCTTATTCAACACTCCTTTTCATATCTATGATATCATTGGAGAGTTTTTTTATCATCCACTGCAGGTTTTCTAGATCCCCTCCTTCTTTCTTAGACACTTGTTTTGGTTTTTTTCCCGGGGGTCTTATTAACAAAATTACTCCCTTAGGTATAGTTTGGGTTTCCCTTTTAATTAGTGATATATGTCCTTATTTGCATCCTTTCATTTGGAATTCAATCATTTTATCTTCTTTGAAATTTTCAGCTAGAGTATGTTTTGTAGCCCTTTTTATGAACATGGAAATAGAAGCTGGGAGAGAATTAGCGTATACTTCAATTTGAAATTCACGGGTAGGTTTAGCTTCGGGTTGGAATTTGTTAAAAATGGTGGTGAACCTTTGGTTGAAATATTTAACCTTTTCTTTTGGACTCATAGTGGCAGTGAAAAGTTCATCCATTAAAGCACCTGTAGTAGCTTCTTCAGCAAATTTGTCCAAGAAATCCTTTTGAAAATTCGTCCTGCTAGTTATGGAACCAACTGGTACATTGAAATACCAAGTCGAAGCTAAATTTTCAAAGGTATAAGGAAAAAATATTCACACTACATATTCATGTTCCACATTCATCACCCTAATGGCTAATATGAACTTCTTAATATAGTCCTCAGGAAATCCGGATGTTTCGGGATCAAATATAGGAAGTAATTTTTCTGGATGTCTATGTAGGTTATCCATTCGTCCAGGGATTGTCAAATCATCTCTGGCCATCCATGTTTGATTGTATATAGGATGATATCCCCTTTCTCCATTATTATAATTGTTATCCTCCATGTCTTCTAATTCAAAACCTGAGTGATTTGAGTTAGACCCTTCCTCTTCAGATTCAAAATCGTGAGGTTCAGAGTAATTAATAGTCGATGTTTTCGGTATTAGATTAAGGGGGTTTTCGATCTCTGTGAGGGAAAAATATATCATGTCTTCTAACATGTGAACAAATACATGGTCAGGGGTGTCAACTATTGGTCTTCTTATTTTTTTTCTTTGATTAAGTAAAGGAGCTAAAGGTAATGCTCTGATCTGTCAGGCATAAGCTCTAGTGATTCTTATGAAATTATTTAACTCTTTGTGGGGAAGAGAGTAAGGTATTTTAGGGTACAATTCTTATTCCTCTTCTTTTTTAGGTGAGTTAATCATATCGGGAGTACTCTCTGTATGTGGGATTTCTTCAGAGTGACTAGCCATGCATGTGGGCTATTTTGAATCTATAGTCTATGCAGAATATATTATAAGAAATATTATTAACCATTCATTTGTTCAGGCCCTCCTTCTAGTTCCAATTATGTTGATGGGTCAGAGATCCATTTAACTCAACAGTAGGAACCAAACTCGCTTAAGAGGCCCAATTAGACTCGTAAGCATTTGATGAGTGGTAAGGTTCTCCAGATTCGTGATCTAGCTGGAATTTATTGATGGGATTTAATCATGATTAATGGATATGTCTTTTCTATGAAACCTTTCCTCAGACTACATAGTTCTCTTTTTTATTCTTTTCTAATATTTATAACAAAATAATGATAGGGCTTAAACTAAATGGAAGAGGGAAGTTAAATTGTGTGTTGGGGGGGGGGAAGGTCAGTTTTTAGGATAACCTTTATACCTTAGCATGCAGACAAAGAATATATAAACTAATTCAAACTACCATTAATACCATTTTGATTAGTAGACATTCAACATTGTCTGATATAATAGTTACAGAAAGGAAATATATATGTGACAAGAAGTCAGTGAAAGAAAAGTATTTTTCAATGCTCTATTATCAATCACAGGTTAACACAATCGATTTCTATTCATGAACTAGAATAAAAGAATTGTTACAACATTATAAGATAACTTTAAATAATAGATACAACAACTCTTACTCAATACAACAACGAAAATTGAATCTGAAGACAGAGATAACCCCCCTTGGTCCAATCACATTCACGCCTTAGATGAAATAAGTGTCTTTAGTTCTAAACAAAACTTCTTAATTAAAATAACTTGCACAAAAATAGTTCTCTTACAAAATTTAAGAAAAAATCTTTCTCTCCAAAACCATCGACCCCTTGTCTAAGGTCGATGCCCTTATTTATAAAAATAACTAAACTAAAAATAGCTACTAAACAATAGTACATTTGGGTCAAATTCTGATGACGCGTTTGACAGAATTACCACTTTATATTGTTGGGAGAAAGAAAAACAACGGACCCCCTCAAACGTCATTTCACATGATGTCACTTTTTCGACGCCATATATATCATCTCTATTGCAAAGTTTCATGCGGACACGTGTCATCTCCGATTTGACTGCCAAACCCCATAAATTTGTCGCTACAGCGATGACATAGACATCGAAATTACGAAGTCCCTTTTCGTCGGTCTCCACTACATGTTTTCATTGGGAGTGATGTCTCCAGGCGTCGTAAGAGTGACGTAGGAAATGGTGGCATTAGTGACGGTAAAAGTATCAGCTCCGACATGGTTTCTATGGGAGAGACACTCTAGGATGTCGTTAGACCGATGTAAGTAGAGGTGGCAATAGCGACAGTAAGACTCCAAGACATCGTAAGACCGACGTAAGCAGTGGTGGAAAGAGCAACAGTAAGACTCCAAGACGTCGTAAGACCGACATAAGCAGAGGTGGAAATAGCGACGGTAAGGGGTATCAGCTCCGACATGGTTGCTATGGGAGAAACACTCCAATGCATCGTAATAGAGGATGTATTGTAGGTATTTAAAAGAAATGACAATTCCATGAAGTAAGCACATCATGGTTCATAAATCAAGCATCTTATCAAAATTAGGGAGTAGAAGGGATCGAGTCTAGAACTGGTCAGAGATGAATGAAATCTCGTGCAAGCAGGTACATGATACCATTGTAAGGGTATCCAAAGGTTGCTACCCTTGAGAGGGTAACAAGTAGAAAGGTCAACCTTAAGGTCTTTGATCACACCACAAACTTGGATAGTTTTGGAATCAATCTCAAAAACATTCTTGTAAGGTCTTGTGATATTCAAGCCTAATTGATTCATGACCTTTAAAGACATCACATTGGTAGAAGCCCCAAAATCAAAAATACAATTATGAAGTAATAGATCATTTAATACCAAAGTGATGAAAAAAGGTGCATGTTCCACCTTAATTTGGTCATAATGCATGGTTTGTAACAGTACAGGAGGATCCTTAGACTCATCTTGGATTCTTAAGAACTTCTTCACCTTATCCCTTAAACAAGGACTCTTCATTATCTCAGTGAGAGGGACAGTTACATTAACCTTTTCTAAGATACTAGCCATATCAATATTCAAATCTATATCATCGGTCTTAGGCAAGGTTGGTTGAGGAGGAGGACTAACTTCCAATGGTAAAGGGGGTCTTGTCTAATGAGGTTTAGGATCACTAGGATATGTCTTGAGTGTGTTATCACATGAAATCGCAATTGTTGAGATAAATTCTAAAATATCAAGTGCAATCATGCGTAACTTAGAGGGAAGGCCCCCGTCACCTCACCAACCCTCTTTCACTTCAAGACAACTTTCCTTCGACTGAAGGGGGTTTCCCTGAATTAATATTTTGAGGAATTAGGGAAAGGAATCGTGTTGGCCCTTGGTTACGAAAGGAAGAGAAGAAAAAGGAAGAAAAGGTGAAAAGAGAACTTCGCGGGAGACACAGTGATTGTCACTTGGACGAAATCAACAAAAGATCAGAAAAGATGGAGCGAAGCAAGGAAATGCAAGCCATTGGATGAAGAGATAAAGGATGATAGATCAACAAGGAATATGGATCGTGGAAAACTTAGCAAGTGGAAAAAGCCACTGTTGGATGCTTTGGAGCACCACGCGAGAAGGAAGGAAAGATAGGCTGGCAAAGCCCAAAAAAGAGGGTCAAGTTGACCTAGGGATTTAGACACCTAGGTTTCAGCCTAAGGCTGTCAGTGAGGTGTTGTAATGTATAAATAGAGGTCTAAAGGGCCTAGGTTTGGTTGGTAATTCTTATTTTTTTTAATCTAGCTATAGTATTGTGAGAGGGATCATTGTATTGAGAGAGAGAAGTGCTGAGAGAGAGGAAGGCTTCTGGTATTGTAATATATTATGTTGTGTGTGAAGGTCAAGTCCTACAGTCGGGTGCATAGGAAGGGGAGAGAAAGATAGAGAAGAAAGAGAATCTGATAGTTGAGAGTGCAGATAAGAGCTGTATGCTTTACCTTAATGAATCATAAGCACAGTTCTATGGATGTAGACCTAGAGAGAGGGTGAACCACGTACATCTGTTTTTGTGTGTGTGATTGATGCTTTGGTCTCTATCATTGTTATAGTGTTACCTGCCTTATTGTATTATATCAAATCTATAGCTGTGAAGGATAGATCTAGTTTGTTGAATGATAGATGCATGACGTATTGTTGTCATAATAGATCCACGTGATATTCCCTTGGTTGTGGACTTTTCTGTCCTGCAACCCCCTCATAGCTGCTTTAGATGAGACTGCATCTACTTCGCAGGTGTTGCCGAAAGGGCTAGTAGCTAGGGCTTGTTGGTGCGATCTTGGATTTGAACCCTAGGTCTGCGTTGTGCCAACAAATCTCTATGTGGAGAGTGAAGTATGAGAAAAATTTGTTTGGGTAGCTTTAGAGTATTGAAGAAAGTACTTGGAGGTATCAAGATCAATGTCTTTTCATTGGGCATATGGAGTTAATTTAGTGCTTCAATGGAGATCGATGGAAAAATAAAACTTGCAATTCTATCATAGGATTATCACCATATAAGCCTAGGTCAACCTCCTAGGAGAGAAAACCCTAGAGTTTATCCCCTCATAAACACTAGGTGTCGTCCTATCCCTTCAAGAGCTACTAGCACAAGATAAAGACAACTATGTTTTAAACCCTAGGTGGATAGCCGCTTCTAACCCCTAGAACTAAACACTAGACAAGAAAATCCTTAAGGGGATAGCCACTTCTAACCATTAAGGAAAACCTTGAATGCTTCAATGAGTTATGATGGATAAAACAAGGTGTTGAAACAAAGTTTATTTTTCTTCTCTAAATCCAAATCTCCTTTTTCTCTGGTTACAAAGCCACCCTTAGTTCTAAAAAAGGGGTCAAAAGTTCTTTTGGGATTTTCGAGTTTCGAGGTTCGGCTATAAACAAAGTATTCTTTTTAATGACAACCCCAATGTCCTTGTAACGAAGTCTCGAAAAAGTGATTTCTTAAAAGGAATTGAACAAATTTTAAAGTAATAATTAAAAAATGTTAACAGCTTCTAAGCCTTTCACACGTTGTTTTTAGACCATCTCAACTTAAGAAGCATTTCAAATGTCCCTACGTGCTTTTCATGAAATACCTTTTAATCATGATTAATTAAGGTTTAAAACACAATTAACAAATTGTTAATCAGTCACAATTCGAGAAATCAAAGAGTCAACCTTGAGTCTCCTTAAAACCCCAATTCCTGAAGTCGCGAAGTTCTCAAAAGCTAATGCTATGTTTATTAAGAAGTAAAAAGGTTTAATGATAATAAATCCCATCGCAATTTTGCGATTCGGGATTTTTTGCATTAAAGAGTTGTCAGAGTCCCGATACTCCAATCCATGAAAAGTAAAGACTAACCCCTGATCATGATTAATTAAAGGGTTAAAACAAGTGATTAACACCTAAATGAATCCCATCACAGTTTTGTGATTCAGGATTTACTTGTGTCATGCCTCTTGGGGACATGATACTCGAAACTCCGAAACATGAAGTCCCAAAACAATTAAGCACTTAAACGTCATTAACTTAATTTTAAAACAAGCATTAAGGGTCTTAAGCATCTTTTAGCATTTTGCTATTCAGAGTTTTCGATGACATGCCTTTCAAAATCCCAGTTTTGAATTTTCGATATGTGGCAATATCTATAACAGATTAATGGAGATATTTTTTGACATAAAATGTGTATCTCCAGGCGTACCATCCACATTAAATAATTTAATTTGTATTGCCTGTATCAATACGCTAAATTTAAGACAGGATAAAGGTTAATAAAAGTTTGTTATTTCAAATTTCATTCTTACTTTTAGACTAGGAGCGAGTTACACACAGAAGAACTCACACATTTCTTCTCTGCAACAGGTTTTCATTTTAGCACAAACAACATGGCACCCAGAAAAGCACCTAAGAAGAGTGAGGAGGTAGGTGAAAGATCGAATCCAGACGGAGATGTTATATCCGACACTACGCCACATGCTGTGGATTCAGTTAAATCTTGGAGGCAGATTTTTGAAACTTTAGACTATGAGATTAGGAATTGACCCTACGGTTTCCGGAATGAAAGGACTGAAAATAAAATCAGAGACATAGCAGAGTTTGAGCTTCACAAAATAGCCACACGACCGAGACTCATTCCATACAATGACATGATAAGCTGGGCTTTAGAGAAAACTAACATTGAGACAAGGAGAATTCTAAACATCCAATAGGTCGTCGTCAACTCGTTCAGACCCGAGCACATCCAAGTAATGTATAAAATTCCCCCTACTTCTAAATACATTTATAATGGTGAATTCGTAGCGGAATTGCAAAGAAAGGAGTGTACAGAATTCGATCAAACATATCCAGGTATAATCAAAGAATGGTGTGGAATTCGAACGAGATTTAGAGCTGATGCCCATGTCAGTTATTCCACAACTTCATTAAACGAATACATGGTTTATATATCTTTGATGCTATGTAGACTTTTCGGGAAGAAAAACCCTACCCATTTCCCTGCAGAATGGGTGCCACTTATACACAAAGTAGCCAGGGGTTATAGTTTCAACTGGGGTAAAAGTTTATCAGATAATCTAAGTAAGGATATTGCAGAGTACCAAATGGCGAAATAAAAGGGCTGGCCTGTGTATTTTTACACGTATTCATATATTATGGATGCTATGTGTTACATGCTTCCTTTCCCGTTGATTAATTGGAGCTAGAACCCAGCTTGCACGAAGCCCATTCATGTTTATCATTCTAAACTACGGGAGGAGAATGTTAAAGATTTCTTTTACGAAATCTGTCACTACGTGGTGATACCTTTACACCAAATTTTGTATGGTTATGCACCCCCTTGTATTTCAGAGTCAATCGTGGGAAACCTCAAGGAAATTGCAGATTGGTTTGTTGAAGAGGGTTTCTCCTATGTCAGGGTTTTTGGGTGCTCGATTCCTCCTCACGCACTTCTAAAATTCCTTTCCGACAAACTGGTGTGCAAGGAGATGGCCTACCAAATAATAACAGGTTTCATAGACACATAATTGAAAGCATCTTAGAAGAAGTTATGGCCACTTTTTCTGTACAGATTGGGAAGTGTTCACTGCTCAACTTTGGTCATTCCAAGGTTGAAGTTGCAACACTGGAAGACATAAAATTGGTAGATATTGAACTCACAAAACATGACCCTTATCAAATTGTAGGAAATCATCTTATTCATTGCAATATGAAGATGTATGAACATGAAGCTTCTCCCTGCGACGAAATGTTCAAGGGAGATAGAACCTATGAGGAAATATTAGACAGAGTTCAGGCATTATCACTCGACCTACAGACTAGCTTTCTGACTTTCTAGAAGCACAGGTGAAGTGGTTTGTTGAAGATACTATAGGGAGAATCAACATCCCCTCCTCCAGCTCAAGGAAGTATTCCCCGAGGTTTCAAATCAGAGGCTCATGATAAAGAGACTGCAGAAGAAAATCCAAAGAAGACTGAAGCGTCTTCACAAAAATCAGAAGCTTCACACTCAAAGAATCCAGGGTTTGAAACAAGTTCTAAATCTAAGACTCCTTCAAAGTTGAGTCAAATGATTCCACCTTCATCATCAACTATTCATTTTGATATCCCCAAAATAGCAAGAGAAACTCAATCTTCAGAATTAGGCAGCCCTATTGCATTATTAACTCCTATACAATCAACTTTTGGGACACCCCATCTGCAAATCATATATGAAAGTGACCTTACTCCTATCTCTAGAGAAGAGATACCTCCCTATGACTACTTTTTCAGTAAGAAGAGGAAGGAAGTATTAAAATAGGAAATGCATCTGAGAGAAGGCACAATGGTGAAGAAACAAAGAGTGCTCGTAGATGGGCAAAACCTAGAAGAGGAAGACTTCGCCACAGAAGTAGCAGGCTCTATGGAAACTTTGGCAACTGCCAATTTATTCTCAGTTGACTCTCTGAAAGCAAGGCTCAAGAAGAAAAATCAAATGATAGATAAGTTTCAAGACCAAATAAGGCACACAGAAAATAATATTCGAGAGGAGGTAAATCAAAGAGTTGAAAATGCAAGGACTACTGACAAGCATGAAATGCAATTGTTGAAGTCTAGTTTAGATGAAGAAAACAAGTAGATGACAATGAGTCAAGTATAGGTTATTCGGCAGGAGGAATTAGTGAGACGGCTACAAGCTGAGTTGAAGTCCATTGAAGGACAAGTTGTGAATATAACAGCATTTCAAGCCCAAGCACTAGAGGTGCATGAGAAATTACAAGCGGAACAACAAAACATGCTTTCTAAAATAGAAATCATTCAAAAATACTTCCTGGAAGTAAGCCACTCACTGGATAGCATTGTTTTAAAGGAAAAAGAGGCCACAACAGCTCACGCTGCTTTTAAAAAGGCAGTAGAGTTTTCAGCTAGAGAGGAAGTACCAACAATCCCAAAGCTATTTGTAGAAGAACAGATCAGGGGAGACATCATGTTAAAAACATGAGAGACCAATATTGTCGAAAGCAAGAAAATGGCAAGAGAAGTTAGGAAAGAATGTGAAGAAGTGTTTGATCAACTAGATACAAAAACAATGGGCATTGGCGAAGGTGATTTCTATGGGCTATTAGGACAAACCAATGTGTTAAAGCATCAACTGCATATCAAGGAGAGATGGAATGAAGAACAGCTCAAGATTTCACAATTGAAGTAGCTTGACACCACCCAAATGGATAGGTGGATAATAAAGCCAAATCTACAGTTGCAGTCGACAAAGTTTGACAAGGGAAAGATCGAAGACAGGCTGCCTAAAATTCAGAGGAAATTATATGTGTTTGAATCAAAGGACACGTCAGAACCTTCCAGAATTTTGGTGCAGTTTCTAGACAGGTGCGTCAAGTGTTTGGGACCAAGCGAAGGAGGTGTTTCAAAGAAATGAGGAAGTAACTCATGTGTGCTCATTTGTGTCCAACTGGTAGAAAAGTAAAAAGTAACCGAGCAAAACAGTTCAAATTTTGTATTCTGTAACTGTTAGCACCTAGGAGATTAGGAGAATACCAACCGTCTAGGGTTGATGATTTCCTTTGTACAAATACAATTTTGAAAGAGAGATCAAGGGGATTTTTTTGGTCGATTTGTATCAGAGAATTTTTTTCATTTTGCCAAAATTAATACAAATGCAAGTTGAAGACTCCAAATCCCATGAAGTTTGAGTTATGTGTCCCTATGATTATTTCATATTTCATATCATTTCTCATATATCTTTGATGAATTCTTAGCTGCAATTTAGTACAACATCTACTGTGGTGAATGATTATTTTAGTCATCTAATTTGTTTACAGTTTTTCCTCTGTATCGGCTATCAGCAGGTACAAGACCTGTGAATTACTTAGATTTCTATATATTATGCTTCATTAAAGTTCTTCTTGTCTTTTTCTTCTTCTGTCACAAAGTGAGATTCTTCCTTGGTTGATGCCTCACATTGTTTAACAACTTCATGTTTTCTTTCATTTCATGCGCGGTTTTCAGTTTAGCTCAAATACGGGAAATGACCTTTGATTCTATTATACTATTAATTCAAAATTTGGGAATTTTTATTACATAATATAGAATCGAAACAACAACCTAACAAAAGAAACAATCGTTAAAAATATTTTTCCTCTATGACAGTACCTGTTACGAGACAACCCAATATTGAACCCAGTCTCACAGACCAGACCAGTATCGCTTTAACTCTTTTTAACACCATCTTAAAAACTGCTACCACCCGGGGCGATCTTGAACGTTCATGGGCAGTCATTGAGCAGGATATTAGCATCTAGGAACAATTGGAAGCTAGACAAAGACAACTCAGAAACCAGCCATAGTTTCTTTTCCCCTAAGAGTTGTTTTTCCTTTCTTTATATCATACACCCTCTTTTCAGATGCCTAGACTTTATATTTTCAAGCCTTAAGTATAAACTCTGGAACAACATCTTTTTGGCGCCATTGCGGGGGAATGGAGAAACAAAACTATTTTCCCTGGGAGAATGACATACGTGAGTTTCTCTCTTTGATAGTGAACAAAGAGTGAACACCTTTTAAAGGCTAAGTTATTATTCACTTGGCGACTCCACGTTTAAGTAAGTTGGCATCCAGTCGAAGGAACACCAGACAAAACCCATATGATAAGTAGACCAAGCCTATTTCTAATCCCGAAAAAATACTAAAAACAAGGGTTTTCCTTAAGAAAACTACTGCGGCCTACCAGCCTAAGTACATGCAATCTAAGACTAATACTCCACTTGAAACACTAACTTCGCAGGAAGTTTCCACCCAAACCCTTTCCGGAGAAACCTCAACTAAGACATTTGAAGCCAAGACCATAAACCCAAATTTCATTTTCCCTGAAATTAAATCTGAAACTCGTCTGACTACCTCCTGCGTAAGTGAAGGTGAGACTTCTACAGTAAAGTCTGTTTCGATTGATATCCCATCAACTCCCAAATTAAATTTCCCAACCTCACAAAGTCTAGAAGAGTATGCCATACACTTAGATTCAACCCCTACAGGTTCTCCTGTCTACATTTCTTGCAAGTCAGAAGAACTGAGTCCCCATATCTCGTTGTCCCCTTTTCCAGTTTTTTTGTCTTCTGATAAGCGGTTCTCAGAATAATTTTTTCTTCATCTTGAAGAAGCTAAAGGATCGTTGTACATATTTGAAAACCCTGTTTATAACATACTGGTTTCCTCTCTGAGAATATCTATGGCAGCTTCCAGAGGGGGAGGAGGAGGGGGCAGTCAAGGCCCACCCTCACCCCCACCCCCACCCCCACCCCTTAGGATTTTTTCTAAAGTAGTTGCTAGATACGCTCCTCTGGTCCTCCCAATACCCCTTCATGATTTACCTGAAAAATACATGAAAAACCTACCTAAGTTTACAGGGGAGGGAGACTTAACTGTAGCCGAACATATAAATTTCTTTGATCAATTCACAGATATTCTCGGTCTCGAGAATGAAGACGTATATTCACGATTGTTTGTTCAAACTTTCGAAGGACAGGTGAGAACCTGGTTTTGAATTTTTCCCTCAGGTTCGATACTATCCTATGATGTGTTAGAAAACTCTTTTCTCCGACAATGGGGTGAGAGGAAATATCACTTATATTATTTAACTGAGTTTGGGGCTTTGAGGAAGAAAAATTCTGAAACTGTTATGGAATTCATCCAAAGATTTAATAAGTTATATAACAAGAGACCAATTGAAGTTAAACCTTCCCAGCCCACAGCAAAAGTAACGTTCGCTGGGGCTTTCGAACCTGAGTTTTCTTTGTTATTAAGAGAAAGGAGAGAAGTCGAACTTACCAGAATGCAAGACGATGTCATAGATATTGATTCAAATATGATGGCTTCTGGTAAATTAAAGGCAAAAGTGGAAATGAGAAACAGAGAGACCAAACGTTTTAAGGAACAAGCAGGATCCTCAGGATCTAGGAGATCCTCAGATGATAAAATGGATGATATGGAAAAGATAATTAAAGAACTGTCAAATAAAATTTCAAAGATGGAACTAGATCAATCTAAAGTAGATCAGTTCATTAGAAGAGAATTCAGGAGGAACCCCAATCCTCAAATACAACAAAGACAAATTAAAAATGAATATCAAAAGGTTCAGACTCCTTTAAAAAATGAAAATTTTATAGGAGGTAATGACATGCAAGAATTTGAGGATTTAGAAGAAGATATTAATCATCTCAGTGAAGATTGTTGTCAGCCTCATTTAACTAGAGAATATTATGAGACTTTTTTAAAAACAAAACATCGGTCTAATAAGAATAGAAACACAAATAATACAGAGGACCCTTCTTACCAAGGAATCATCGATACTATAATGGTCGATCTCCAAAACAAGTATAATATAAGGTCTAAAACTAAAAACATGACAACTACCCAACCAAAGAAAATCCTGTCGAGAGGCGAAGTATATGAACCAGCCCCAAAGGGAACTGAAACTCAGAACACCAAGATGAAAGGAGTTGACCCACAAGTTGCCAAAACTAGGACATCTCAAACACAGACGCCAGGAACAAAAACAACTGAAAACAAAGAAATACAAACAAGTAAAGATGAAAAGAAGGAGACCGAAGCACCAATCAGAGAAACTAAAAAAATTATAGGAGGTTTCAACCTAGAAAATGATATTAACAAAATAAAAATACCAATACCTCTGGTTGAACTGGCAAAGAATCCCATTTACCAAAAACAAATCACCAAAATGATAAATTTTTCAGATATAGGGAGTCAAGATGATGTTATAAATTTGGAAGATGATAAGCCTAATATAATTTTTGGCCCGCATTTGAAGGGGGTAGAGATATCGTTGCTCCTTTTTACATTACGCTAAACGTTCATGATCGTCTGCTACATAATTGCATGCTGGATTCTAGATCCTTGCATAATGTGATGCCCAAGGCTATTATGGACAGAATGGGCCTCGAAATTACTAGGCCATACGGAGACCTGTATTCATTTGATTCAATAAAAGTTAAATGTATGAGCATGATTAAGGATTTAGTGGTAAATCTTACACAGAGCCCAGTAAAAGTGTTCTGATGGATGTGGTTATTGTAGATATACCTTCGAAGTATGTTATGCTATTATCCAGGTCTTGGGGCCCTAATCTTGGGGGATCCCTTCAGCTAGACATAACATATGCCACAATTCCCATCTTCGGAGGGCAGTTCACCCAATTATACCGGGAAACACGACTGGCATATACAGTAAGTGATCCTCATAATCCTAGAAATTACCATGTTTATGTTGTTGATCAGGACCTTGGAAATTGTATTTTATCGATCGATGACAATATAGATGATTGTGCTTAAGATCTCATAGAAGGAAATAAAACAGAAAAGATAAAAGAAGGTGTATATAGTACTAGAATTTGGAAAATCTATTTCGATGGTGCTTCATCATGTGAAGGAGCAGGCACATGTGTACTTTTTGTAGCACCTGGAGATGAGTTTATCATTCCTTTCTCTTACAGACTATAGTGGGGCATAGACTACACAAATAATGTATGCGAGTATGAAGCCCTGGTTTTGGGACTAGAGGCCACTAGAAAATTAAACATAAAAAACTTGGAAGTATATGGAGATGTGGAACTAATTGTGAAACAAATAAATCGGCAATATCATGCCAAACATCCTAGATTGAGATCTTATAGAAACTGCACTTAGGATTTGATGGAAAATAATTTCTTGTCAGTTAATGTCCATTACATTCCTCGTACAAAAAACCTGCAAGTTGATTTGTTACCCAAAGCAACCTCAACTTTTGCACCTCCTACAACTTTAAAACTTAAGTATCACATAGAGATGAGGCACAGAACCTCCATACTGAACAATATACAACACTGGCAGGTGTTCAAAGATGATGAACAGATCCGAAAATTCCTCGAAATGGTGGAAGACTTTACTGAAACACACATCGATCAAGAAAACCAGAGCGATCATACTTGGATTATGCAAGAAGGGGAAGATACTCAAGAGTTCCAAGATAAGATCGCAAATCATCGCATGTTAGTACTAAAAGATAATCAAATCCCTAAAGTTCTAATTCCCTTAGAAAGATTATTTGACCATGATGATATGCCATTGAAATCTACATTGCAGCCTCAGCCAGAGGAAGTCAAACATTGTGATATAGTCACTAAAGAAAAACCTAGAATAGTAAAAATATCAAAATACCTTCCTCCTGAGATGAAAGGAAAGTATGCAGATTTACTCGAGCAGTATAAAGATGTGTTTTCTTGGTCTTACAATGAGCTGAGAACTTATGACACCACTTTGATCGAACACAATATTCCTTTAAAGCCATGTGTTAAACCTTTCAGATAGAAGCTCAGGAAAATCAATCCCATATTATTGCCCATGGTTGAAAAAGAAGTGAAAAAACTCTTGGATGCCAAAATAATTGTACCACTCAGCTACTCTGAGTGGGTAGCCAACCTGGTCCCGGTCAGAAAGAAGAGCAAAGAAATTAGAATCTGTGTAGATTTTAGAAATTTAAATAAATCAACTCTTAAAGACAATTATCGACTACCCAAAATGGGCCATGTTTTAGAAAAAGTAGTCGAAGAAAATAGGATGTTTATGATCGATGGTTTTTTCGGTTACAATTAGATTGTTGTCAACGAAGACGATAAAGAAAAAACAACCTTCACCACCCCTTGGGGTACATTTATGTATGATAAAATGTCGGTCGGTTTAGTGAATGCAGGTGCTACCTTCCAACGGGTTATGGATATTGCCTTCGTCGATGAAAGAGATAAATTCATGGTTATTTATCTTGATGATCTGACCATTTTTTCTAAATCTGATGAAGATCATCTGATACATCTCAAGCAAACATTCGAGAAATGTCGCAAATTTGGTTTGTATTTAAATCCCAATAAGTCTCACTTTGCAATGCAATAGGGTAAACTCTTGGGCCATATTGTATCTAGGGACAGAATTAAAATCGATCCTAAAAGGGTCGAAGCTATTGACACTGTAAATATTCCTAGAAATGTAAAAGAAATCCAGTCCTTTTTAGGGAAAATAAATTTTTTGAGGAGATTTATCCTGAACTTTGCTCAAATTGTGAACTTGATTACAGATGTGTTGAAAAAGAACAATGAAGTTAAATGGACGGCCGAAGCTAAAGCATCATTTGTGCACATCAAGAAAGTTATACGTGAAGCACCTGTACTGGCAAGCCCTGATTATCTCAAGGAATTTTTTATTTTCTTGTTTTCATCCGAACACACAATCGCAACAATACTTCTACAAAAGAACAAAGAAGGTTTCCAGCAACCAATAACATTCTTCAGTAAAATCCTCAGAGATGCAGAATTGAAATATGGCATAATGGAAAACCAAGCATACGCTATGGTGAATGCACTAAAGTCTTTCAGAACCTACGTGTTACACTCCAAGATAATTGCATATGTACCCACCAGTTCTATTAAGGATATATTGGTTCAACCTGATAGCGATGAGAAGAGGGGTCGATGGCTTGCTAAGATTCAAGAATTCGATTTAGAAGTAAAATCGACAAAGCTCGTAAAAGGACAAGGTTTGGCTAAGCTACTAGCCAAATCAAATTACAGAGCGCTCCGTATAAATAATCTACAAGAGTATGAAGGATGTATGGATATGGACGAACTCAATGACCAAATAGCTACAACCAGTATAGAAGAAAAGTTTACAACTTTGGTGTGGTACAAAGATATAGTATCTTATCTTCTGACTTTGAAATTCCCAAGTGATATGACTCCATCTAAAGTTAGAACGTTGAAATTTCATGATGTGAAGTACTATATTTCAAAGAGCCAATTATATTCGAAAGACCCTCTGGGTTTTCTATTGGTTTGACTAGTAGAATCAGAGACTGAAAGGGTCACAAATGAATTCCCCAAGTGTGTGTGTGAAGGACATCATGCGTGGAGAGAAACAACTTATAAAATCTCGAGAGCAGGATATTATTGGCCTAAATTATTCACAAATGTAAATGCCAAAGTCAGAGCCTGTGATTCATGCTAATTATTTGCAGGTAAGCAGAAACTTGCAACACTACCTCTGGTCCCGATTAAAACGGAAGCTCCATTCCAACAATGGGAGTTGGATTTTATAGGCGAAATTAATCCACATTCCAGTGCACAACACAAATGGATCCTGACCGCTACGAATTATTTCACCAAATGGGTAGAAGTTATTCCAACTAGAAAAGCCATAGATTCAGTGGTGATAGACTTCCTAGAAGAAAATGTATTATCTAGATTTGGTTGTCCTCGAAATATAGTTACAGATAATGCCTAGGCATTCAAATCTATGGCAATGGTCAGATTTTGCCAAAAGTATAATATTATATTGGGTCACTCCATGACATACTATCCCCAAGGCAATGGGCTAGTTGAATCATCAAATAAAATCTTAATTACCATAATTAAGAAGGTGTTGAATGAAAATAAAAAATCCTGGCATGTGCATTTGAAATATGCCTTGTGGGTGAATCGGATAGGCACCAAGAAATCAATTGGCACTTCTCCATTTCAAATGGTATACGAGACTGACATGGTATTACCCATAAACCTGGCTCTACCTATGATGAAACTTTGGCAAGATGAAAAAGAAGAACCAAACCATGTCACAAGAAGAATAAATCAACTTATTGAAGTTCAGCAGAATAGGGCCAAGGTGGAAAAAAGGCTGCAGAAATAACAAGACAACATGAAAGCACTATTTGATCAGAAGGCTAAAGATAGGTAATTGCTCTTTAGTGATTTGGTTTTGAAATGGGATTCTAGGAGGGAAGACTCAACAAAACATGGAAAAATTGATCATATCTGGTATGGACCATTCAAAGTCTCAGCTTCTGAAGGGAAGAACTCATTTATGTTAGAAAATTTGGATGGTAAAATCCTCAACGCCCCTATCAAAAGGTGTTATCTGAAGCACTATATGAAATAAACAATTTCCAAAATTCCACTGTATATACCGGTTTGTGTTTTCTATTTTCATAGTTTTCGATAAGTTTTACTTTCACCGCAAATAAAAAAGGTTAGTAATTTCCTAGAAATAGAGATATAAAATATTCAACACATTGAATTATATCAATCTAAAAACCCTGATGCTTTTCATGTTGTTTTCTTGCATGATTCTAGTCTACAACCCAAACATCAAACAGAAGAAAATGAGTGTTCATGTATCAAGAAATCGATTCACTTGAAATAGGTGATAAAAAATAATTTACCAAGATGAGAACGAAGTGGTAAGGCAAAGGTATGAAATTATGAAATGTCTAGATTTCAAATGAATATCACCTAAATGAAACAACGGTCTCATGAGTATGAACATATTCGCCCGAGGTATCATTAAAAGAACAAAATTTTCTGTGGATCTTAAAGGATTCCCCTGGATGAGATAAAAATAAGTAAAATAAACAGGAGAAGTAAAGTGACCTCAAAAAGGGTTCCAAGAGTCAGGTTTGCATTGCCACAACTATGTTTATAAAATTCAAAGCCTTCTCTGTCATCCTGTCCCAATCTGTGTTATCTTCCCCTTGACCCCGGACAACTTCCCATGATTTCCGCAGAGGAAGGAGAGGTTACACTTTAGCTCTGAAAGCTGACAAACGAATCTTTAGAAGAAAGGCAAGTCCTCATGACTTTTCAAACTCTTACTGAGCCAGAGATATGTATAGGCTAATCCTGACTCTCTTATTTCTTTTAACAGGTTCTAAAAAAAAATTGCAGTCTTGCTGAAAAGAAGGTCCCTAGAAATAAAATTCACCCATAAGTTTTACTGTGGACTAAGATGTTTTGAAGGCCGAAAATAAACTGATCCAAAGTAATCAAAGTAAGTTGACAGAACTCTGTTGCAAAATTATATACATATATCACCCTTGGTATACTTTATACTGATTGATTGCCCCCACTTCATGACAAAGAAATTATAAGACGGATGGTGAAAGGAAATTCAAAAATTGATTTCCCCCATCTAGTCCAAAAAGAGATGATGAAAGAAAATTCATAAAATGATTTCCCTCATCTCAACATTTAAATGCAAAGCTACAATTTGAAGTGGTGAAAGGAAATTCAATAAAGGGAATCAGATAGCTTCACCGGGGTACTGAACATGCTTGTTGGCAGTGAAGCAATGTCTATGATATCTGTAAGGCTATTATACATGAATTATATTGTACTCTGGTAAATTAGTTTTCTTTGAAGTTGTATCTACATCCCAAGCTTGCGCAAGACTCCCTGATTAAAAACATTAAAATTACTTCACCCTGAGGTGAGAAAAATTAACATAACCAATTAAAATTCCTAAGGTTGTTTGGGTTATGTTAGGTAGACCACAAATCAATATCAAGAAAGAGGAACTCAAATAGCCTAAAATTGAGATTAAACAACGATTGAGTTTCGAAAGCTTCCAGAGATAAAGATGAAACCCCCTTTTTCCTCTATACCCTCTTCCTGAAGAAGTTTTTGCAGAAAAAAAACTAATGACTCCATTTGCCCAATAAAGGCACGTGGTCTACTATTCTTCTCATCATGCAAGGAGACAAGATCCCTAGATGGAGCCTATGTTGAAACAAAGTTTTTTTTTCTTCTCTAAATCCAAATCTCCTTTTTCTATGGTTACGGAGTCGCCCTTAGTTCTAAAAAGGGGTTCAAAAGGTCTTTCGGGATTTTTGGGTTTCGGGGTTCAGCTATTCACAAAGTATGTTTTTTAATGACAACCCCGATGTCCTGGTACCAAAGTCTCGAAAAAGTGATTTCTTAAAAGGAACTGAGCATATTTTAAAGTATGAATTAAAAAACGTTAACGGCCTTCTAATCCTTTCACATGTTATTTTTTAGCCATCTCAACTTAAGCAACATTCAAATGTCTCGACGCGCTTTTCACGAAATACCTTTTAATCATGATTAATTAAGGTTTAAAACATACTTAATAGATCGTTAATCAGTCATAATTTGGGAAATCAAAGAGTCGACCTTGAGTCTCCTTAAAACCCCGATTCCCGAAGTCATGAAGTTCTCAAAAGCTAATGCTATGTTTAATAAGAAGTAAAAAGGTTTAATGATAATAAATCCCATCGCGATTTACGATTCGGGATTTCTTGCGTTAAAGATCCGTCGGAGTCTCGATACTCCAGTCCGTGAAAAGTAAAGACTAACCCCTGATTATGATTAATTAAAGGGTTAAAAAAAGTGATGAACACCTAAATAAATCCCATCGCGGTTTCATGATTCGGGATTTACTTGTGTCATGCCTCTTGGAGACACGATACTTGAAACTCTGAAACACGAAGTCCCAAAAAAAGTAAGCGCTTAAACGTAATTAACTTAATTTTAAAACAAGTATTAAGGGTCTTAAGCAACTTTTCGTGTTTCGCTATTCAGAATTTTCGATGACTTGCCTTTCAAAATCCTAGTTTTGAATCACCGATATGTGGCAATATCTATAACGGATTAATGGATATATTTTTTGAAATAAAATGCATATCTCCAAGCATACCATCCCCATTAAATCATTTAATTTGTATCGCTTATATTGGTATGCTAAATTTAAGACAGGATAAAGGTTAATAAAGGTTTGTTATTTCGAATTTCATTCTTACTTTCAGACTAGGAGCAAGTTACACTCAAAAGAACTCACACATTTCTTCTCTACAACAAGTTTTCATTATAGCACAAATGACATGGCACCCAGAAAAGTGCCTAAGAAGAGTGAGGAGGTAGGTGAAAGCTCGAATCTAGATGGAGATGTTATATCCGACACTACGCCACATGCTATGGATTCAGTTAAATCCTGGAGGAAGATTTTTGAAACTTTAGACTATGAGATTAGGAATTTCCCCGACAATTTCAGGAATGAAAGGACTGAAAATAAACTCAGGGACATAGAAGAGTCTGAGCTTCACAAAATAGCCACATGATTGAGACTCATGTCATACAATGACATGATAAGATGGGATTTAGTGAAAACTGACATTGAGACAAGGAGAATTCTAAATAGCCAACAGTTTGTCATCGACTCGTTCAGACCCGAGGACATCCAAGTAATGTATAAACTTCCCCCTACTTCTAAATACATTTATAATGTTGAATTCGTAGAGGAATTTCAAAGAAAGGAGTGTACAAAATTCGATCAAACATATCTAGGTATAATCAAAGAATGGTGGGGAATTCCAGTGATATTTAGCGCTGATACCCATGGCAGTTATGCCACAACTTCGTTAAACGAATACATGGTTTATATAGCTTTGATTCTATGTAGACTTTTCAGGAAGAAAAACCCTACCCATTTTCCTGCAGAATGGATGCCACTTATACACGAAGTAGCCGAGGGTTACAGTTTCAACTAGGGTAAAATTTAATTAGATAATCTAACTAAGGATATTTCAGAGTACCAAATGACGAAATAAAAGGGCCGACTTGCATCTTATTACATGTTTTCATATATTATGGATGCTATCTATTACATGACTCCTTTCCCCTCTATGAATTGGAGCTGGAACCCAGCTTGCACGGAGCCCATTCATGTTTATCATTCTAAACTACGGGAGGAGAATGTTAAA
>JASDQU010102021.1:257873-274883 GCA_032191745.1 Picea mariana
ACAAGACTGACAGAGGTTGGTGATGGATCCCCAACATGACTACTAGAGGTTGGTTATGTATGTGCAGTGGGACTAGTAATTACTAGACTTGTGTCCCCAGCATCACTTGCAGCGGCTGGTTGTTGGTCTTCAACATGACTAGTAGAGGTTGTTGACCCATCTCAAACATGACTCACAAAGGTTGGTGATATAATGCCAGTATGTGGCTGACCCTCACAAGACGAAGTCGAGGAAGGCAGGGTCCACAGATCACTAAAATAGGAAGTGTATAAAGGAAAGGACCTTCCGGTTGAAACGGGATTACTGGACATGGCATAAACGTGATGATTCAGTGTCGTGAAGTCGAAAGTACCCATAAGGGAAGAATACATTCTGACACCGATATTCTGAGTTTTCGGTTGAGAATTGTCGATCACAGGGATCGACGGTCCAACAGATGCATTTGGACTAGAGCACGCAAAGAATAACTGATCGATCATCGTGATCTTCCCTTCATGAGGAAAATAAAGAGTACAGGAGATAGACAACACGACAACGATCATAGCATAAGTCTAATTGTGACCTAGTAACAGTATTCAAGAGGCGCATCAACTACTTCTACCTCTACCATTGTCCCACCTAACTGGACCCGAAAGGTGGGGAGAATACCGTGAGGGTGGAAGGAATGACCGTCAAAAGCAGTCAACATGTTCAATGACTTGAAAAGAGCCGGAGAACCGAGAGCTTTCCAACATACCAGGGACATCACATGGGAAGCAGCACCTTCATCAACAACCACACATTTGATGGTATACTTTGAGTACTCCGCGTGGATTTGGAAAGCCACATGGTAAGGCAGTCGAGGTTTAATATATGTGATGTCAAACTTGATAACTTTTGAGCCACTTGGTTCTAGAGATCCTAAAGAAGAGAGTAAGGAATTCCTTTGTGAAGGAAACGTCTGGAGTACCTCCAAAGTCGACATCAGACAAGGGGTTTGACCCAGGTCCTCAACAATAGAGTAATTTTGGGTGGCTCTAGCATTTGGATTATGGGTAGAGCACTTAAGTACTCCTTTTGAAATACGAGGTGGTGGCTTTGGTCTCTCAATCTGTAAAGTCGTCTCCGAGGGAGGAGGAGGAGATTCTAGACCAGGAATAGTTTGTTTAGAACTATAGTCTCGAGATCGAGTGGCTACATCTATTTTTACATCGACCATATTGATACATAAATGGTTTCCATCTTGCGACTGCTAGTTTTGACCCCCACCAGCCGCATTTTCGGCGTTTGAGGAGCTCGAGGGTAGGTGTTGATTATGTGGGAATGGATTCTTCATCACAGTGGGCGATTGAGCTAATAGCCTCGCAGCTTTTGCAAGTTTGGGGCATAAATGTGTAGGGTGATCATCTATGCAAAGTTTACAGAGAATCTTCACCTTATGTCTTTCTCATTTTACCTCTCCAGCATTACTACCCGTCTTCTCATTATTATTATTTTCCTTGGGTTTATTACCATTTTTCCCACCCTTCTGGTTATTACATCCTTTCTTCTTATTCCCTCCTGGTTTTTGGTTACCATTTGGGTTAGCTGACAATTGCATGGAGTGTACATCCACCGATTGAGTGGGGTTGGAAGACACAAACGAAGCTGGCCCTCCTGCAGATTGGCTTAAAGACAACTCTTTCAAATGGTTTTTCACCAAGTCTGTGGACTTTACATTGGTGGAACCTACAATTCCATTGGCATGAGGTCTAGGATTTTTCCTAGGGTCGTAAGTTGACTGTGGTGCATCGGGAAGAAGATGATATAACATCCCAGACTGAGCATATATCAAATCTAACTGACGGGCTCTAAATATCGTCTCTTCCTTAGTGGTAACCCTGGAAGTAGCAACGTCCTTCGAGATAGGAGTGTGAAAAGACTTAAGAAACCATTCTAAAATAAAGGTCGGGGGTATATGGGTCTTAATCAGCCTCTTCTGTCTACACCACTCCTGGATATGGTCTGAGATGTGAGTGGCGGTATCCTAGCATAAAGTTGACAACAATTCTAGGCCAGCATCATAATGAATGGGCAACTGAAAGTGGTTAAGAAATACCATCACAAACTGACTAAAAGTCCCATATGCCCCCATAGGTAGCTCAATATATCATTTCGCAGCAACTTCGATAAGGGTGCGTTGAAATAATCTCAATTGAATAGAATCATCATTAAGGGAATTTGATGAGCACCAAAGGTGAAAGGTAGTGACGTGATGACCAAGATCCTCTCCATTCTTACCATCGAACTTCAGGATGTCCGAAGGAAGTTTGGTGGGGATAGGGGGGCATGTAGGATTGTGACTCATAGGGTCATTCATTAAGTTAGACAAATATGGCATATTAAGCGTGGCTAGAAAAGGGAGACGAGGTCACGACATCTGGCCCCAACTTCCTGGGAAAGAATGTGCTTGAGGAACTACAGGCCATCCATGGTTCTGGTAAACACCAAGGCCCTATCCATCATTATAAGTCCCTCCTCTGGGCTGATTCATATAAGGTTGGTTAGGCATCATTCTAGCAGGAATTTTCTGTTGAGGGTTATAGAAATTTCCCCCAGCCATATTGGATATGGGTTGGGGTTTGCCCAAAGTGTGAAACTGACCTCCTCTAGGTTGGAATCCGAAGGATAGAGTTGGATTCGTCATGCCAAAAGTATTGGTCAAAATCTGCACCGAGGAGGTAGGTTTGTAGGACGGAACTTGAGCCAAAGCTTGTCCGCCAGGTTGGTTGCTCCACCCAGAAGTAGGAGGATTGGACCCGAGGTTAAAAGCAGGAACACCTCCCATATTAGGAGTCATTTGAGGGATTTGATATCCACCAAATGAAAAAGGAGTGTAGGGAGGTGTACTTCCCCCAAGCCCAATGTTAGCATTAGGGCCAGCAGCTGGGATGGAGTTCAAAAATTGCGAAGTGAAGTTGAGCATACCATAAGAAAAGGGACTAGAAGCCATAAGGATGGACTGAACATTATAGCCCAGTGAGTGACCAAGAGACCCAAAAGGGTTCGAGGCGATAGCTTGAGCATTTAATATAGGCTGAGCCATAGTAATGATAGGTACCTTCGGCACTGCAACCATAGGAGTTGCAGGAGTCAAAGGGGTTCCATTAACTATAGTAGGTATGGGAGTTGAAGGGCTCCTAGTGTTATAAAGACTAGGTTCAGTACTCATCCTTGTAGAATCACAAGTCTGAACGGTGGATGTGTGTGTACCACGTATAATAACTCTATGCCTTTTAGAAGGAAAAGACTCGAAATCCGGTGGTAACTGTAACAAGCGACGGGACTGGCAGGAAGGTTGGTCCGACTCCACGATGACTTAAGACTCTAAAGATGATATATATCCTAAGGCCAACTAGTAATCAAAGAGAACACCAAAATTCAAACGACCAATATGCATGCAAACGAGGTAAAGTGGTTGAGTTGCCTCCCTCTCTAAAGAAGGTATGTCTCTCCCAAGAGGGGCCTGAGACTCCCTGCTAAAGATCAGAGGTAACAAAATCAATTATAAGGGCCCTCGTGGGCTTAACAACCAGTCGGTCAGATCCCCCATGAGAGGTAATCCTCCATAAAGACTGTGTGTTGTCCAACCCTTATTTGACCCAGGGTACATGCAGAATAACCCATCCAAGTAACCTATGAGACACCTAAGTCAAGTAACTAATAAACCATTTTATAATCGATGCACAGGCGAGCAGTCGTAAGTCAGGTCTACTGTATGGGCAGGATAGCAAAGCCCAAAACCTTGAAAGTACCACCTCTCGTGGAGGTAAAGGCACCAGCAAGATACCCAGATACGAATAGATCCCCAGAAATATCTCTGACGCTAGGAAGGTATCGGGGGGATATCCCTTCAACCAACTTCGCATGACCTCGTGATTAACTCCGGTGTGAGCAGAGCCTCTTGATCTTACCAATTATACAATGTATTTCTCAACTCCATGACTCAGACACATATGTTGATTTAATTGCCTTGGAGACGTTTACTCACAAAATCCTATTCCAAGGCACTAAATCCTAGGCTAGTTTGTGCACCCTAGAAAATAAACTCGTGACTAGTTAATTTTAGATTATAGCATTGACTTTAATGGATGTGATTACTCAAAAATGTATGGTAGCGAAACTCATGGTGTTATGACTCTGCAAGAGAAGTAAATATGAAAATAATGCAAAGTCCTAACTTTAACTTTCAATGAATGATATGCTTCTAAAAACGATGCAATTTTCAAATTCAACTATGCAATTCAGAAGTAAAAATGCAATCTTTCACTATATGCACTGAGATAATGATAAAAACTCAAAAGACAAAAATGCCAAGCAATGCAAAATGCCTATTTTTTGTATTTTCAATATATCAAAACTAAAAATGCATGGACTGAAAAGTAGCTTGATATATAGCCCTACTACGTATAAAAAAGAGATAACTCAAGTAGGATACCAAGCAACAAAACACCCTGCCCAATGTACAAGGACAATAAAAATGAAAAGATGAAGAGAAAGACTTCACCCATAAATTCAACCAAAAGAGGGTTTCATGTCATCCCACAAGCACTTAACAGGCACTACAGAGACCCAAGAAGACTCAGCAAGCATCAAATCCCACACAGCAAACACCAGACCAGACAAAAAGGCAAGGCAAGGAAAACTGATGTACATGATTGTTCAGGCAAATAGAGCGTATATACGTAGATTGCAGTGAGACAGCCTGTGTGTATATGCGACTGTCAAGGCAAAAGGTTCGTATATGCTTTAAAACAAGGCCAGGAAAGGAAGAAAGGCTAAAAACTTAGACTCAGAGTGAACAGGACTTGTCAAGCAATGACACGACAAGAACCACAATAGAAACAAGAGCACTCTAAGGAGAAAAGTGCTTCAAACCCTAAGAAAGAAGATTCATCCCCAATGGAGTCACCAATTTTGTTATGAGGAAAATCTCTCTATGGCTATGGTGAACGACAACAGATGGAAATGACTGCAGAAATCGACTTTATTCCAACAATATGTTATATAAACCAATGTGCAAGGGAGATAAGAAAGAGGCCTACCTTGTCCATATGTTCGATGGTGTCCACCATTGAGCACTTTGACCCAAAGCTATATATACCTACAACAAGTTCTCAACAAACAAGCAAAAACAAGCATATGGTGGCAATATAAAAGGTTAGCACATTAGATAGCATAATCCATCAATATACATAACAAATACGCCCATGGATAATAATTCATATATTTGCAAGACATCAATTGGACGTGAAGAGAGTATTTCTATTAATAAATGATCAACAGAAGTGAAAATATTATAGACTTCTGTGTCGGCATGGTTCAGAACCGAAAAACTAAGTTCCTTCCAGTTGGGCCTCACCACTTCAATCCTCCACCAAAGGCAAGCTCATAGAAGGGAGAAAATGAGGTTCTCCATCAACAAGGGAAGAACTTGGGGGTTGAACATTGTGTTCAGACTTAAAGGACAAAGGGATGCAGACTCAATATGAAGTAAATAATTTCCCCAGAGTAACTTTGCTCTCAAAGTTGAATTCTTTCTCATTTTCCATAGCTCGGAATTGGCCCATTTATAGCCTTCAAAATGCAACTGAAGGGGCGAGTCAGAACGTTTCCAGTATATGGAAGGCCAAGGATCATAGATCTCCTATCTTGACATGGAAACCCGACATTTAATTTTCATTTTCTGGCACAAATATCGATGTACGCGGGTTGTAGTGGAGAAGCTTGCATATATGCTTGTTGTATAGGGTGTAAGATGCGTACAAGTGGAAAAAATTGTATTTTTGTCTCTGGATTTTAGTAACAGGGAAGACAAGTCTACATAGGGAAATGGAATAAGGCCCTCTCTGCAAGATTGCATAGGGTGAGGAAAATCTTTCTCTAACAGTGCCTACAAATATTCAATTGATATGAATTATTATTTCATTGCCCATGGTATCATGCTTCCATTTCTTAACCACTTGCGCCAATTCCCAAATCCCTTTGTCATAAGTGCAATAATTCAAAGTGGAAGCTTAGACCTTTTGTTGATTGATAACATATTGATTTGCCTCTTTTCAACATGGTTCCCATTGCAAAGGGTGATGCATCAACTTAACTCAAATGGTTGTCTCAAGTTTTGAAGTGGAAATATTGGAGCATTGTCGATATTATGCTTCAACTTATCAGAAGAATATTGTTGTGCTTCTTTCCAAGGGAAAACGTGTATTTTTTAGGTCAACGCATGGAGCGGGGTTGCTATTTTGGAGAAATAAGCAACAAACTTCCTCATTTATTGGGTTTCCCCGACAAAGCTTCCTACCTCATGCACATTCCTTTGTGTAGGCCATATATTATTGCGTCTACTTTTCTTTGATTAATATTGAGTTCACACCCTCGCACTACATAATCCAAATAGATTGAGGCCTTAGACAAATTCATATTTATTCCAATTCATCAAAAGTTGATTTTGTTTTAGAGTTTCAAGCACTTGCTACAAATGCAACATTTGCTCATCCCAAGAGTTTCACTAAACACAAGATTGTCATCCAAGTACACGATGGAAAAATAATCAATGAAAGTGCATAAGACATTATTCATTGTGCACATTAAAGTAGCCAGTGCATTGCACAACACTAATTGTAGCACTAACCATTCATAGAGTTTGATGCCCAATAAGGACCAAAGTCTTCTTCATCCACAAGGATCACCAAGTATCATTTTCTTAAACACTTTAACTGTGTAAGGTTCAAAAACGATCTCAGTTTTTAATCCTACCCGGGTTTCAAAATTTTAATAATAAAACTTAGACTCAATTCAATATAATATTGAATTAGCTCTTGGGATACTTCCCAAACCATATAACCATGGGACACTTCCCAAACCATATAACCATGGGCTACTTCAATTAAGGAAAATTGATTGTCTGCATTTCCAGAACTCCCATACTCCTCTATAATTGCACAAGCAAATATATCTCCAAGAACAATTTGTCTTTCAACCTGAAAAACACATTCAACGGTTAATAAAAATTCATAAAACATATTATATTTCTCATCTCTTTTCTCGTTAACTCTGCTCAAAGTTTTCTTTGATTTTTTATCCTTTTGATGTGCATATGACATGTCAATCTTGTCATATCCTCCTTCATGTTGTCTTGTCTTGGAAAAGTCTTCTTTGTCTTCACATTGTTTTGAATGTTGTCTAATTTCTAAATTTTGTTCTTTGTTCTTCTCTTTGGCCTTCCTTCCTTGCATATTTCTTTTCATTCTTCCCCTTTTTTTCTTACAAATATGTAAGCCACTAAGTTGTTTTTTCCATTCCTCTTGCTTTTCAATCAAAATCTGCCAACTTCTCATTTTAGAAGCTAAATTTCTCTTTGTTTCTGTACAGGAAACAAAATCACCATATATAACAGAGTTTCCATTCAACTGTAAAGTCCCTTTTACAACAGTAAAAATTATTGTTACCACCATGAATATCACATTCCATTGAACCCCTTTTCTCCTTACTACAAATGCATAGTTCACTAAAGCATCTTTGCCTTCATCCTCTGAGATTGCATGTATCTTTTCATTTTGTTGATCACATCTACCATTTCTCTTTTTGCAATTTGTACAAATAAATTTATCTTCAATTTTCTGTTGTACATCGGCCTCTGCCAACTTATCCTTAGGTTCTTGACTAGCCTCTTTTCCTTTCCTCTTCATAGTCTTTATTGGACTAGATGTACCTCCTTGGACTGAATTCTCCTTATGAATCTTTGTTCTACCATATTCCATAATGCAACCTTTACTAAGATTCATTTCCATTAGTGCTCCTTTATGTCCTTTCAAGACAATTTCTTGCCCATTAACTATCAATACAGGTTCATAATCACTGAATAAAATTTGAAGAGATAATCCCATTACCTCAAGTGTTTGCACTGTATATATACCCTTGTTTGATCCTGACATAAGGCTATCTTCATGCCTCTTTTCTATTCCTTCTTTTGCAATCTACAATTTCCTTTTGTCTTCAGACTGTCTTCCATATTTTCTCTAAGTCCTTCTGGCTTTATCATCTTCAACTTCCATAGTAGTCTTCAATAATTGTCCATCTTCAGTGTCTTTGAACACATGTTCAATTAAGAACTGTTCTATTAAAACCATCTCTTCTAACAACTTACATATGGACTAGGGTTTCACATGGAGTGCTCAACTTCTTGCTACATGGATTTCAAGCATAATTCTTAAGATTGTGATGGAGCGCCCTAGGGTTTCGTGGTTGATTTGGCATGGTTTTGGAACTTATTGTCATTTATTCATGATCTATGCGGAGTTCTCCACTTATCCATTGCTTGGAATACAGTTTTATGGTGGTCATTCTTGGAGATTGATATTGGGGAGTTGTTTTGAAGGACACTTGCAGCATATAACCTTTTTCAGCCAACACTCGAACCTCTCATTTATTTTGTTGTTCCAGTATCTTAGTTACAGCACAACAGAGGGGTTATCTTCAGCATTTGAAATATTTTGTTGGGATGATTCACTTACCCTTAGAGTGGTTTTGCAGGAGCACTAGTATTCTTGTGAAGTGATATCTTTTCACGCTTAGTTTAGTGTTGTTTACCATTATAATTTGCAGAACATACAAGCTAGAAATTAACGATCTTTTGAAACCAGTTTCATACATATATCAGTCATCAAGAGGGGATCTCTCCCATACTGTACATGGAATTCAAATGAGTTTTCAATAGCACCAATTTTAGCATCTTGTGACAGAATAAAAGACACATGTCTGGCAACAATATTCAATCATGTTTCATGGTATAACAACAAGAGGATGAATTCTGGACTATTTCCTTAATCCCCTAAGAGGAGGAGGTCTATAAGATAAGGCATCCTCATAATTCCCCTGTATTAAGATATTTATTTGGAGGAAGACTTGCTTTATCTCCAATGGCTCAACGACCATGGGTTACCAATGCCTTTAAACCTTTAGATATGTTTGCAATCCAAGGGTACCCTCATACTATGCCTCAAAAGTTTGGTAAATGGTTGCCTAAATTCTCTGGTAATAATGTCATCATTGTTGAAGAGCATATAGATAACTTCTATGCATGCTTTCAAATTCAGCCTCTTAAGAATGATGATGAAGATGTGGTTATGAAACTTTTTGTTGCTTCTCTAGTTGAAGATGCTAGAAAATGGTATAATAACCTTCTTGATAAGAGTATCAAAACTTGGGAAGCCTTTCATGATACCTTTATGAAGATATGGAACACAAAGAGGGATTCTCGGTTATTATTAGTGCAATTTAATGAAATGAAGAAGGAAAATGAATCGATAAAAGAATTTGACACAAGATTTGAAAATTTACTCAATCAAATTCTTGAGGACATTAGCTTAAAGGATGGTGTCATCTCCCTTCTTCAATACACAAAAGCCTTTGAGGGGCAATTTGGATTTATGGTAAGGGACAAGTCCCAAAAGATCCTTGTAGAAGCACAAGAGCATGCTTCTAAGATTGAAGAGAATCTTCTAGCTTCTCAAAACTTTACCAAGGCTAAAACTTTACATAATGTTGAACCTGATCAAAATTCTATGACACTTTTGGCCCAAAGACTTGAGAAAATAGTAACCGACTTCTCATAGAATCAAAGTCTCACAGAGAGATCTCAACAACAAAATTTTCCTCCTAGACCTCCATATAACAAAAAAGAGGAAATCCATGATGGAAACCTAGGATCTCTAATGAGCAAAGAGTTCCTAATACCCGAGCACCCACTAATGTAATTAATCAAGAAGATGGTCCTTGGTGTTTACCTTGTGGTGATTCTCATTGGGAGCATGAATTCACTAGACTTCATAATAATGGTAATAATGAGGACCCTAATAACTTTGAATACATGAACTTTATTAATACATTGGATCTTGTTTACACCATATTATCCCAAGAATACTACAATGTTACCTTGGAACAACTTGAGCAATGAAAACAAGAAGCTTCTAGGAAAGCTAGGTTAGAAGTCTTAAGCCTAATGGATGAGGAACCCAAGGAGAAACTTAGGAAGAGAGAATACTTGACTTACTCTAGAAGGAAGAAAGCACCCAGTTGACCACCTTGTTGGGTACGTGCTTAAGATATTAAAGATCGAAGATTAGGTTTGCATAGAGTAGACGATAGTATATTTTTGGTGCTTATTTTTCACATTCTGGATGAAAATGATAATTATCTTAAGAACTCTTGCATAGTTATAGATTACAACCTTATGGCAATTTTGTCCAACACCATATATTGAGTAAGAAGAAGATGAAGGTAGTTTTCATGTCAGGGTAGATCTTCGGGATTGTATGCACTAATCATATGATCATAACACTATTGTATAGTAATGAGATGGTGGTATATCAAATTAGAGGTCCAATGATGCATAGGTGTAAAGTATGTTGAGGTATGGGATCGGGCACCTGCAAACCACTGTGTTTGGGCTAGTTTTGTTGGTTTAGTTCTGCTAAACTGAAGAGGTCCTTAGATGAGATTGAATGTGAAAGAGAAATATTTGAACTGAAATAACAACCTATCCTTCACACTCATGGAATTTTAAAAGGGCATTTGATTACATGAGAACATTTATCCCAAAACAAAAAGAGGAGATATTTATGCTCTTGGAGGATGGAACTCTTGTTGGGTATAAAGAGTGCTTTGACCATAGAAACTAGGAAAACATGTTGAGGGTTTAAAGAGTAGTTATGAAAGGTTATTTTATTTATCTTTGAAAATAAAACTTACAAAGAAGATTCGATATGCCTTAATTTGAATTCCCAACACTTCAATAATATGTCTAGCAGAATGTCGAGGGAAATTTTCCTTGGTGCTAGCTTTGTCGAGGGTAATTGTATTACAAATGGAAATGAAGTATTCTATCCTATAAATCAGAGCTTTGTTTTGAAGATACTTTCAAAGGGAAATGATCAAGATTGTCATATATATATGCATGTGACAACGACCCTTTAGATGCTTAGAGGGTTGACCTAAAGAAGGGGAAAGAAACATAAAATTTTAATGTTGGGTCGACCTTTAATGATTACCTAAGTTTGGTTCAAATTGAAGTTCTAATTTTGAATTGGAAGAGAAATTTAGGGCCAACCCCTTGAGGAAGGTTATGTGCTTGTGTTGAATCTCTTACGCCCATGTGTAAATGGATAATGGTTCTTTGTTTGCTTAAATGGTAAAGAAGGTAATTCCTTGGACGGTTTTGTGGGCTCTTGGTTGTGATACAACGTTATCTCATTTTGAAGCCCACATGCCCACATGTGAAGGAAGATGTTGGGTCTTTCTTACATGCTTGGTGAAGGAAACCCTAGCCCACTTGAAGAATAGTTGAAGATTGTATAGTTGATTTGAGCATAAAAGAGAGCATTGAAGGGCCTTTGGAGGCTAGATGTTGCACCAAAGCCCCTATTTTCCCCTCATTTGAGAAAATTTTTGAAGCATCTTGTGTTATACTTAGGCACATTTTTTGGAGATTGATCTAGTGGATGTTTTCTCTTTTTTGGGGGTGGATGTTTCGTGAAAATGGGTTTTCTTAATGCTATGTGCCTTATCTTAAGCGTTTTCATTATGTTGCATGTGATGTTTCTTGGGATATCTTGGTGAATGCTCTATTAGAGTAATAGTTGCATGTTAACTTTGTCTCCTTGAACAATATTGAAACCCTAAGGAAGGATTGAGAGTTATCATCCCCTTCCATTGTTTTATCCATATTAACTCATTGAAGCATTCAAGGTTTTCTTTAATGGTTAGGAGTGGCTATCCCCTTAAGGATTTTCTTGGCTAGGGTTTAGTTCTAGGGGTTTGAAGTGGCTATCCACCTATGGTTTAAAACATAGTTGTCTTGATCTTGTGCTAGTAGCTCTTGAAGGGATAGGATGACACCTAGTGTTTATAAAGGGATAAACTCTAGGTTTTTCTCTCCTAGGAGGTTGACCTAGGCTTATGAGGTGATAGTCCTATGATAGACTTTAAAGTCTTATTTTTCCCTCGGTCTCCATTGAAGTGCTACATTAACTCCATATGCCCAATGAAAAGACATTGATCTTGAGGTCTCCAAGTACTTTCTTCAATACTCTAAAGCTACCCAAATGCATTTTTCTCGAACTTCACTCTCCACATTTAGATTCCTTTCCCTAATTCCTTGCAATCTTAATTGAGGGAAACCCCCTTCAGTCGGAGGAAATTTGGCTTGAAGTGAAAGAGGGTTGGTGAGGTGACAGGGGCCTTCCCTCTAAGTTATGCATGATTGCACTTGAGCTTTCGTACTTTAGCTCAACAATTGTGAGTTCGTGTGATAACACACCCGAGACATATCCTAGTGATCCTAAACCTCATTAGACAAGACCCCCTTTACCATTGGAAATTAGTCCTCCTCCTCAACCAACCTTTCCTAAGACCGATGATATAGATTTTAATATTGATAGGGATAGTATTTTAGCAAAGGTTAATGTACCTGTCCCTCTCACTGAGATAATGAAGATTCCTTCTTTAAGGGATAAGGTGAAGAAGTTCATAAGCATCCAAGATGAGTCTAAGGATCCTCATGTACTATTACAAACCATGCATTATGACCAAAGTAAGGAGGAACATGCACCTTTTTTCATCACTTTGGTAGTAAATGATATATTACTTCATAAATGTATTCTTGATTCTAGGGCTTCTACCAATGTGATGTCTTTAAAGGTCATGAATCAATCAGGCTTGAAGATCACAGGACCTTACAAGAATGTTTGTGAGATTAATTCCAAAGCTATCCAAGTTTGTGGTGTGATCAAAGACCTTAAGGTTCACCTTGCTACTTGTTACCCTCTCAAGGGTAACAACCTTTGGATACCCTTACAATGATATCATGTACCTGCTTGCATGAGATTTCATTCATCTCTGACCAGTTCTAGACTCAGTCCCTTCTATTCTCCAATTCTGATAAGATGCCAGATTGATGAACCATGATGTGCTTACTTCATGGAATTGACCTTTTTTTTTAAATACCTACAACACAGTTGCTATTGTGACGTCTTGGAGTGTTGCTCCAATAGCAACCACATCGGAGCTGATACCTCTTACCGTTGCTATTGCAACCTCTGCTAACGTTACTATTGCCACCTTTGCTGACGTCGCTCTTGCCACCTTTGTTGACGTCGCTCTTGCCACCTTTGCTGACGTCGCTCTTGCCACCTCTGCTAAGGTCTCTCTTGCCACCTCTGCTGACGTCGGTCTTACGACGTCTTGGAGTCTTACCATCGCTCTTGCCACCACTACGTATGTCAGTCGTACAACGTCCTGGAGTTTTGCTCTCATAGAAACCACGTCGGAGTTGATACCTTTTACCGCCGTTATTGCCACCATTTCCTACATCGGTCTTACAACGCCTGGAGATGTCACTCCCAATGCAAACATGTAGTGGAGATCAACAAAATGGGACGTCAGAATTTTGATGTCTATGACATCATTGAAGCGAAAGCTATATGGGGTTTGGACAGTCAAATCCGAGATGACACATGTCTGCATGAAACGTCGCAATAGAGACGATATCTATGCCGCCGAAAAAGCAACGTCATATGAAACAACGTTTGAGGGGGTCCGATGTTTGTTGTTCTCCCGAAAATATAAAGTGGCAATTGCGTCGAACACGTCATCAGAATTTGACCCAAATGTACTAGTGTCATTAAATATGGTTATACATCTATGAACAACTATGTATATATATCTATATGTCCATGCAAAAGAAAATGATAGAAATAGTTGTATGTTTCTATTGGTTATTAATATATATATAAGTGGTCGTATAGACATATATGTGTTCATGTGTGAGGAATGGGCTATATTCCTATTGAACATTGAATTAGATATTTAATTGAGTTACTATTTCAAATATGTACAAGCGTCATAAAGAATAGATAGAACGAATAACATTCCACATATATATTTACATATTCTTTATGTTTATAACCACAGAAAACAATGATTCAATAGTCTACAAATGTATGTAAAAGTAGCTGCTACATTCAATGAACCTTGTTCAAAGTGGTTTTCAAAACAACCTGTGTATTCAATTGAAAATAATTACAAAACAACATGTGTGTCCATTTGATCATGATTCAAATTATTACAGTGACCATCGGCCAAAGACTCCATTACCACTTGTAGACAAAATCTAAGGAGAATGCATAAGTATGTATGCCCAGATCAAAACTCGAATACCTTTCGAGCAGGAGGTTTTCGTTGATCTGCTTCCCTCGTTTGTTTTAACTTGCAAAAAGAGAACAGACGATAGGTTTAGTAAAACTATGCTAAGTATTTTTGGAAATGAAATAGTATAACAATTAAGTCAAAACAATACTTAGCTTGAATTCAACAAAGAATCAGTTCGCCACTTGTGCTTGTGCGATGATCTATCCACAATCCAAAGGGGGAGGAGTGGACCCAAAATCAGTTGACGGGTACCCTCGCAAAACCAAACAGGGCCCCATTGTTGAAATAATGTAACTGCAAAGTGTGTTCTAATTATTATTGATATATTATTCATTGGATCAATCCCCATTATGGATTGATCATGTCAGCTATTGTAAAAGGACCAAATCCCCTATTGCAGATTGGTCATAATGTAATTGTAATAGGAAAAAGAAGAAGTCGGCCCCAGAATATAATAAAGGTGGTTATAACCACCTAGATTGAGAAGTCGGCCCTGCCAATGAACAGACACTTCACACGTGCCAGATTTGTATAAATAAGGAGGCTAGCACCTCACTTAGACACACAATTCACTTGCTCATTGAGAGACAAGTTTCGGAACTACAGTTGGAGAAGAGAGAGAGAGAGAGGCGCATATTTAGGAGAGGACTTTATGTATTTGTTTGAGTTATCTCTTGGCATTGTATTGGTTATCTATAATAAGGAAGTTTTGTTGGGTTTTCTTCCCCTAAAGAGTTTTTCAGGATAAATGTTGTGTCACTTGTGATTGTGTATTTCTCAGTGATCTTGTCTTATGTTGTTGTTATCTATTGAAATGCAAAGAAATATAATAATGGCTTAAACATTAACATGGTATCAGAGCCAAGTTGAAGAAAGCATCTTTCACAAGAGTGAAAAACGTCACGGTTGTCGTACATGCAAATTAGGGCTTTTTGATGGTGAAGCATTTCAGCCCTAAAACTATATAGAAAAGTGCACCCTCCCCCAAGGATTACTTTGGCACTCTCAGTGCACCTTTTCAGTGGCTATATCTCCTAGAAAGTGAAACCCTAGTTTCACAAAGTACCAGAAGTACTAGAAAACCAGTGTACCAGAAGTACCAGAAGTACCAGAAAACCAAAAGCACCAGTCCAGAAATCCGTAGATCAAGTTTGGAGGAGAAAAAGTTGGATTTTCTCAGATCCAAACACACCAGGCTACTCGCCTCAACCAAGTGCACCTCTTGGTAAGTTCAAAATTTAATTTTGAGCATTGTCATTTTTCGGTCATTTTCCTAGCTCCAGGTAAAAGATGTTTGCAAGCACTAAGCTTGTTGACAAGATGGAAGGTGTGGAAAACTTTTGTGCCTGGAAGTATAGGATTGGACTCATTCTTGAAGAGAATGACCTAGCAAAATTCGTCAAAGGAAAAATTCTGGAACCCAATGATGCTGCAGAAAAAAATCCAAACATCAAAAGGATACAATTAGAGCCAAAAGAATCATTGCAGATTCAATCAAACACCACCTGATTCCTTATGTGTCATCAAAGAAGACTCTGAAAAAAATGTTTGATTCCTTGACCAGACTATATGAAGGGAAGAACATAAACCGGAAGATGAATCTAAGAACTCAATTAAAGAACACAAGGATGCAGAAAGGAGAAACGATTCAGGAATACTTTTCCAGAATCTCAAAATTCAAAGAACAATTAGAAGCAATTGGAGACACCATAGACGAAGACGAACTCATAATGATGGCCCTAAATGGTCTCACAAGACCTTGGGATGCATTCATCCAAATGATATGTGCCAGAACGGAGAAACTGAAGTTTGATAGTCTATGGGAAGAATGCATTCAAGAAGAAACAAGAGTAGCTAACCGTGAAGCACTACTGGCAAGAGACGATAATCAAGCCCTAGCTACTCACACCAAAAGAGGAAGGAAGAAACCCTACTTCTAGAAGGAGACTCATAAAGAGCCTCAACCACCAAACAAATTCAATTATAAAGAATCTCATACAAGGAGATTTCATAAGAAAGGACAACGAAAGGAAAGAGATTACTCATCTGTACAATGGTACCATTGTGACAAGATGGGACACATTGCAAAATTATGTCCAGCTAGACAAGAAGAACACAAGAGGAAACATAAGAGGCACCATGCCCATGCAGTCGAAGATGAAGATCCACCCGCAAAGATGATAAGAGGGCAGATTAAAGATCATGTCTTAATCTTGTCCCTCTCAGGATCGGTAACACCTGGAGAGGACACTTGGCTCATTGATAGTGGCACATCCAAGAACATGAGGGGACAAAGAGACATCCTCTCTTGTATTTCAGAAAAGAAATTTTCTCAGAAAGTCACACTTGGAGATGATTACCAATATCCCATCAAGGGAGTGGGAGAATCAAACTACAAACTTAATTCAGGGAATTCATTGAAGACGAAGGACATACTATATGTACCAGGTTTGACAAAGAACCTACTCTCCATTTTAGCTTTAGAAAAGAAAGGCTTCAGATTTGCCTTTATAGATGGAGAAGTTCTTATGTGGGCTAAAGGAGAAACCATAAATGAAGCAATCATCATTGGAAGTGAAGAAAATGGCGTGTATAAACTAAAGGGTCACTCAGAGGCTACCATGACCCGTGCCATTGAAAACTCATGTGAACTTTGGCATAGAAGATTATCTCACATCAACTACAAGGTGCTACCATACATATGCAAAGTGGTCACAGGTTTACCAGAACTCAAGGTTGACCATGAAGGCATATGCAATGGATGTGCACAAGGGAAGAACATCA
>JASDQU010102021.1:275643-286643 GCA_032191745.1 Picea mariana
CATTCAGATGAAAGAATGGGCAGATGCCATGACAGAGGAATACCAATCCATAATAAAGAATGATGTATGGGAAATAGTTCCCAGACCGAAGAGTAAACATGTGGTATCCTCCAAATGGCTCTTCAAAATAAAACATGTTGCTGACGGAAGTATTAAGAAGTATAAAGCAAGATTTTTCGCTCGTGGCTTTTCTCAAAAGGAAGGCATTGACTATGAAGAGACATTCGCTCCACTAGCCAGATACACTTCTATCAGAACCATCATAGCCCTTGTAACTAAGATGAAGTGGAAATTGCACCAAATAGACGTAAAGACAGCTTTCCTAAATGGTGTCATCGAAGAAGAAGTGTATATAGAGAAACCTAAAGGATTTGAAGTTGAATACAGGAAGTCTCGTGTCTGCAAGTTGAAGAAAGCCTTGTACGGATTGAAGCAAGCTCCTAGAGCTTGGTATGGCCGTATAGACAGTTTCTTGATGAGCTTGGGCTCTACCAAGAGTAAAGTAGATTCTAAGATCTACTTCAAGGTTATGAACGATGAGCCAGTGATACTATTGCTATATGTGGATGACTTATTCTTAACTGGAGAAGAAAATATCATCACCGAATGTAAGAAGAGACTCGCCTCAAAATTTGAAATGAAAGACCTTGACCTAATGCATTATTTATTAGGTCTTGAGATATGGCAGAGTCCAGAGAGAATCTTCCTTAATCAAGGGAAGTATTCAGTCGAAATCTTGAAGAGATTTGACATGTTGGAGTGCAAGTCCATGAATACACCCATGGAAGCAAAGATGAAGTTGTTGGTCGATACTTCGTCAGAATTGATTGATGCCACATTGTATAGACAGATTATAGGATCACTGATGTACCTGACGAACACCAGACCAGACATTTGTTTTGCCATGAACACCTTGATTCAGTTTTTGGTAGAACCCAGACATGTTCACCTAGTGGATGCAAAACATGTGATGAGATACCTTAAGGGTACATTAGATTATGGTCTTAGTTATGATGGAGACCATGATTTCACATTGAGTGGGTACACTGATTCAAATTGGGCAGGAAGTGCTTCTGACAGGAAAAGTACCTCAGGATGTTGTTTTAGTTTGGGATCAGCCATGATCTCGTGGCAAAGTAGGAAGCAATCCAACATTACTCTCAGCACAGCAGAAGCAAAATACATTGTTGCATGTTCTGCTAGCTACAAAGCTATATGGCTTCGAAAGTTGTTGACCGGCCTATTTGAACTAGAGATGGAAGCAACCACGATCCTATGTGACAACCAGAGCTGCATAAAGATGATAGAGAATTATGTATTCCATGACAGGTCGAAGCACATAGAGATTCGCTACCATTACATCTGTGACATGGTGCAGAGAGGAGCCATAAAGCTCCAGTACGTTAGCACGGATGAACAGGTTGTTGATGTGTTGACCAAGCCTCTATCTCGTGTAAAGTTTGAGTACTTTAGAGTTAATCTTGGTATAGCTCGAAAGGATCTTCCTCAAAAGGGGGAGTAGGGATTAGTTGTTTTGATGAGACATCTCTTGCTTCCAACTTCATTGCTGTGACGTAAAGCAAGAAGATGAGATGAGACTAAGACTGTGCTTCTGGCTTGACAACTGTGACATAAAGCCAGTCTAGTATCTTGCTTCCAACCTAATGGTTGTGACGTAAAGCAAGATAATGAGATGAGACTAGTATTGTGCTTCCGGCTTGACAGCAGTGACGTAAAGACAGTCTAGTATATTGCTTCCAACCTGATGGTTGTGACGTAAAGCAAGACGATGAGATGAGACTAGTACTATGCTTTTGGTTTGACAGCTATGATGTAAAGCCAGTCTAGTATCTTGCTTCCAACCTGATGGTTGCAATGTAAAGCAAGATGATGAGATGAGACTAGTATTGTGATTCCGGCTTGATAGTTGTGACGTAAAGCCAGTCTAGTATCTTGCTTCCATCTTGATTGTTGTGACGTAAAGCAAGACGAGTACCTTGCTTCCATCTTGATTGTTGTGATGTAAAGAAAGATGAGTATTGTGCTTCCAACCTTATAGTTGTGATGTAAATCCAGTTCAGTATTATGATGATGAGCCAGCCTCGTGTTGTGATGATGATGTATTCGTTTTATACTAATTCATATTGATGTAGATGATGATTGCATTCCTTTGTGAATGACGATGTTGTCGATGAAGAAAACTTATGATGATTTATAGATACGCTAGTCAATGTTCCAAGATGATATTGATGATGTTGTCCTCATGATGTTGTTGATGATAAAGGCCTCTCTCTCGTCTGATGTTGTTGTAGAATACCCTTCTTGTTAAGGGGGAGTGTTGAAATAATGTAACTGCAAAGTGTATTTTGATTATTATTGATATATTATTCATTGGATCAATCCCCATTATGGATTGATCATGTCGGTTATTGTAAATGGACCAAATCCTCTTTTGTAGATTGGTCATGATGTAATTGTAATAGGCAAAAGAAGAAGTCGGCCCTAGAATATATTTAAGAGGCCCCTGAATATAATAAAGGTGGTTATAACCACCAAGATTGAGAAGTCGGCCCTGCCAGTGAAGAGACACTTCACACGTGCTAGATTTGTATAAATAAGGAGGCTAGCGCCTCACTTAGACACACATTTCACTTGCTCATTGAGAGACAAGTTTTAGAACTGCAGTTGGAGAAGAGAGAGAGAGAGAGGCGCATCTTCAGGAGAGGACTTTTTGTATTTGCTTGAGTTATCTCTTGGCATTGTATTGGCTATCTATAATAAGGAAGTTTTGCTGGGTTTTCTTCCCCTAGAGGGTTTCCCAAGATAAATGGTGTGTCTCTTGTGATTGTGTATTTCTCGGTGATCTTGTCTTATGTTGTTGTTATCTATTGAAATGCAAAGAACTATAATAACGGCTTAAACATTAACACCCATCAGTGATTTAATGTAACTGTAACTAGTGCTTTTGTATACACAGAGCATAAGTTATGAATTATACGGTGATAAAGTAAATACATAGAGCACAATTGTGAATCCCCACATAGGGTAAAACAATGCTTTTGTATACACTGAGCGTAAGTTGTGATTTACACGGTGTAGTATAAATTACATAGAGCGTAAATCTAATTTTCCCACAAAGGATTTAAAACTGCTTTCTATAATCACATAGGGCACATTTATGAATCCACAGAGAGGGTAAGTAACACATTGCGTACATAGAGAATGAATTACGAGTTATAGAACCCATTACATAGTTTGAAATCACGTCTGTGTAAACGAGGATTGAACCCGATGAGCGGTAGACCCTTTTTTGTAAACGATTCAACTCTAATGAAAGAAAATTAAGTGGCTATGGGAAAGCCCACAGAGGCAAATGTTTGCAAACCAAAGGACATAGACAGAGTACGTGTAATACTCTACCATTTTTTGCTATAAATATAAACCGGAGGTAATTTACAAATTGCTTTATAAAACACAGAGGAAAAATTACGAACAGAGGATCGATGTTATAGTGTATATATATCTTTGCTTTATAAAAAACATAGAAGGTAAATTATGAAATAAAGGGTTAAAAATTGCCCAATACATATTCACTATTCAAACACTAAATGTAAATTACAAACAGAGGGTTAATTTTTTCCCTATATATATTCTTGTATAGAGCCCATATGGTAACTCACAAGCATAGGGTTAACTATTTCCATGTACACAGAGTACGATTTATGAAATGCCAACAGAAGAGTTATTTTTGCCACACTTTTATGCATAGTGTATCTACGAATTTCCACAGAGTGATAATGAAAATACACTGAACACATCCACGAAATCCTTAGAGGATTAATTCAGTATATATACATATATTCACGCAGAGAAAATACAAGTTCCACAAAGTCCTAATGCAAAACCCACAGGGCGCAAATCTTCAAAGGATTAAATCCATGCAAATATGCTTACACAGAGTATCCATTACAAAAGTCCACAGAAATGCTAACAGAATAACCCAGAACATAATTACGAATTACATTGTGTTAACATTTCTTACACAGAGTGTAGATTACGAGATTCCCCACAGAGAATAGACAAATATATATGCGTAAATGATAATGGTTAACAACGTCATGACAGTAGATACAAGAAAAACGTGAAAGGAACATCGACAGTTTAATTGTCAAAATGATTTTGAACACAAGAGAACCATAAGCAATGATAGGCTAGAAGAGCATCAACCAACCCAGGAAATACTCTAACCCCAGTCCCGAGAAATTTAAACCAGAGGAGCCCTGGGAGGAAAACACTTACGGAGACGAAATGCTAATACATTGCTAACCCTCAACAACTGACCAAACAAATTTTTATTTATGTAGAGTACTGAAGCAATGAAGTTCTTGCTTACCTTGAGCAGAAGAACAACCAGAGATGCGTTGCCTCCTCCCATTGTGTTTACCAGAGTCAAGCCCCCATATCATCGACCATGGAGAGCAGGTGCAAGGATTGCATACAGAGAAAAGGGAATTTTCGCGCAGAGACAATCGTTACAATGAGCAAAGGGCAAGCAATGGACGGTTGTTACCTTGATTCTCGTTAGAGGAGTAACGCAGTAGGTACACGCCAGTACCTCCACCATGTGAAACCATGGATATGGTGAGTCTACATTAGACGTGGTATCCGAAGTGTCAAGTTCGAGAGGTACAGTTCAGGTCTCCATTAATGGATTAGCCAGGGGTTAACTGCCTACGGGATCTAGACTAACATTTTCCATTAAACAAATTCAAACCAATTTATTGTTGGGTCGTGTTTCTAGTCAGTTATGGTTACAAACTGTATGTGTGTAATGGTATATGCTCGCTACTCTAAGATAAGGGCATTCTTCATATGGTTCCCAACACGTTAAGCGTTATGATTAATGACATGTATCATTGGGGAATGTTGCTAGAGATATGTTAATCTTGTAGCGATTATGTGTGTTAAACGATAACTATGTCATTAGGCTAAAATCTTATGTCGCAATAGTATCCTATGTACTAAAAGTTATGCAATACTATGGATAGATTTAGTATCATATATTAAAACGATATATTTATGTTATGGATAGTGTTGTATATCTAATCCATCAAATAGGTAATATGGTAAACAATATATGCATAAGTATGTTAATATGGACAGAGTTAAGGTTATGGTATCCATAGGCTAGTTTGTGTGATAAACAATATATATATTGACATGGATAGTGTGAATACTATGGAATACATACGATAGTTACATAGTAAACTATATGAATGTATGTCATTATGGATAAGTACTAATTGTTATGGGTAGACTATATGATAGTCAATAGTCTTTAGGTTATTACGCACTGTGACTTTTTGTATAGCATAATTTAACACAAAAAAGGTAGATATTCTAAGGGCTATGATAGCCCTGGTCGCAATTGTACTAATTACAAAATAAGTATAAGATTCCAAATTCAGTAGCGACAATAAATCTACTCTACTTACAATAAAGGAAATAAAAGTGTGTTTTGATCAAATGTTGAAGATTCGAGGAGCTTTAATGTCCCCTAACAAAAAAAAAAAATTATTTGGGAAATTTGGGGTACATTGCATATGGTATCAAAGTTGAAGGTTACAACACTTGGACCTCAGGGAAAGGCCAAATTAGTTTAAGTTCTATTTTTCTGTTAAAGAAAAAGATAACAAATATGTTTATTGTTACAAACAGAAAAATTGTTGGTCTGTTGTGATAATGGCAACACAAAATGAAGAAGAGATCAGACTTAAAGACAAAGTAAAGATACAATTATTCTTAAGTTGTATACCACAGTGATACAAAGACATAATTGAATTTGACAATCCCAAGACTTTAAGCGAAGTATTTACAAAGGACTGTATGTGTTATGATCAGTACAAACAGAGGTCTGAAATTCCCAAGGCATGGAAGGACAAGAAACAGGACAGAATGAATCAGCAAAAGAAAGGCTTCCAACCAGCCCATTTCTGGATATGGCAAAGAACTTCCAAAAGAAAGATTATCATTCCAACACCTAGAGTGCTCAAGGTGGAGGTAGACCAGTTAATCTGGGAATCAAGAAATTTGGGGACAATCCCAGAGAACCATTAAAGTGTTGGGAGTGTGGAGAACCTTACTTGAGGAGGAACTGTCCACGCTTAATTTCCATAGCAAGAACTGCATTCCATAACCTGCAAGAAGCTTCTAAAGTAGGAGATATGGGCAGAAGCATGCACATAATTAATGCATCTATAGATGGCATACAAGTTGATCATTTATCCACTATCATGGAGGTTGAAGGTAAAATTCATGATAACCGCATTTCTATTTTAATTGACCCAGGAGCTAGTATGAGTTATGTTACCTCCGATTTAGTTGAATTAAATAAGCTCAAGAAAGTAAAGCTTGCTAAGTCCTGGTTAGTATAGTTAGCAACGGAGACTAAGAGAAAAGTAACAGATTTCATTTATGAATGTGAACTCAACATAGATGGCCAAAGTACAAAGTTAAATCTGAATATTTTTCCTTTGGGATCTTACAATATAATCATTGGAATGGACTGGTTAGAGAAACATAAAGTAATTTTAAATGGTTACGAAAATTCACTTACTTATAGAGATGAAAACAACACGGTTATGACGATACAAAGGATCAGAAAACCAGTTTCGGTTAGGCAAATATCAACCATGCAGTTTAAGAAATGTATGAATAAAGGCTACCAAGTTTATGTTGTTCAAGTAACTAATCTGCTAGAAAAGGAAAATAAACCCATTCTAGAAGACTTTGCAGTCCTACATGGGAGTAGAGATGTATTTGTGGATGAAATACTAGAACTGCCTCCAAGAAGAGAGATAGATTTATCTATTTATCTACTACATGGATCTACCCCGATATCTAAGCCACCTTATAGAATGAGTTTACCCGAATTAACAGAGATGAAAATTCAGCTGCAAGAACTGTTAGATAAAGAATATATATGACCAAGTGTATCGCCTTGGGGAGCATCGATTATTTTCGTTGAAAAGAAAGATGGGACTTTAAGGCTATGCATTGACTATCGACAACTAAATAATATGATGATTAAAAATAAGTATCCTTTACCCAAAATTAATGATATGTTTGACCAAGTGGGGGGAGCAAAGATCTTCTCTAAGTTAGACATAAGGTCTAGTTATCACCAAGTCAGAATAAAGGATGAAGATATAAATAAAATAGAATTTAGAACACGATACAGACACTGTGAGTTTGTCGTAATTTTGTTTGGTCTCATTAATGCACCAACAACCTTTATGTGTTTGATGAATAGTATATTCAGTCAATATTTGGATAAATTTGTATTGGTGTTTATCGATGATATTCTAGTTTACTCGAAAACGGAAGAAGAACATGAAGAACATCTGAAAATAGTATTGCAGACCTTAAGGAAACACAAGTTGTATGCAAAGTTTGACAAATGCGACTTCTATCAAAGAATGATACAATACCTAGGACACGTGATATCCGAAGAGGGTATTACAGTTGATCCATAGAAGATAAAAGCCATTATGGAATGGCATCTCCCTAAGGATGTAGCAGACATCAGATCATTTATGGGAATTACCAGTTATCACCGCAAATTTATCGAATGATTTTTTAAGATCGTGTATCCAATTACATCTCTACAAAAAAAGGGAATAAGGTTTACTTGGTCACAAAACTGTCAGGACAGCTTTAATAAGATAAAGTGACTATTAACTACAACACCTATTCTAAGGGTAGCGGATCCTGATAAAGACTTTACAGTTTGTGTGGATGCAAGCAAAGAAGGCTTGGGAGGTGTTCTAACACAAGAGGGACATGTCATCTGTTACGAATCACATAAATTGAAGGAACATGAATGAAAATACGTTACACATGTTTTGGAGTTAGCAGTCGTAAATCGTGCGCTGAAAATGTGGCGACATTACTTAATGGGGAGAAAATTTATGCTACTAACCGACAACAGTGGAGTGAAATTTTTATTCATTCAACCAGATCTCAATGCAAGGCAAGCGAGGTGGCTAGCATTTTTAAGTGGATTTGATTTCGAAGTAAGACACATCAAAGATGAAGAAAACAAAGTCGCATATGCCCTAAGCCGAAGGACTAACAGACTTTTTGAGATAAGTGTTAGCAAAGCAGAAAATGACATCGAACAAAGAATAAAATCTGCAAGATGTAATGACGAAAAATACATCAAAACAACAACAAAATTAGAGGGAAGTGCAGAAAAACTAGACAAAACATATCTGATTTTAGATAAAAATGGACTGCTAAGGTTCAAAAACAAGTTGTACATACATAATTTTGTTGATTTAAAATCAACAAATCTTAACGAATTGCACAAAAAGCCATATTTTGGTCATCCAGGATACCAAAAAATGATAACAACCTTAAGAAATTTGTTTTATTGGCCTAACATGAAAAGTGAAACAGCTGAATACTTATCTAAATGCTTAGATTGTCAACAGGTAAAGGTTGAACATGATCCAGGTGGATATCGAGGGCCACCCACCTTTTCCAAATGGCTCAAAACAGTTTTCTGGCCATTTTGGCAATTTACTATTTTTAGCAGGTTTTAACTTCCGAGGCCATTTTGAGGGACTAAATGAAGTTTTTTTGAGATCGAGGTTCTCAATGATAGTTGAAGGCATGATTGAGTCCCCAAAATGAATCTCCTCGACAATACCTTTCCAACGAGCTATCACACGCCTAAAACAGAGATCGTATGCAAACGTTACAACCCCAGGAAGTTGATGCACCAACTTACCCAAACGGGGCCCACATGACTTTTGGCGCTTCATCTCCTAGGGTTAGGTTTTTGGATGTCTAGGACTTTTGGAATTCTCGATTGTTGTAAAAATGCCTCCAGAGCCTCATTGTAACCATCTTCTTCTTGCGAATGCGAGTAGCCATCACATCTCTTCTCAGAGATAAGCTGCCACCATTCTAGCGAGTCTTTCACTCTGTGTTTTTACAGTCTCTGTACATTTATTTCATTAATAGAAATTGTGTATTACTGTATATCTGTGTTTATGGTTGCATCTCTGATATATTTTTGTTATATTACTGGATATACGCGATATCTTTGTGCATTTCTTTATTATATCTCCGCTCTCATTTCGTGCCGAAAATAATCCAGATCAGAACATCAGCATCCAACCGATCTGCTACAGCCTCTACCTATACCAGAATGGAAGTGGGAGATTATCTCATTGGACTTCATCATAGGTTTGCCTAAGACTCAAAAGAAAAATGACTTGGTTATGGTAGTGATTGATAAACTTAGCAAATCTGCACATTTTATACCTGTGAAATCTACTTATAAAGCAATTAATATCGTTGAAATATTTATGAAAAAATATTTAGACATTAGACATCAGTTGAGTTTTCCTACAATAATGGCTATCAGACATCAGCTAAGATGAGTCCCTTCGAAGCATTGTACGGAAGGAAATGCACAACTCCGATTAGTTGGCATAATCCAGTTGACAGACTTATGATGGATCGGAAATGCTCCAGGAAATGGAGAAAAGGGTACAACAAAATTTAAAAGAGGTCCAAGACAGACAAAAAAGCTACGTAGATTTAAAAAGGAGACACTGGGAATTTCAAATTGGGGACCATGTATATTTGAAATTCAAAGCAAGGAGAAACTCTCTAAATCTAGGAAATTTTTCAAAGTTGTCGCCCAGGTTTGGTGGCCCTTCGAGATTTTAGGTTGAATTGGGCCAGTGGCATATCAAATTGCACTTCCTGAAACTTAAAAGTTCATAATGTTTTTCATGTTTCCTTATTGAAAAAGTATATGCATGATCCTACTTACATCATTGATTGGAACATGGTGTAGGTGGAACCAGAAGGCAAGTTCCAAGCGTAACCTATATGCATTCTAGACAAGAAAGAAACAGTACTACGGAATAGAACCATCGCCCAGGTAAAAGTGCAATGGAAGCACTTTAGCCCTGAGGAGGCCACTTGGGAATTGGAGGAAGATTTGCAGAAATCTTATCCAACCCTATTCCGAGAGAGGAATGAACATTGAGTACAATGTTGTACTTAATGGGGAGAGGATGTAATATCCCAAAAAAAATTAGAATATTAAAGTCTAAGTGTACTTGGGAATAAATTTTCGTTTTTGGAAAATTCGGATTTGGAACTTATTTTCCATTTGTGGCAAATCTGAATTTGGAATTTTATTATTGTAATTAATTATTTATGATTGTTGGGAAAACATTTGACTTGCCCAACTAACTTCTTTGATTGTGACACATGTGAAAGAATTTTTTTTTATAAATTAAATGCTGGAAGACAAATGGAACAGCCAGGTTAAAAATAGTTGACCATGACTCCATGAGTGGAGAACAGATTTGAGTTACCTCAAGGTTGATTTTTACAAGTGGCAAATGTCGATTTTGACCACTAGCAGCCCCTAAAAATTAGGGATTTGTAAAGCTATGAATTGCCCAAGGAGGGAAGGAAAGACCTAGGCACAAGATTCATATAAAAACAACATATGGAGGAGGCAGGAAGATGCTTAGTATGTTGGAGAAAGGAAACTACTTGTTGTTATGAACACTATTAGTGTGAGGCAAGAGAATTTCCGATCTGTGGAAGGTGATTATAGCTAAGGAGGATCATTTCAGTTTTCCCTTATGGACTCATGGTCAGGCTAGGGGTTGAACAGGACAAGTAAACTTGGTTGTTATGTTCTACAATTGGGTGGAACATGGTTGTCCCATTTGTGTCCCAGCATCAGATTTTCAGATATGTACCTTTACTTGCATTCCTTGTCAATAATATGTTTGATTATTAATTGTTAGGAATGTGATGGTTTATGCGATGATAGTATATACATATATATGTGCTCACTTCGCAGAAATAGCAGAACTATTGTATGTTCTATTAAGCATGAAATAGGGTTACATATATATAAATGATTGTATGTACACATATAGGTATTCATACATAAAGAA
>JASDQU010102021.1:305314-326774 GCA_032191745.1 Picea mariana
ATATATATATATATATATATATATATATATATATATATAAACATACAACCATTTTTATCATTTTCTTTTGCATGGACATATAGATATATATACACAATTGTTCATAGATGTATAACCATATTTAATGATAACAGGAACATACAATAGTTCTATCATTTCTTTATGTATGAATACCTATATGTGTACATACAGTCATTTATATATATGTAACCCTATTTCATGCTTAATATAACATACAATAGTTCTACTATTTCTGCCAAGTGAGCACATATATATGTATATACTATCATCACATAAACCATCACATTCCTAACAATTAATAATCAAACAGAATATTGACAAGGAATGCAAGTAAAGGTACATATCTGAAAATCTGATGATGGGACACAAATGGAACAACCACGTTCCACCCAACCATAGAACATAACAACCAAGTTTAGTTGTCCTGTTCACCCCCTAGCTTGACCATGAGTCCATAAGGGAAAACTGAAATGATCCTCCTTAGCTATAGTCACCTTCCACAGATAAGAAATTCCCTTGCCTCACACTAACAGTGTTCATAACAACAAGTAGTTTCCTTTCTCCAACATACTAAGCAGCTTCATGCCTCCTCCATATGTTGTTTTTATATGAATCTTGTGCCTAGGTCTTTCCTTCCCTCCTTAGGAAATTAGCAGCTTTACAAATCTCTGATTTTTAGAGGCTGCTAGTGGTCAAATTCCACATTTTTCACTTGAAAAAATCAGCCTTGAGGTAACTCAAATCTGTTCCCCACTCATGGAGTCGTGGTCAGCTATTTTTAACCTCATTGTTCCATTTGTCTTCCAACATTTAATTTATAAAAAGTCTGTCTTTCACACGTGTCACAATCAAATAAGTTAGTTGGGCAAGTCAAATCTTTTTATTATCTGCTTTGAACACTTGTAATTCCACGATAAGGTTCTTCATTGTTTCCAGAAACTGGGTGGCTGAACTTCCTTCGCTGTTATACCTAGGTTCTTTAGGAAGTCCTTGATCGAGATTCTCTTCAAGTCTGATCTCTCTTCATTTTGTGCTGCCATTATCACAACAGACCAACAATTTTTCTATTTGCAACAATAAACATATTTGCAAGTTTTTTCCTTAAAAGGAAAATAAAAATTAAACTAATTTGGCCTTGCCCCGAGGTCCAAGTGTTGAAACCTTCAACTTTAATACCATATGTAATGTACCCCAAATTTCCCAAATAATTTTTTTTTTGTTAGGGGACATTAAAACTCCTTGACTCTTAAACATTTGATCAAAACACACTTTTATTTCCTTTATTGTAAGCATAGTAGATTTATTGTCGCTACTGGATTTGGAATCTTATACTTATTTTGTAATTAATGCAATTACGACTAGGGCTATCATAGCCCTTAGAATATCTACCTTTTATGTGTTAAATTATGTTATACAAAAAGTCATAATGCGTAATAACCTAAAGACTATTGACTATCGTATAGTCTACCCATAACAATTAGTACTTATCCATAATGACATACATTCATATAGTGTACTATGTAACTATCATATGTATTTCATAGTATTGACACTATCCATGTCAATACCCAAAAAAACGTCGTTTAGGGCCTCAAAACAACTCCGGAAGTTCACGACCCGAAAAATTGCTAAAAATAGTAAATTACCAAAATTGTCAAAAAGTTGTTTTGAGCCAGCTGGAAAAGGTGGGTGGCCACCGACATCCACCTGAATCAATCCTTCTTCCTTAGGAAACAACGGTCTCCATTGCATTGAGTGCCCGGGGGAGAGGGAAAAGCGTTTGCTGAATCTACATCTTAATGAGTTGCTGGCCTTGTTGGGGAATTTGTGCTGCTTAGCTTGTTGAAGGTTGTCACGAACATGTGGCTAGAAGGGTTGGACCATTTTAACCAGTCTGACGACATGAGGTGCCTGTGTGTAGAAGGAATCTTTACACTTTGCTACAATCTTGTCGACCTGCTTCTGCTGGATAGAAGGTGATTGGGTCGAGGTTGTAGTGGTTGCAGTATCCTTCTTTTCACTCTTTGAACAGATTGTGAAGACGCTGAATTTTGTAGTATGAGATACTACCTTGCGACACTGTTTAGGTGGGACAGTAGTTGGAACTACCTCTGGTACTCTGTAGAGATGACCCTCCAAAGTAACAATGACACTATGGGGTCGAGACTCATAAACAACATGGTGCTTCCACATATATGGTTGGCCCAATAGAGCATCACAGACATCCAATGGGGCAACATCACATAATACCTCATCCTTGAAGGGTTGGATGTCGTATGGCAATCGACACTGTTGGTTGACACGAAGATCTCTCCCTTGGCGAAGCCACCCGATATTGTATGGCTGGGGGTGTGGTGTTGTCAACAATACCAATTGTTTGACGACCTCTGCAGAGATGAGGTTCTTCTGGCTTCCACTATCAATAATAAAATGCAACGAGGTCCCCTTCACCCACATTTGTGAATAAAAAAGGCACTCCCCCTCTTCAGGATCTGTTGGTTCTTCTGGTTGAATTGTTGCGGTCACGACAATAGCAGTGGGGTATATGTCGATGATCTGTCTTTTACCAGTATTTTCAGAATCAGATTCTGAGTCAAGGTTCGGCTCCTTGTCTTTGATCTCAGCCACCAATGACTATTTTGAGCGACACTCCTCAGTGTTGTGCCAGGGGCTTTTGTGGAAATCGCACCATTTTTCGGTGTCCTTCTTTGTCTTTCTGTGACCCTTCTTTTCCTGTGGCTTGGACTGGTTTTCGGGAGATTGTTTGTTAGGGCCATCTTTGTCATATTGTTGCGGATTTGCAAACCCAAACTCCCGTTTGTTCTGGTGCTTAAATTTTTGCTTGATTTTAACAGCAAATCGATAAGCAACACCGAGTGATGAGATGTCCAAAAAATCCATTTCAGTTTGGATGTATCTGTGTAGAGCCCCATGGTATTTCAGAACCAAATGTCGTTTGAGTCTTTGATACCCATCTTGGTGTGCAAGGTATGGAAGGTATTGGTGAAATCCGGAACTGCTTGGCCCCTCTCTTACCACAGTGTGGTCCATCTCATGTACTGGTCCTCATAGTTGCCAACAGGGTAATATTGTTCCTTTACCGTATCTACAAAAACATCCCAAGTGGGCTCGACCCCATATATTCCAGACTCCTCTGTGGAACTTTGCTCCGAGTAAGTTTCCCACCAGTGTTTGATATGGGGGAGAGCTTTAAGGAGTGCAAAGGTGATCTTTTCCCTGTTGGAAAAATTATGAACAGAGAAATAACCTTCTAACAGATTTAACCATTTGTCTTGGGCATCCGCATCTATCTGACCTTCAAATATGGGAATATCAAAATTAACATGTACCTTGAAAGGAGAGGTGCTTCCAAAGTGGTTGTTTGATGAAGATGCGTCTGTTGCTATCGGCAAGCGTTGAAGGACGTGGGAAAAATTCTCCATCATTTCATCCCTCTGTCACGTGAGAGCTTGGTCAAGCAACAGATTGATAGGATCATCTGCTCCGTCGTTTTTCTTTTCTTCCGCCATGGAGGGTTTCTTGGCGTGCGAGAGCGATTTTCTTCAAGAGAGACAAGATCGAGACCCAACTTGCTATACTCAGACCTCGTCGGGGACATGCACTGAAAAAAAACAATCAAGAGCAGCCTCCTCTGATACCACTGATCCAGATTATATTCAGCACAAAATGAGAGCAGAGATATAATAAAGAAATGCACAGAGATATCGCAAATATCCAATAATATAACAAAAATGTACAGAGACTGTAAAATACAGAGTGAAAGTCTTGCTAGAATGGTGGCAGCTTATCTCTGAGAAGAGATGTGAAGGCTACTCGCATTCGCAAGAAGATGACTAGAATGAGTCTCTGAAGGCCTTTTTACAAAAAAAAGGAGTGTCAAAAACCCTAGACATAAAAAAAACCTAACCCTAGGAGATGAAGCGCCAAAAGTCACGTGGGCCCTCTTTGGGTAAGTTAGTACATCAACTTCACGGGGTCGTAACTTTTGCATACGATCTTTGTTTTAGGCGCACGATAGCCCGTTGGAAAGATCTATTCGAGGAATACAACTCTTGATGAAAATTTCATGAAGAAATCTTTTAATGAGTAGATACCCAAAAAAACATCGTTTAGGGCCTCAAAACGACTCCGAAAGTTCAGGACCCGAAAAACTGCTAAAAATAGTAAATTACCAAAACTGCCAAAAAGTTGTTTTGAGCCAGCTGGAAAAGGTGGGTGGCCACCGATATCCACCTGGATCACTGGGTGTTGGAATGATAATCTTCCTTTTGTAAGTTCTTTGCCATATTCCGGAAAGGGGCTGGTTGGAAGCCTTTCTTTTGTTGATTCATTCTGTCCTATTTCTTGTCCTTCCATGCCTTGGGAATTTCAGACCTCTGTTTGTACTGATCATAGCACATCCAAGCCTTTCTAAATACTTCACTTAAAGTCTTTGGATTGTCAAATTCAATTTTATCTTTGTATGACTGTGGTAAACAACTTAAGAATCGTTGTATCTTTTACTTTGTCTCCCTTGATGTATGGTACAAATATCAATAGTTCGAGAAATTTATCTATCAGATCGTCCATGGTTATTTGTCTGAGTCCTAGCTCGTAAAATTCCTTAGTCTTTCTTTCATAATAGCTTTCTGATAAATATTGCTTCTTGAAATCTGACCACTCCATCTATTTCTCTTTCAACCCCTTGGCCAATTTAAGGTCTTACCACTAGATACTTGCTTTTCCCTTTAGGTTATAAATGGCCATTCTGAATTTCACGTTAATAGAGTAATTGTAAATATGGAAGTATTTATTTATATCTAGTAGCCATTCTTCCACCTCTTCACCCTTCCTTGATTCTCTGTCAAAGGTGGATGCTTTTATCTTCTTGAATTCACCTTCCAGGTGATCTACTTGTTTTCTTTTTCTTCCTGTGGCTGTTTTTTTTCCTGCCATGTATGTGTCTTCGGAAGAACTGTTCTCGTTTTCTGTTTCATGACCATAATTTTTAGAGGATCTTTTGCTGACTTTTTCCTCCTTGTCATTGTCCTTTGGGCTCTTTTTTTTTACTATGTTGCACATCAACATTTCATTTATTTCTTGTTGGTCTTCCTGTGCCTTTTTCAGCTTTTCATTATCTGCTTTGGACACTTGTAATTCCACGATAACTTTCTTCATTGTTTCCAGAACCTGGGTGGCTGAAATTCCTTCGTTGTTATGCCCAGGTTCTTTAGGAAGTCCTTGATCGAGATTGTCTTCAAGTCTGATCTCTTCTTCATTCTGTGCTGCCATTATCACAACAGACCAACAATTTTTCTATTTGTAACAGTAAACATATTTGTTAGCTTTTTCTTTAACAAAAAAAAAAACTTAAACTAATTTGGCCTTGCCCTGGGGTCCAAGTGTTGTAACCTTCAACTTTGATACCATATGTAATGTACCCCAAATTTCCCAAATTTTTTTTTAGGGGACATTAAAACTCCTTCACTCTTCAACATTTGATCAAAACACACTTTTATTTCCTTTATTGTAAGCAGAGTAGATTTATCGTTGCTACTGGATTTAGAATCTTATACTTATTTTGTAATTAATACAATTGCGACCAAGGCTATCATAGCCCTTAGAATACCTACCTTTTATGTGTTAAATTATGCTATACAAAAAGTCACAGTGCGTAATAACCTAAAGACTATTGACTATCATATAGTCTACCCATAACAATTAGTACTTATCCATAATGACATACATTCATATAGTTTACTATGTAACTATCATATGTATTCCATAGTATTGACACTATCCATGTTAATAGATATATATATAAATAATTTATCACATAAACTAGCCTATGGATACCATAACCTTAACTCTATCCATATTAACATACATATGCATATATTGTTTACCATATTACCAGTTTCATGGATACTATATACAACACTATCCATAACATCAATATATCGTTCTAATATATGATACTAAACCTATCCATAGTATTGCATAACATTTAGTATACAAGATATTATCGCAACATAAGATTTTAGCCTAATGACATAGTTATCGTTTAACACACATAATTGCTACAAGATTAACATATCGCTAGCAACATTTCCCAACGATACTTGTTGTTAATCATAAGGCTTAACGTGTTGGGAACCATACGAAGTATTCCCTTGGCTTAGAGTGGCGAGCATATACCATTACACACATACAGTTCGTAACCCTAACTGACTGGAAACACGATCCAACAATAAATTGGTTTGAATTTGTTTAATGGAGGATGTCAGTCCGGATCCCGTAGGCATTTAACCCATGGCTAATCGATTAATGGAGACCTGAACTGTACCTATCGGACTTGAAACTTCATCCACCGCATCTAATGTAGACTCACCATCTCCATGGTTTCACAAGGCGGAGGTACTAGCGCGTACCTACCACATTACTCCTCTAACGAGACTCGAGGTAACAACCATCCATTGCTTGCCCTTTGCTCATTGTAACGATTGTCTCTGCGCGAAAATGCCCTTTGCTCTGTAGGCAATCCTTGCCCCTACTCTGCATGGTCGGAGATATGGGGGCTCGGCTCTGGTAAACGCAATGGGAGGAAGCAACACATCTCTGGTTCTTCTTCTGCACAAGGTAAGCAAGAATTTCATTGCTTCAGTACTCTGTAACTCATAAATAAAACTTTGTTTGGTGAGCTGTTTAAGGTTAGCAATGTATTAGCATTTCGTCTCCGTAAGTGTTTTCCTCTCGGGGCTCCTTTGGTTTAAAGTTATCGGGACTAGGGTTAGAGTATTTCTCGGGTTGGCTGATGCTCTTCTAGTATATCATTGCTTACGGTTCTCTTGTGGTAAAAAACGTTTTGACAGTTAAACTGTCAATGTTCCTTTCACGTTTTTCTAGTATCTATTGTCGTGACATTGTTAACTATTATCATTTACGCATATATATTTGTTTATTCTCTGTGGGAAATCCCATAATCTATACTCCGTGTAAGAAATGTTAACACGGTGTAATTCGTAATTATGTTCCGGGTAATTCTGTTAGCATTTCTGTGGACTTTTGTAATGGATACTCTGCGTAAGCATATTTGCATGGATTTAATCCTTTGAAGATTTGTGCCCTGTGGATTTTGCATTACCACTCTTTGGAACTCGTATTTTCTCTGCGTGAATATATGTAGATATACCGAATTAATCCTCTAAGGATTTCGTGGATGGGTTCAATGTATTTTCATTATCACTCTGTGGAAATTCGTAGATACACTATGCATAAAAGTGTGGCAAAAATAACTCTTCTGTTGGCATTTCGTAAATCGCACTCTGTGTACATGGCAATAGTTAACCCTATGCTCGTGAGTTACCATCTGGGCTCTATACAACAATTTCTATAGGGCAAAAATTAACCCTCTGTTTGTAATTTACATTTGGTGTTTGAGCAGTGAATACGTATCGAGCAATTTTTAACCCTCTGTTTCATAATTTACATCGACCCTCCGTTCGTAATTTTCCCTCTGTGTTTTATATAGAAATTTGTAAATTACCTCTGGTTTATATATATAGCAAAAAATGGTAGAGCATTACTCGTACTCTGTCTATGTCCTTTGGTTTGCAGACGTTTGCCTATGTGGGCTTTCCCGTGGCCACTTAATTTTCTTTGGTTAGAGTTGAATTGTTTACAAAAAAGGGTTGACCGCTCATCAGGTTTGATCCTCGTTTACACAGTCATGATTTGAAACTATGTAATGGGTTATGTAACTCATAATTCGTTCTCTGTGTATGCAATGCATTACTTACCCTCTGTGGGGATTCCTAAATGCGCCCTATGTGATTATAGATAACAGTTTTAAATCCTTTGTGGGAAAAGTAGATTTACGCTCTATGTAATTTATACTACACTGTGTAAATCGTAACTTATGCTCTGTGTATACAAAAACATTGTTTTACACTCTGTGGGGATTCACAATTGTGCTCTGTGTATTTACTTTATCACTGTATAATTCATAACTTATGCTCTGTGTATACAAAAGCACTATTTACAGTTACATTAAATTAATGATGGGGCCCTGTTTGGTTTTTGTTGAGGGTAACAATCAACTGATTTTGGGTCCACTCCTCCCCCTTTCGATCGTGGACAGATCGTCGCACAAGCATAAGTGGTGAACTGTTCTTTGTCGAATTCAAGCTAAGTATTGTTTTGACTTAATCGTTATACTATTTGATTTCCAAAAATACTTAGCATAGTTTTACTAAACCTATCGTCTATTCTCTTTTTGCATGTTAAAACAAACGAGGGAAGCGGATCAAGGAAAACCTCATGCTCAAAAGGTATTCGAGTTCTAATCTGGGCATACATACTTATGCATTCTCCTTAGATTCTGTCTACCAGTGGTAATGGAGTCTTTGGCCTATGGTCACTATAATAATTTGATTCATGATCAAATGGACCCACAAGTTGTTTTGTAATTATTGTCAATTGAATACACAGGTTGTTTTGAAAACCACTTTGAACAAGGTTCATTGAATGTAACAACTACTTTGCCATACATTTGTAGACTATTGAATGACTGTTTTCTGTGGTTATAAACATAAAGAATATGTAAATATATATGTGGACTGTTATTCGTTCTATCTATTCTTTATGGCACTTATACAGATTTGAAATAGTAATTCAATATATATCTAATTCAATGGTCAATAGGATTATAGCCCATTCCTCATGCATGGACACATATATGTCTATACAACCACTTATATATATATTAATAACCAATAGAAACATACAACCATTTCTATCATTTTCTTTTGCATGGACATATAGATATATATACACAATTGTTCATAGATGTATAACCATATTTAATGATAACAAGAACATACAACAGTGCTATCATTTCTTTATGTATGAATACCTATATGTTCACATACAGTCATTTATATATATGTAACCCTATTTCATGCTTAATAGAACATTCAATAGTTCTTCTTTTTCTGCCATGTGAGAACATATATATGTATATACTATCATTACATAAACCATCACATTCCTAACAATTAATAATCAAACATAATATTGACAAGGAATGAAAGTAAAGGTACATATCTGAAAATCTGATGCTAAGACTCAAATGGAATAGCCACGTTCCACCCAACCGTAGAACAGAACAACCAAGTTTACTTGTCATGTTCACCCCCTAGCCTGACCATGAGTCCATGAGGGAAAATTGAAATGATCCTCCTTAGCTATAGTCACCTTCCACAGATCAGAAATTCCCTTGCCTCACACTAACAATGTTCATAACAGCAAGTAGTTTCCTTTCTCCAACATACTAAGCAACTTCCTACTTTGTTACACATTATTTTGTTCATCTTAATGATCCATTGACAAACATGTGTTCATGTTCCCAAAATAGCCTATCTTCATGAGAAAGGTAATTGGCTTTCTCTTCCAAAAAACCTTATTAAGGAGGGTCGTCGCAGGCTGCAACATAAGTAGGGTGCGATGATGGTTGTTCGTCGCAGGATGCCCTAAAACTGGTTTGTGATGTCTCTGCAGGCTGTTATATAGCTCGAGTGCGACGATGTCAAAAGGCTAAGAAAAGGTCGAACTTCACGAAATTTCTAGAAGGGGATATTCTAGAATATGAGGTGGCATCCGTATGGTTGGGATCCTACTCGCTTCTCTGATTTGGTGGGATCATCCTAATCTCTTTAACCATCTCTCTTTCCCCTATATAAAGAGGGATTTCTCATGGAAAAGGTTAATCAAACAAGCAAGGAAATAAGATTATTGAAGGTTGAATTGGCTAAGATTGTATGGAGAATTATGCATTGGATCATTCTTGAGAGCCTCATTTCAGTTCATTAAGACATTGTAGATATTCTTTATTCAAGATTGAAGCAAGTGTGTGTGTTGGAGCAAAGGGTCATCGGAAGGGGACCTTGCAACATCAAGGCTTTGGTTGTAATCTTCACTTTCATTATTATATAATACAGTGATATGTTTCTTTCCCATAAAACTTATCTTGTTTTATTATATGATTACTTGATCACATATATGAGATTTTGTTGAGTATACTATTATTACTTTCATTGTGGTTGGCTTGTGTTCCCTTGCAGATCCAATATCATAGGAGCACTGGAGTGAAGCTATTATGGCAACTACAAGAGGAAGCAATATTTAAATGATATGTTGCATATCTCTTGTTTGATAGTAATTTCAATGATTGGAGCTTAGGGAAAGCGTCATGTCCTGTTATGTTTTGTTCTAGGTGGATCTAGGGAGATACGTTTATGTCTGCATTTACCGATTAATCCTATAACAATATTGGCGACTCCACTAGGGATACGACCTCCTTTTGATTTTTTGTTTCCCATTTGCCTTTAGCCTATCTTCTTCTGAAATTTTTCATCCTCTGAGTCTGTGGGTGATCCATTTAGACTCCATGGGTTTAGAAGTTCTTTTGGATTTTTTGTCTTTCTCCCAGTTTTTCAAAATTTACAGATATCATCGCACTGTACCTTACTGACAGCCTGTGACAACCCTTGCTCATCGCCCTCTACTTAGCCATTCCAGTGCGAAGTCATCGCACTCTGCCCTGTCAGTGGTTTGTGACGAGCCCTGCTCATCGCACTGTGTATTACACCCAACTTGCGATGACTCCTGTAGGTTTTGATGGAGTGAGTCATTCTGCCTTTTACCACCCAGATTTTCCTTAGAAGCCTGGGGTGTACTTCATGTGCCCGTGATTGATTGATTCTTGAGTTTGGAGCTTGCTTGTGGTTGGTTTTCAGTGATTGAAATTATTTCTTTGCTTTTGCAAGTTTTTTGCTCATCCTCATTGTCACAAGGATATAATCTCGGATCTGCATCTGAGTGCTCGTCTGACAAGGGATCTTTGGTTTGTTGTAAGTTTTGGATTCATTCTGTTTGTTAGATTGTTTGTTGATTAAGAAACCCTTTTTTCTTGCTTGTGTCAAAAAGTTTTCTTGTTTTTTTTTTTCATTTTTGTCTTTATTACGAATTTGGTTTGGGAATTGTGTTGAGAGTGTATTGATTTTCTTGGATCACATTTTCCTTTCATCTTTATGTCTCTGATTTGATTTAGGAAAGGAAGAACTAAATTTATTTTTTCTTTTGGTAGTCCCTCATAATAAAATCTTTACATTCGAAATATTTATAAAGAGAAAAATTGGAAAATTTGTAGTTCATGATTATTTGGAATTGTTTTCATTCAGAATTAAGGAATTGCAATTAGTAGCTTGTTGTACTTCGAAAGAAAAATACATTCTCCCTACTGTAACTAGAGTTCATTGAATTGAAAATTGCACATTCATCTCTTTTTGCATTTTATTGGTACAAGGTCAAAACATCAACAATTTCATTTCCATCTCCTTTTTGAGTAAGCAACAACCTCTAAAATACAACGTAAATAAAAAATTTAATTAGTGACTTTTATTTTCTAGGGATCTTTTACACCAAAATTAGCTAGGATAACACTTTGGAATAGGTTGTAAGGCACACTCTCCAAAGCATCAAAACACACAATAGTATCTTGTGATAGGGAGAGTTCAAATCCAATTGCTACATTTTGTCTTGGGAAGCACTTCTCACACACAGGTCAAACCTAAGGTCGCATTAAGACTAGCATAGTTACTCACCCTGCTTTGTTAGTCTTGGTGTAGAGATTGCGCGTATTATGGGGGTCGCTTGAAGGTGTACCCACAATTATGAGTGGAAGCCTTTCAAGTTGATTTCGGGCTAGATACCCTGCCTTTGCGCGTGGAGGGGCATCACTGTTGTAGTTGGTAACCTTAGTAGCCTATCTCTTTAGAGTCTTTACATGAGGTGACTGTGGAGGGGCAAGTCTTCACGGTACCTGGAATCAACGTTGGCCAAACTCACTCGGGTTCCTTGGAGGGTATACCCACGATTATGTGTGGGAGCTTGCACCAAGGTGTAAGTTCGTTAAGCAGGTCGTCAACATATCTTTTCCACCCACTTTATCCCAGCCCCTTCTTGTCTTGACTTCACGACGTTGGATTTCATCACCAACTAGTGACTTCGAAATAAGAAGGTTTGTTTGCTTGGTTTGATTCCTAGACTTTTTTAGTGAGTGTTATTTGTTTCCTCTAGTCGGCCATAGATTTATTTCGTTCTTTACTTAGTTCAAGCAACATCGGCCTTTGTCGTTCACGTAGGATGCAAGGGTTGCCCCCGGAAGATCCGGAAGGTTACCAACCCTTACCTCCTAACTCACTAGAAGGATCTCCGGACGGAGTAGTCAACAACAAGGTAGCTTCTGAAGTTGGAAGCACACACACTTTAAAAGGGTTTCGAATTGTTTCAGACTCTTTAGAGGCATTCAGACTTCCCCCCCTTAGACCGAACGCATGTATGCTTCGGATGAACTTGGCCGGAGAAATTGTTGATGTTGATAATACTGGAGTACCTACCGGACCTAACGTAGGATCTGGAGTAGAGGATCCACTTTTTCAAAGTGAATCATTTAGGACCCCGATTCACACTGTTGGAACTTTTGGTTTTGGTTCTATCCCTTTGACAATACGTGATCTGTACAGGAACTTAGGAGCGAGCCCTGATCGACCTACGACATCACAAGTGCCTGACATGTTTGTTACCTGCACGGTACCTTTAGACCATTTTACTGGTACTACTAGTAACGTCACCACCATTTTAGACCAAATATTGATTGGTTCTCACTCGATCCCTACTCTCCAGATGGCCCATTCTACTATAGTCCCACAATCTACCGTAATTCCTACCGGGAATGTGGTTATCTCCCAAACCCAATTGGGACACCACTTACGTCTAGACTGAATCCATCATTTCCACTTGGGTATAGAGATGTGAATTCTTCCATTGCTATCCCTACCTAGGTTCCATCCAGAGTTTCTGGACTTTTTGTTCCCCCTGGGTACAATGTTGCTGCTGGTTTTGTTCCTACACCTTCCCAGGTCCTCTCCGGAGGTTCTTATCCACCTTTTCTTGGAGGATCTGGCCCTAATGGCTCCAATCCAGTTGGAGGCACCAGTGATTCGTTCATTTCTGGTTACCGGATTCCTGTTGGAGGTCAATCTCAAGCTGGGGGGCAACCTCAATTTGGGGGTCAAACTCAAATTGGGGCACAACCTCAACTTGGAGGGCAACCTCAGGTTGGAGCCCATAACCCATTGTATGGACAAAACGCACCTGGATCACTATCCCAACTTTGGAACCTTCTTTCTCAAGGAAATCTACAATCGTCTGGGGGACAACACCCTCAAGTTAACTCTTTTGTACCCCTTAACTTCGTCCAACCGTATCCAGGTTCTTTGAATCCTGCTTGGGATCCGAACGTTCACTCTAGTGTTCCTTTTCAAGGGAACATTTCTAATCAACCCAACCCTATGGGCTATATGCCTCCAAATCCTCCACAACCGTGTCTGTCAGGACTGTCTAATTATTTGTAGATTGCTTACGGTCCTACTAGTATACCTGCGAGACTCCCTCCTCAAACTACCAGTTTCCACAAGTGAATCGACAGTTGCCTTTCCTGGCCACTTTGGATTTACCTGATCTGTCTAGGATTCTGAATGATTCTATCTTACACACTCCTCATTGGCCCGTCATACTAGCCAAGTTACCATCCAACATTCCTAAATTTGATGGTCGAGCAGGAGAAGATCCTAATAATCATGTTATGACTTTTCATCTGTGGTGTTCATCCAACTCCTTGATGGATGACTCCATCAGACTACGACTTTTTCAACGAAATCTCACGGGTTCGGAAACAAAATGGTACATCAAGTTACCTCGAGGTTTCTTCAATGACTTTAACACCCTAGCCATGGCCTTTCTAACACATTACCAGTTACCAATTCGATACGAGACAAGAACCAAAATTTTGAGCTCTTTCAAGCAATCCTCATCCACTCATATTTCCGATCACATCCATGAGTGGAGGAGGAGAAGACGTTTAATCAAAGTTCCTCTTCTTGATCAACTATTAGTCGAGTGGTTTACCAAATCACTCATTAGACCTATAGATCATGATGTCACCATGGGTGGTGTTGTCACTGAAGAGCAGGCGATTAGTTGTGCTCAGTATCTCGATCTCATTTATTCGCAAACGGGAACACTTTACGATTTGATCCCTGATACTCCTCATACTTCCACCAACCCTACCCCAAAATCGACACTTTCCATGTTGAGACCCAGTCTACACACACTGGTCACACCAATCCAAATCTAATAATTCTAATGCACAAAGCACTCCTACTCCTACTCCTTCCACTGACAAGACTGCCAAGGTTAATTTTGTTCAATCCACGCCTGCCGGAAAGAATCCAAATAAAAAGAAAGGGAAGGGTAAGAACAAGGAGGACAAGAATAACAATCCACAATCTGACAAAACCAAAACACAAACCACTGATGAGAAAGATAAACATAATCCTCGTTACCCATGCCTTATCTGTGGTGACGACCATTACACGAAAGATTGTCCAAGACGTGTCAAAGTTACTAACTTTCTCCAAGAGACCGATAAACCGTCTACACCTATTGTTTTGTCACAACCCTTCCCTTCTCAACAACAAGCCCAAATGGTCATCCATGTCTAAGCTACCCCTTCCACCTCTTACTACGTCATTATGTGTACTGGTGATTCTAAAAAGAATGAAGTTGCAGTCGCAACTTGAGCTAAGGATTACTCTCCGTCAAAGGAGAAAGTTGATGATATACCACCTTCATTGATTCAACCTTCTCCCCCAACTTCACCTCCCAACGGTCCTCTTCATCTCAAAAGATTGGGTCTCAATACAGTCCTTCGCCCTCCTCCCAAGGGCGTTGTTCGAAAGTCTGCGTTTAACCCTCACGCCCATGCGGCGCAAAACTACAACATTGTAGAAGATCTTACACAATCACCCTCTGCGATGTCAGCTCTCGAAGTCCTTAAAAGTTTCCCTGCTCAACGAAAGGCACTGTTAAAGGCCATTGGTGGAATTGATCCCACAGATACTAATTTAATAATCTTTGACTTGGAAGATCACGTTCCAAGGCTCCCTCCTTAGTTAGCATTTCAGATCCAAGTTGTCGTTGAAAACAAGAATATATGTAGAACTATTATTGATGAAGGAGCCTCAACTTGCGTCATGTTCGTCACTTGTTGGAAAGCCATTGGCTCTCCTACCCTCACCGAATCACACAATACACTTAAGGCCTTCAATGGTATAGCCTTTAAACCCTACGATGTTCTTCCGTCGTTGTCTATTACGTTGGAAGGTAAATCTGTCAATATTGAAGTTGAAGTCTTCGATGCACCTCTTGATTATAACCTTTTAGTTGGTCGTAGCTGGATCGATTCCATGTGTGCAGTTGTGTCTACCCTTTTCCGTGTGTTACGTTTCTCGCACCAAGGAAAGGTTGTTACTATTGACTAACTAGCCTTCTTTAATTGTTATTCCTGTACTAGCAACGTTCCCTTTATCTCGAAGACACCCCCTGGTTACGAGAATGTCGGAGTGGGTCTCTTAAAAGACTCAACTTTGATGGGTACATTTCCAATCCCACCACCCGATATTCCCCCTCCTTTTGTTGCCTCTATTAATATGATATCCACCACTGTTCGTAAAACCCCTGAGTCATACGACCCATGGGTAGTACCTAGCCCTAGTGATTACTCTTGTTACGACGACAAGATGTTTTTAAGTTCGGTCGAATTTGCTTACCAAGCTATTCAATCGACAACCCTTTGCTCTCCTTCTCTTTGTGATTCATCTCCTGATCTGTTTCGTGTGATCTTTCCTACTGATGAGATAATCATGTCAATCATGTATATGGAAGACACCCCTTGGGACGATGGACATCATCGATCCATTCTCTTCCTAGAACGCGATACCATAGAGAGCTACCAACGAATTTCGACCCCGTCGATCGTTGTAGTTATTTCTTCAGTTCCCGAGTCATCACATGATATTTTGTGCGAAGGGAATTTGAGCAACATTTCACCTACCATCCCTCTCGACATATCCATTAAACCCAGAGTCGTGGAGAATGTTCATATTGGAGCCTCTTGTTCTACTGATGAGGTCCACGAATATAAAACCATTTTCCAAGAATTCTGCAACATTTTCACCTGGAGTTACAAAGAGATGCCAGGTATCGATCATGATATCGTTGTACATGAGATTAAGACATACCCGGACGTTAGACCCATTCGACAGAGACTTTGCCCAGTGCACCCATGTAAAGCTGCTGCTATCAAACTTGAAGTTGAAAAACTTCTTAAAGTTGGCTTTATCTATCCCGTGGCTTTGACTGATTGGGTATCGAATCTAGTTCCAGTGAATAAGAAACAAGGTACCATCTGCATCTGTGTAGATTATAGGGACATTAATAAGGCTTGTCCTAAGGACAATTACTCGACCCCCTTCATTGACTAGATCGTTGATGACTGTGCCAACAATGAAATCTTCTCTTTAATGGATGGTTTCTCCGGCTATAATCAAATTAATATTTTACTCGCAGACCAACACAAGACCGCTTTTATTTGCCCTTGGGAAACCTTTGCTTACTGAAATTACCTTTTGGTCTCAAGAACGCTGGAGTGAATTTTCAGCATGCTATGTCTTATGCCTTCCATGATATTAAGCACATTGTGCAACGCTATCTCGATGACCTACCAGTGCATTCCATGCATCGCCAAGATCACCCGACACATTTAAGGGCCATTTTCATATGTTGTCGTTATTACCGTATCCACTTAAACCCACACAAATGTGTTTTTTGTGTGTAGTCTGACTGACTTCTCGATTTTATTGTGTCGATACACAAGATTCGCATAGACCCCTTGAAGGTTGAGGCCATCCTTAATCTACCTCCTCCTTCCACTTTATGCCAGCTCCAAAGTTTGCAAGGGAAGGCAAACTTTTTACGATGTTTCATCCCCAATTACACTAAACTGACGAAAGGATTCACTTAGCTACTTAAGAAAGGTTACGAGTTTGTATGGGACAACACTGCTGACAAAGCCTTCGAATCTTTGAAACTTGCCTTAACCCGTACACCATTACTGTTTCCCTCTGACTACAGTCGGGATTACTTTCTCCATTTAATTGCTTCGGACTCTACCATCGCCATGGTATTAGTCCAAGAGGATGNCTGGCCTTGGCAGCTGTGCAAGCTGTCCAACGTTTTCGTCATTATATCCTATTACGTAGAACCACTGTTATTTCCGATTGCAACCCTATGCAACACATCCTTACTCGACAATTGCTAGGGGGCAAGTACTCCAAATGGATAGTAATTCTTCAAGAGTTTGACTTAGAGTTCGAACGCGCTAAGTCCAAGAAATCTTTGGTTTTCGCCAAACTGATATGTGACCTTCCCTCCACTGAGACAAAAAATGTGGCAAAGGATTCCTTACCCGACGAATCCCTTTTTCTGATCAGTTTTGATGATGTATGGTACAAAGATATCATCATCTATATCCAGACTCAAACTTTTCGGCCCGATATATCTAGTACGGATCGTCGTTGTATACGATATCAAGCCCGCTAATACATCATTCTTGGTGATACTCTTTACTACCGTGGTCTTGATTCCATTTCTAGACGATGTCTCACTTACGATGAAGCTGAGAAAGCTTTGAACGACTGTCACTCCAGAGCATGTGGCGGTCATATGTCTGGGTATGCCACTGCCCAAAAGATCTTATGAGCGGGTTATTTATGGCCTTCTTTGTTTAAGGATTAGATCACTGCTGTTCAGAAATGCCATGCTTGCCAAACTTATAATAACAAGATAACTATCGATACAACTCAAACCGAGACTAGGATACATGAATCGTCAGTTGCATTGGATCCGGAGCACCAGGTTTCAACTATTGGGGCTCCTACATTATCATTCCATCGACTGAAAAATAATTTGTTGGAGTACCTCCAACACTAGGATTTTGGTCAATGAGGCATAGTGCAATTTCTAAAGAGGAGGTCGATTTTAAAGAACACCGTGTCAGGTATTTTTGGCTAGTGTAGTCACGTGGGCCTTGGCCAAATAGACTTGCAGGATCTTACAGAAGTTTGTTATGCTACTTGGTTTGGATTTTATGCCCCTAGACCAAATTGACCACATGTCCTTAAATGGCTTGAGGAGGCGAGTAGCAACTCACGATAAAACTCAAACCGAGACTCGGATGCACGAACTATCAGTTCCATTGGATTAAGAGCATTGGGTTTCAGCTAGTGGGGCCCCTACGCTATCATTCCATCAACTGAAAAACCTTTTGTTGGAGTATCTCCGGCACTAGGGTTTTGGTCAATGAGGCATAGTGCAATTTCTGAATATGAGCTTGATTTTCAAGAACACTCTGCTCGAGCATTTTTTTCTAGTGTAGTCGCATGGGCCTTGGCCAAACATACATGCAACAACTTATGGAACAACATTATGCTGCTCAGCTTGGATTTTATGCCCTCGGACCAAATTGGCCACATGTCCTCGAATGGCTTGAGGAGGCGAGTTGCAACTATTGATAAAACTCAAACCAAGACTCAGATGCACGAACCGTCAATTGCATTGGATCTAGAGCACATATTTCAACTAAAGGGGCTCCTACGCTATCATTCCATCGATCGGAAAACAATTTGTTGGAGTATCTCCAACACTAGGATTTTCGTCAATGAGGCATAGTGGAATTTCTGAAGAGGAGGTCGATTTCAAATAATACAGTGTCGAGCATTTTTTACTAGTGTAGTCACATGGGCCTTGGCCAAATAGACTTGCGGGAGCTTACGAAAGTTTGCTATGCTACTTGGTTTGGATTTTATTCCCTCGGACCAAATTGACCACATGTCCCTAAATGGCTTGAGGAGGCAAGTTGCAACTCGCGATAAAACTCAAACCGGGACTCAGATGCATGAACCATTAGTTGCATTGGATTAAGAGCATCGAGTTTCAACTAGTGGGGCCCCTACGTTATAATTCTGTCGACCGAAAAACCATTTGTTGGAGTATCTCCGGCACTAGGGTTTTGGTCAATGAGGCATAGTGCAATTTCTGAAGATGAGATTGATTTTCAAGAGCATTCCGTCGAGCATTTTTTTCTAGTGTATTCGCATGGGCCTTGGCTAAAGATACATGTAGGAGCTTACGAAACAACATTATGCTGCTCGGTTTGGATTTTATGCCCTCAGACCAAATTGGCCACATGTCCTTGAATGGCTCGAGGAGGCGAGTTGCAACTATCGATAAATCTCAAACCGAGACTCGTATGCATGATCCGTCAATTGCATTGGATCCAGAGCACCAGGTTTCAGCTATTGGGGCTCCTACTCTATCATTCCATTGACCATAAAACAATTTGTTGGAGTATCTCCAACACTAGGATTTTGGTCAATGAGGCATAGTGCAATTTTTGAAGAGGAAGTCGATTTAAAGAATATTGTGTCAGGTTTTTTTGGCTAGTGTAGTCATGTGGGCCTTGGAAAAATAGACTTGTGGGAGCTTACAAAAGTCTGTTATGCTACTCGGTTTGGATTTTATGCCCCCGGACCAAATTGACCACATGTCCCTAAATGGCTTGAGGAGGCGAGTTGCAACTCGCGATAAAACTCAAACCAGGACTCAGATGCACGAACCGTCAGTTGCATTGGATTAAGAGCACTGAGTTTTAGCTAGTGGGGCCCCTTGTTACACATTATTTTCATCATCCCTATGACCGTTAATGATGTAAAACTATATGTTGCCTTCAAAGGGGTCAATGGCCTGAATTCCTGAAGAAAGAGTGGAGAATAACTTTTACTGAGAGAAGAAGTTGTATTTTCCTTTGTAAAAACCTTATTAAAGAGGATTTTTGTAGGTTGCTCTATACACAGGGTGCGAAAATGCCTGATTTCCACATGCTGTACTAAACCTAGGCTGCGAAGTTTTCACAGGATGCACTATAGCTAGGGTGCGGAAATTCCTGTATGTGGAAAACACGAGCGTCTTCTTGATGCTTCTAGAAGGAGAAGCTTCTATGGTGATGTGGCCTCCGAATGGTTCGGATCTTACTCACTTTCATGATTTAGTGGGATCATCCTAACCTCCTCACCTTGTCCTCTTCAACTTATAAAAGGAGAGGAGCTCTCATGGAGAAAGTTAGATTGGCTTGAGCTTGAGTTTTGTAGATTGGAAATTTGGCTTGATTAGAGTGGCTTTTGAACTTTGCTTTGTCAATATAGATTGTGAGTAGCTATCAGATCTATGATCTCATAATCCATGGAGTAGAAGTGTGTGGGAAGCAAGGAATATGACAACATCAAGGCATCTGATTGTATCTTTCTTCCACATTCTTTAATACAGATATATTTTTCTTTCCTATATGAATGTCATTTGTCCATATTGTATGATTCCTTGATCACATACATAGTTTCATATCAAATACTATGTTATTCTTGTCTTCGTTGGCTTGTGCTTATTTGCAGATATTTCTCATAAACCTCGTGATGGAGCTTGGATTGCATTGGCGAAGACGGATCTTCAATATTTAAAAGGTATGTTCTAGATCCATTTCTCATTTGATAATTGAAATCTAAGGAAAGAGTAGTGTACTCTCTTGTTTTGTTCTAGTTTCGTAGTGAAGCTAGGGGGATTGGTTTGTGTCCGCACTTAGCAATTAGCCCGATAACAAAATTGGTGACTCCGCTGGGGATGAATTGTTTTCCTAGTTTTCCTTGCTTTCTTGCTTTGATTGCTTGGATCCTATTTTCTGAGTCACTGGGAGATCCAGCTTGACTCTCTGACTGATTAAACCACACTGGAAAAACCTTCTTACTTTTATTTTTTCATTTTTACTTTGATCTGTGCGCCCTGCTTTGAGGGACAATGTGACGATATTTGATTTCCACACCCTACCGTTTGACACAGTGTGGAGTTTCCACACTGTATTTGTTGTCTAGCCTGCGACGACTCAAGATCGCCACACCGTGTTAATCTGATAGCCTGCAGAAATTGATTTTTGTTGGTTTTTCTTACCGAGGTCTGTGTTATAGGTTATGGGGTGAATTTTTGGGTTTGATTATACTCTGTTTACAATTTGCTTGATATTCTTGGAACTGCTTTTAGCCATCTTTGCTTTGTTTGCTTATGAAAGATTTGGTCTCTTGTTTTGAGTGTTTTTCAGTTACAAAGCATTGTTTTTTCTTTAGAATTGTTTGGTTAAAGAACTTATTTTTCTTTTATTGAATGGTTCGTGTTAAAAGAGAAAATTGTTTGGGTTGCTTTGTTTCATACCGATTTGCTATTTCTTTTAGCTATCTTTGAAACAAAAAAAATTAATTTCTTTCTTTTCATTAGATTGGGGACATCCTTGCATTTGAAGTAGTGAAATTGCATGATTTTTGGCATTTTTCGGTCTTGATTTCTTAAAATTTCCCCCCCTTATGGGGGGGGGGGGGGG
>JASDQU010102021.1:333300-352560 GCA_032191745.1 Picea mariana
AGTGTAGTCATGTGGGCCTTGGCCAAATAAAATTTCGGGAGATTACGGAAGTCTGTTATGCTACTTGGTTTGGATTTTATGCCCCCATACCAAATTGACCACATGTCCCTAAATGGCTTGAGGAGGTGAGTTGCAACTCGCGATAAAACTCAAAACGGGACTTAGATGCATGGACCGTCAGTTGCATTGCATTAAGAGCACTGAGTTTCAACTAATGGGCCCTCTATACTATCATTCCGTCGACTGAAAAACCAATTGTTGGAGTATCTCCATCACTAGAGTTTTGGTCAATGAGGCATAGTGCAATTTCTGAAGATGAGATCGATTTTCAAGAACACTTTGTCGAGCGCTTTTTTCTAGTGTAGTCGCATGGGCCTTGGCCAAACATACATGTGAGAGCTTACAGAACAACATTATGCTGCTCGGTTTGGATTTTATGCCCTCGGACCAAATTGGCCACATGTCCTTGAATGGCTTGAGGAGGCAAGTTTCAATTATCGATAAAAATCAAACTGGGACTCATATACAGGAACTGTCAGTTGCATTGGATCCAAAGCACCAGGTTTCAGCTATTGGGGCTCCTACGCTATCATTCCATCGACCGAAAAACAATTTTTTGGAGTATCTCCAACACTAGGATTTTGGTCAATGAGGCATAGTGCAATTTTTGAAGAGGAGGTCGATTTTAAAGAACACTGTGTCGGGTATTTTTATCTAGTGTATTCACGTGGGCCTTGGCCAAATAGACTTGCGGGATATTATGAAAGTATGTTATGCTACTCGGTTTGGATTTTATTCCCCCGGACCAAATTGACCACATGCCCCTAAATGGCTTGAGGAGGCGAGTTGCAACTCGCGATAAAACTCAAACCAAGACTCAGATGCACGAACCGTCAGTTGCATTAGATTAAGAGCACTGAGTTTCAACTAGTGGGGCCCCTACGCTATCATTCCGTCGACCGAAAAACCATTTGTTGGAGTATCTCCGGCACTAGGGTTTTGGTCAATGAGGCATAGTGCAATTTCTAAAGATGAGCTCGATTTTCAAGAACACTCTGCCTGGCATTTTTTTCTAGTGTATTCGCATGGGCCTTGGCCAAACATACATGCAGAAGCCTACAGAACAAAATTATGCTACTCGGTTTGGATTTTATGCCCTCGGACCAACTTGGCCACATGTCCTTGAATAACTTGAGGAGGTGAGTTGCAACTATCGATAAAACTCAAACCGAGACTCAGATGCATGAAACATCAATTGCATTGGATCCGGAGCACCAGGTTTCAGTTATTGGGGCTCCTACGCTATCATTCCATTGATCGAAAAACAATTTGTTGGAGTATCTCCATCACTAGGATTTTGGTCAATGAGGCATAGTGCAATTTCTAAAGAGGAGGTCGATTTTAAAGAACATTGTGTCGGGTCTTTTTGGCTAGTGTAGTCATGTGGGCCTTGGCCAAATAGATTTGCAGGAGCTTACAAATGTCGGTTATGCTACTCAGTTTGGATTTTATGCCCCCAGACCAAATTGACCACATGTCCCTAAATGGCTTGAGGAGGCGAGTTGCAAGTCATGATAAAACTCAAATCGGGACTTAGATGCACAAACCGTCAGTTGCATTCGATTAAGAGCACCGGTTTTCAACTAGTGGGGCCCCTACGCTATCATTCTGTCGATCGAAAAACTGTTTGTTGGAGAATATTTCCGGAACTAGGGTTTTGGTCAATGAAGCATAGTGTAATTTTTGAAGATGAGGTCGATTTTCAAGAACACTCTGTCGAGTGTTTTTGGCTATGGTATTGGTATTGGTATTGGTATGGTTTGATATTGTATTGGTATTGGTATGCATATAATTGCCAATGCATACCATTGTGGTATGCAATGGTATGGTATTGGCAATGTTATTGGTATGGCATGGTATGGTATTGGCAATGGTATTGGTATGCATACCATTGTCATTTAATGGTATGCAATGGTATTGGTATTGGTATGCAATGGTATGGTATTGGTTTTGGTATTGTTATTGGTATTCAATGCTATGGTATTGGTATTGGTATGGTATTGTATTGGTATGTTATTGGTATGGTATTGGTATTGGTATGTTATGGTATGGTATTGGTATGGTATTGGTATTCTATGTAAATTGTCTTCATCCCATGTTTTTCTTATGCTAAATCTATCTCAATTGTTGAAACATAATTCATTTCATGCTCTGTTTTTTAGGTTTTGGCAATTAATTGTTTCAGTGTTCTTGTAGGTGAATTCACATTACAGTGCTCACTTACTCTCTACCTTTGATTTCCTCAATCATCACACTACAAGAAGAATGTCATGTTTAAGATTTCTTCATTCTTGAGGTGCATCATGAGTTTGACAAAGTAGTGAAACACCATGTTTTACCTCCCCATGTAATGATGATCATTATAACATCATTTGTGGGGAACTTATACATGTATCTAAGCTTCACTAGACTTTAGTAACACTGCACATGTGCACACAAAGGTAGTTTTGTGGAGTACTTATTTGCCTAGTGACCAACCCCTCATGTAATGGTGACCTGCACTACTAGGTCCTTTTTATCCACCACCTATCCCTTATCTCTTAATGAGTTTATTGCTTACCTTTATGGTTTGGTGTTTCTTGTTAGAAAAAAGAGGATCACATAGCAATAATATAAAATAGATGTAGAAATAAAACAGATTCCCCTTTATTCCATATTCATTGAAATCATCGGGTACATACATCACACAATAGGAGTAAATACGGCTATACATGTATTACCAGTCCATGCTATTAGATCATATGAGTATCAATTAAATGGAAATCATTCATGCAATGGTTGTATAACCTCTACTTCCAAATTACACTGGTTCCAGTAGTAGGTTTACCGTTTAATAGGCATGAATATGGGAAAGCAATACGTCTGGTAACATGTAATGGCATCTTATTAGAGAAACAAGGCAAACACCTTTCCCATATTCATTGATGTCATTGCCTCAATAAGATTTGTATAATACATGTAATAAGTCAGTTAGTCTTAATCTTCATACTGTATCTTCCTAAGAATGATACCACTCTAATCATATAGAAGCTTCATAGTGAGTTCGATAACTTGTAGATACGAGTTATGCTTTGAGTGCCATATCACGTAGTTTCCATAACAAGAGCTTAGTAATAGAGAGCTTAGTATGATTCCTGTCATTGTGTTGTTTAGTGATGTTTGGTATAGGCTAAGAATAGAAAGAAGAATGGTCACAAGAAGGTGTGAGGAGGCTTCCTAGAGTAGTGTGCCCTTGGTCAAAGTCATAGGAAAATTGTAATTAGAATTAGGGAAAAATAGAAACAAATGATGCCTTTTTATTTTTCTGTTCACAAGATCAGCATATATGATAAAATAAATAAACAGATCTAAATTAAAATAACTAGAATTGATGGCTATATAAACTTATATGCTGAAAGGAGCAATCACACTTGATTTGATGAACTAGTCGACATTACAGTTGGAATGGTTGGCCCCGCATGTTTCTCTTCAGATGTATGGCCCTATGTTAGTCTTGAGCTTCCCTCAATTGATGAAGAAAGATCTTAAAGTACCCGCCAAAATCATTCAACCTCCAAAAATATCTAAAAAGTCAATACAAGTAATATTTGTAGCGCATTATTTACTCTAAGATGCATTTTTACGAGAGTGTCAAAACATACTTGAATGAGATCCTCTTGGTTTTGAGAATAATTTATTGGAGCCATGCGTCTAATATTTGATCAAACTACCTCCCTTGATTTGAAATAGCAGCAACGAAGTCAACATTGACTTTGTCGTTGCTCTGTTGGATCGAGGGAGGTTTTCTCCAAGATTAAACGACTCCAATAAATTATTCTCTACTAAACAAGGCCAACCACATAAAGGTGGAAGCTCTTATGGCCCTTCTTCCCCCCCCCTCACATCACTCTCAATTCCCCAATACCCAGCGTATAAATCTATTGAAATATTTACAACAAAAACAAACATATATACATACCAATATTCACAACTGTTTACAACGAAATAAAATGTTTCCTTGATACATTTGGAGTGAGCGAAATATGGTGAAAATAGATTTTATATTAAATAATTATTAAAATATTCATGTACATAATCATTTAGTACTTTTAGTCGACCTCTTCTTCTTAGCTCTATAGTTCCTAATCATTTCATCAATATCTGCATCTTCGTTCTCTGGGTGCTCTTCAAAATATGATTGTGATTGCGTCCTATCACGCAGAGCATGCCTAGTTGCGGGGTACTCACGGTGTAATGGAGGCCGCTGTGATGAGGCATCACCTACAAAAGAAAAAAATACAAAATTTAAATGGTCAGTTTTTAAATATCATTGAACTAGTTTAGTAATATTAAAAAAATACTTGCAATGTCATTATTTACCTAGTGCACTGGTCAGCACCGTTGGAATGGTTGCCCCCACATGCTCCTCTTCAATTATACAAGCCTCAAGTACAACATTCTCTGCCATTGAGACCACAAACTTTATAAGGACAATCATAAATGTATAAGTAAAAAAAAATAGAAGTACAAAATGTATAACTACAAAATTATTAAGTATATGATTAAAATACAACTATATTACCGTCAGGTGCCAGCTCATTCGTAGCACCATCGTGGGGCTGCGGCCCCGTGGAAAATTGGGACTGAATGGGATCAGAACCATCTTCTGGTTGCAAACTGTTATCAACGCACTGCTCTCCAATACTAGTGCCTTCGTTGACAATGTTGCTCCCCTGATTAAAACAAAGTTATAAATATTAATAATATCCAACATGATTGTATTCTTTTAATAATGAAGGTTAATGTGGATTGAATTTTATTTACCTTATCTTGCAAATTTGTTCTTGGTATATGCCCCAAGCTTTTTAGGTGTTCAACTACCGCTTTATAGCCGTACTTGTAACCAAGCTTGAGGTCTTCCTCCGTGGTTTCAATACCAAACTCGTCACCCTGCATTGCATAAGAGTATGTATTTTTTATGTTATTTGCTGCAATTACCTAAAAGTTTTAAGGTGATACAAATAAGATATTTAGGTACTTACAATTCGTGACTGCAACTTCAAGTAGCCTCCCTAGCCTAGACTGTGCTAGCCACATTTGGAAAGCCTTGCTTGTGTGGCCTTTGACATGTCAGTCAACCTATCATCAAAAGTTTCAAGTATGTTAATATATACCACAATTTTATTTACATCTAAAAAAAATTGAAGGTATTCAATTGGAATTGTAATTTACCTTCGAGGACCAGAAGGTGTTTTTCCTTCATCTGTCAATTTCTTCTCTTTTGCGTCCTCAATGAGGGACTTCCACTCCCTCTCTGGAATCATCAGAGGACGCTCATACCTATCTTTTTGTTTCAAGTGCTTCCTATATGTTTCTCGTGTATATTTTAAATATTGGCCAGCTGGGGTGGTGGTCAAGGTCTTATTAAAAGTATCTACACCAAAAAGGTTTTCTAGATAATCCATCATTTCTTTTTTGACGTTGGAATTCTGGGAATTCCACCTCTCCCGTATGGTGGGCCCAAAAATCAGCAAAGCCTTATTCTCCAAGGACCTGTAAAAATTGTTGTTCCCTACACGCAAAATGATTATATGATTATTAATTTAAAAATAATAATTTAGATGATTTATATTTGTCTACATAGAGAACATGAAAAAAATAAATTTTTAAAAGTTACCTGGGACTTTAAACTACTTTAATGGAAGCCCTTCCTTGTTGACCATAAAGGTGCCCTTAAGGGTCCCTGTGCTAGTCACATGTCTTACTTTAGGAAAAGCAACCATATAGTTTGTCAAATCATCGGCCTCATCTCTATCACCACCTCCAGAGCCTACCTGTGTGGCCGCTTCCTCGGTGGGCATGTCGTGGCTCCCACCTAATGGTGTGGAAGGTGAAGATCTAAATAGTTATGTCCTGGAAGCTATACGAGGGCCTGCGTTGGGACCCTGTGGCATCTGTGCAGTGCCACTACTACCGATAGCATGCATGTCAGTGTCAGCATGATCAAAAAATCTCTATATAAGAAAGAAAACATTTTTTCGTTTAGATAATGTAAAAGTTAAAAATCAAGATTTCATAATTGATCTTATGACATAAAAATAAAACCACTTGAAATTATGGTTATTACCTTATATGTCTTAAGCCTTGTCATAACTTCTCTGATCCTTTCTTCAACCTCAGGAGTTTGATCTAGAATATCTAACAAGTGAGCTAGTTCCTTGTTTCCTTTATTGATATTTTTTCTTATTAAAACCATAGGGTCGGGGGATTCATACAAATCCCTTTCGTCGAGCAAATCATCATCAACATCATGTGCCACCAACTACATATTCGACAAAATAAATGATAATTCAGTTATGTAAAGAAATAAAATAATTAATCGCCACAGAAATAAAATGCACATTAAATGCAATTCAAAAATTGTTGTTCATTTACCTGTTCTGAGTTCGCTTTTGATTTACCATGATCATCTTGCCACACTATAGTAAACTTAGAACCGTGATCATTATCATGAGAAATAAATTCAAACTTATGAGAAATTCAAATGTTGATAACAAAAATAGGACACATTGAGTACTAAACAGACCGAAGCTCTCCAAATGGATTAACACCGTAAAGAACATAATGAAAATCATAAAATATGAGAGTCATTGCTTGCAGGTTGGGTAAATTAGTATACGTACCACCCCCATAATAGAAACATCTGTATATATTCAATTCAAATTGTAAGCAATTAATAACTCTTCCCCTGCAACTATTGATTTTATTGCACATATGAATACACAGTTTCCTTCACGCCCCTCAAATACACAATTGGGTCACTTATTTGTGGTCACAGGTCATGTATTGTTTATAAACCCTACAATATTCCCTGTTGCTTTTGGCCTTCCGTCAATGTAGATAGTTGCTCCTTTATTTTGATCAGTGTCTTTTAGTTGTATATAATTCGCAGCCAAGCCATATCTTCACATACTTTTTATATATTGGACTATTCGTATCCAATATTTGTAGATATAATAGGGTCCGATGTACTCCATCAATTCAGATAATCCATCATAACAGACCTTTATGCCATCCATGAAAAATAGCCCCAAACCATGTAATGACGATGGAGCAATCCGATATATCCTTTCGTTTACACAAAAATCAGTGATTGTTTCAGGAAGATCCTTGGGTACCCATTGTTTCACTATATGTTTGTACCTCAAGGGCACCTCGATGTCGTCTATGCTCTCATGATCATAAGAACATGATCCCCCTTTCGCAAGAAAAAATTCCATGCGTCTATGGAATTTTCTTCTAATCTTCTCACCTCTAGTTCATCTTCGTCTGTTATACCTACTAGATGTCTCACTTTCCTCTATTCTACCTGAACTTCCCTCACTCAATGAAGATAGATCTGACAAATACCTATTTTCTTGTACGTCCTATAAAACCATTAATGACAGAAACAATCAGTCAAACAAGATGTAACACTAGTTCATTACTAGTATCCTATTAGTATCACAATAAGCTCATAATGATTACCATATTGTTACTCTTTCACAATTGTATTATGCTCTATTAATATTGGTATACTATCTGGGAATTATAGGGGCATGTTTGGAGTCAAATGGCATCAACACCAAGAAAGACAAAGCATTTTGAGATATTTTTAGTTTCTTACAAATTCATGTTCTATGACTCTCCCTGTCTAGTTTTTTCCATATTTTTGAGCTTTGGACTTGAAATGGTTAGAGTGGGATAAGGGGCACTCATATCATCTATTATTTCTAGTGAAAAATTGACCCAAACTCAATAGGAACTATGCAAAAAATTAGGATTCCACTTCTATGTTGGGAATATTTCTCATGTAACTTTACCCTAAGAGTTTTTGGACAATTTAAAGACAACCCAAATCATGGTATTTTTGAAAAAAATGATTCCGACAAGTAAAGTACATTGTTAATTAATTAGAGGAGACCTATGAAATCATGGTATTTATGAAAAGACAACCTAAATCATGGTATTTCTGAAAAGACAAGTAAAGTACATTATTAAGTAATTAGTGGAGACCGACGAAATGGGACGTCGGAGATCAACAAACATTCAATGATGTGAGCATTAGTAGGAGATGGCACCTCATTTTAGCTTGGGTCAATCTGAAAATAATTTGATTTGAGAAGTCTTAATGAATATTTTAGTCAATGAATCAACTTACATCAATTTCTTATTTGAGGCTATCTTAGGATCCTTTTTTAGAGGACTTATTTGTGCTTTTGGAGGTTGCATTCATGGCTGAAGTAGTGCCCCTTTCTTAGGGTTTACTTTTTTTTTCTTGGTATGTTATCTCATGTGGAGAAGTTTACCTTCATTAACTGGTTTTTTCTTTGAGTTGGAGGGTATTCATGCCCTCATTCATTGTGCCCTTTTCCACTCACGATTGGTGTATGAGCTAATTTAAGACTAGATAGGGCACCTTTTGTGATGAAATTTGTGGATGAGTGTGAGCATATACTTGGATGAAATTTGTGGATGAGAGGTGACTATCTGATATGGAAGTAATGACCGACAATAGCCCAAGGGCTTGTTGCTTCCTTTCCACCCTATATAGGGGAGACTTTTTATTTTATTACCATTGCAATATTTTGAGCTTATTTATGATCTTGAAAATCTTTTAAAGAAAATCGATGCAATAAGTAACCAAATGACCCAATTAATGCGGTCTCTCATTTCCCTAGGTTTCACGTGGACTCTTATTTCCCTCGGTCTATAGTGACTGTATTCTCTCCTTGCCCTCGGTTTCACACTGTCTAGATTTCACGCAGTCTCTCCTTTCCCTAGGTTTCACGCGGTCTCTTATTTCCCTCGATTTGTAGTGCTCACAGTTAGGTTGGGGGTTTTGTTTTTGTTGTTTTGAATTTTCATTTGGGAATTTGGTTATGTGTGTGTGTGTGTGTGTGTGTGTGTGTGTGTGTGTGTGTGTGTGTGTGTATTATGTTATATGTATGTTATATACAATATTTATTTATATGTATAAATATTAAATATTAAATATATATAATATTTAATCAAATATCACTATGTTGATCTATACCAAAAATAGATGTATATTTAATCAAAAATCACTATGTTGATCTATATTATCTCTTTTATCTTTGTTGTCTCTATGTTTCTTTCTTTGTTTCAGTTTCTACAATGCACTACGCTCAATGCATTTAAGTGGCATAACTTTGTAATCCCTTCAATATGCTTCCAATAGTCTCATCCTGTTACATTACTTGAGATCCTATTTACAAAAGCTCACCATCCATTGCAACTCTTCATCGCCACTAAAATGGTTGTGAATGGACTACACACCTAGGGTCACTAATGCCATACCAAGTTACAATTCATTGGTATAGCAGCAAAAAAAATTCAAGTTAGCTTTGAGGGAGTGTTTTAGTTCTTGCCATTTTTCTCATAGTTGAAGGGACTACACACCTAGGGTGACTAATGTCATCCCAAGTCACAATTTATTGCTATAAGATCTAGAAATAATTCAAGTTAACTTTGAGGTAGTCTTCAAATCTATTGATTGTTATTAAAGCATTATATCTTTGGTTGACCTAGGGATTTAATTCTATAATAGTTGATATCATCAATATCACATCCAAGCTTTGATATCTTGATATCTTTGATATGTCATGGTACTACTCTTCCAATGGGTGCACAATATCACAAGGATATGTCTTCTTTCCCTCCTCCATTGGATGAGCAAGTCAACGTCAATTTTCTCCTGTGGATGAGTAGTTTGGTGGCAACATTCTTTCAAGTTTTTAGGTATACTTTTGTTTTGAGTTGGATCATCACAACGCTACTCTAATTTCTTCCAACTATCACTGACTAGATACTTGGTTAAAGGTTTTCTAATTTTTCTAAAGGCATGTGGTTAAGGCACAGGGTTAAGGTTGTTGACATCAACAAGAAGATATGAGGTTCACCCAAGTAGGCATAGACTATTAGGTTTTTCCCCACCCAAGTCCCCTTTATTAGTTCAAATGTGCGAAAGCTCATAGTCCATTATGATCGAATCTGACAATGACTCTATTCACACTACTGGCTATATGACTCTGTTCCACTACTGGCTACATTACCCACTAGCTATATTCCCCTAAGCTACTTTTTCTAATTAATCAAAGGAGAAAGGTAATACAAATGGGAGAGGATAATCTCATGATGCAAGCAGATTATACAATTTAGACCTAGACCACAACAAGATTTGGAGGAATAAAATTTATAGCAGTCGCTCAAAAAACAAAATTCAAGCAACAAGAGGAGAGACATTACCGATTTCAACGACATCTCCATGGGTTTGGCCAGATAGGGCTCCTCTGCCTCTGTCAATGTCCAAATGAAAGCTTGGACCCTTGAATATCTCCACTGCTTTTCCTCTGTCAGATGGGGCTATGACTCGATGCCAATCACCAGTGTTGTAGCTAACGCTGATGGCTATGCCAAACCTTTGTAAATAAATCCACCACCACTTGGAAAACCAACAACGAGCTCTATAAACTCTCAATCCATGGCTAACGACTCAACTCCACAACTACCAAGTCTGGTCGCTATGCTTTAACTCACAATCAAGCGGGGCTACTCGAATACTCCATCATACACAACGCTGCTTCGGGCTAAACGCGATAAATCAAAACAATGACCAATGGTGTGGGTGGTGCTTGTTGGGTGGTTTACTCCTCTGCCTCTGTTGGATTGAGTTTTTCTATCTGAACCTTCCATAAGCAGCAAACGAACGATGTATGGGGAATCGAGACTTGTTTTTCTCCTTTCTCCTCGAACGAGGTTTTTCTCAGCTATAGCTAGATGGGCGCCTGATCATCACCATATTTTTCTTTGTAATGAATGGGTGCGCGCAGGCTGATTAGTTTGACATTTGTTTTGTTTTTTTGGTTTTTTTTTAATGTTTTATTGTTATTTTTTAAATTTAATTAATACATATGATATAATATATATATATATATATATATATATATATATATATATTAATTAACCTTGTCAAAACTGGTACGAACAAGGGGAATCCGACTGTTTAATTAAAACAAAGCATTGTAGTGATGGTCCCTGCGGATGCTAACACAATGTGAGTTATGCCCAGTTCTCTGCATGTCAAAGTGAAGAAATTCAACCAAGCGCGGGTAAACAATGGGAGTAACTATGACTCTCTTAAGGTATCCAGATGCCTCGTCGTCTAATTAGTGATGCACATGAATGGATTAATGAGATTCCCACTGTCCCAAGCTACTATCTAGAAAAATCACAACCAAGGGAACGAGCTTGGAAAAATTAGCGGGGAAAGAAGACCCTATTGATCTTGACTCTAGTCCGCCTTTGTGAAATGAATTGAGAGGTGTAGAATAAGTGGGAGTTGTTTTCAGCGCCAATGAAATACCTCTACTTTTAACATTATTTTACTTATTTCATGGGGAAGAGACGAGGCATTGCACATATGTTAAAAGATAATGCACATTTCCTCAAAGTTTTTTCATTGATGGAAATGGTCGAAAGCTCATTCTTTACATAGTTGATGGCAATGAGTTTAGGAAACCAAAGAGGATCATTGCTTTTAAGAATGAAGAAAGTTCCTATAACAATCCCTATGTTTTTATCCAACATTTCCCTATAAGTTTCTATGTCATGGTTCCTCCTTGTAAATTGGTGACTTGAGTCCTCATAGACTTAGAGAGTGGGTGGCTTATGATTCCAAATTCTTTGGCCCTTGATAGAATTTCATTTTTCATTATGTGAGTGGCGTGCATCCTCAAGTTATAGACACACTGGAGCCATGGATTCCCAATGATTGTCAAGCATTGAAAGATATAACCATGCAAGAACAATTTCATGGGTATTACCATAATCAATTCATATTTGTAAACCATGTTTTTCTCAAATGCACATTTATGGTCAATTGGACATTTTTCTTTGTTTTGGATGAGTATATTCCCAATTGTTCTGCATATTTCCCACACCAATGTTTAAATCTCTCTATTGACATGCTTGTGTTCATGTGCACTTTTTCTCACAAAAATGGGTGGGGATAGGTGCAAGCACTACTACATTTGTACCCAAAATATGACACATTAAAATGGACACCGTATTGAAATCATGAACCATATATTCCCTATTTAGGGAATGTGTGATGACAGACTAAGGGACCACACATATCCATGATATTTTAGAGACAAATTTTATGACCTTATACCCTATCGTTTGGCTTTCAACTATTACATGGGCACCAAGAGCCATCTCCAATGCACCAATCCTCAATATGGAGACCATATATCACTTATAAGCTAAATATCCCCTATGTAGGCCAAGGACTAGGCCCAAAGAAACATCCCTGATGTTACAAATCTCAAAATAGCCACCATATCCCACTTACAAGACAAAAATTTCCCATATAGGGCTTGCATGTTGGCTTATTGTCCAATGCATGGCTCATGAACCCTAATGTCATGGACCATGGATCTTATAGATTGTTTGGTGCTCTAGGGATGATTCTTGTGGCCTAAGCCATAATCAAGGGATAAAATTAATGGAGGGTGACATTAGGTTATATCATTTATCTTTGGTGCTCATGCATCATGTGTGAGGGCTTGAGACACCACATAGGAAACATACAAAGAATCTTTGTTTTATGAACAAGATATGGTATTATCCATTTCGAGGTTTGGAATAGAGATTGTTCCTATAGACTACACTCCATTGCACCATATAAGCCCTACATAAGGAATTATTTTTCTAACAGAACTACATTTGAACCCAAAATCCGACGACATCCTCCGACACCACACAAAAAATTGGCCTTGTCATCGGATTTTACCTTTAAAAATTGTAATTTTCTTGTTTTTTTCGAATTCTCCCCGACGGTCGTCATGTGCTAAGAGATAAGAGATAAGAATATTGAAAGCTACCAAGATCCTACCAAAGAAACATTCCTTTTAGAGATAAGATTCTTAAAATCTATGAAGATCCTACCAATCAAATGATGCTTGGGCCATAATGGCTTGTCAAAGTTCATTTGCTAGCTAAGTCAGTTCAAAATTTGCATGTGACATAGTACTATCATTCAAGAGTCAAAGTGTTACATTTCATTGTCATGCATCATGTGTGAGGGCTCGAGCCACCACAAAGGCAACATACAAAGAATATTTGTCTTATGAACAAGATATGGTACTATCCATTTTGAGGTTTGGAATAGAGATTGTTATTATAGACTACACAACATTGCACCATATAATCCCTACACTCCCTGTAAACGATGTAACATCGTTCAAATCCACATGCACAACCTATAAGCCCCATTCACAGGTCACTATTTCCCATATCTAGTCCTAATAAAATGTCTTTTAGTTGTTTCTTTTAAAATTTGTTCGAGACACATGTCCCTACATCTAGTACTGCATGCAAGGGCATGCAATAACATCAAAAAATAAGAACTTGATAAATTGCACAAGCTTCATTAGTTATGTCATATCTTTTGTTTTTTTCTCTCATCTAAGTACTTTTTTGCTCCATGTTAGTATCCTGATTTTCAAGGTAGGGTTATAGGTTTGTTAAGAGTTTGCAAAGTTATGCCTTGGTCTTGGGAAGACCAATGCATTCCTATTTTGAGATATTAAGTGTGTGATAGTTAATCATGAGTCTAAGGTTGTTGCTATAAGTTTTGATATGGTATGTCACAAAGGAGTCAAGTCATATGTCAAAGGTCTAAGGGAAGTGTTTCAAATGGTATGATGGAACATAATGACATGTTATGAAAAATATGGAGCCATCACGAGTCATCATGTTGTATGTACTAATTTTTCAAAGTGGTTTTGATATTTGGTTTGTAAAGCATCACATGTTGTGCAAAGATTGGCGCTACCCAAGTTGTCAAATCATTTCAAAGGTCCAATCAAAATTTCAAAACCGGGCTTGATTGACATATGAAGTTCCTTTTCCCTCTCCTTCTCCATGCAAAGGCTCTTTTTCATTAGATACACTCCTCTTCCATAACATATTTCAAAAAACTCGTGCGCTACGCAAGCCCTGTTCAACGCGCTACACAGGCATTACGCTATGCAAAACCTATCCTATTTGCTACACAAGCTCTGTTTCAGTCGCTACGCAAGCTCTATTCATTGCGTTGCACATCACATGTACTGCACATTCGCATACTAAGGAGGTCTTGTTTTCTACCAGATAGTTTTTTGAGTTAATATGACCTTGGCCTATTCCTTTGATCCCATTTCTTGTAAACCCTAGCTTTGCTTCTAATTGTGTAAAGTCCCCTTGTCTTAAACCTAACCATCAACTTCGTTTTCCTCCATAGTCACATTGTGTTCAACATATATCTATAGATGGAAACTCAAGGAAAGAATAAATATAATAAGGGAGGGATCGTTTTAAGAATCGAGCCACAAAACTTGAAATTGGTGAACTATGATCCAACATTTAGGGTTTCTTTTGAACATGCTGGATGCATGAGATTTTGTGAGAAAATTAAGGGGTACAACGTGCAGTTGACAAAGGATTTTTCCCTCAACTTCAATGTGTCCAGACAAAGGTTGTTGATCTTACTTTCTAGGTTTCAGAGGAAACAATAGTTGTTGCAACTGAAATTCAAGCTCAAGGGGAGAAATGGTTCAAAGGCATGCCCCTTGATTCCATCTTATGTTGGATTACTCAGAGGGGGGGGGTGAATTAGTAATAAAGAAATTTAAGCGTTTTTAACCATATAATCCAAGTGTTATATCAATGTAAGATTATCATCCAATAACTGCAGAGTAAATAAGCAATGAAGAAATGAACAATCATACACATACACAGTACACCAGTGTTTTACGTGGAAACCCAAAGTGGAAGAAAACTAAGGAATGCTTTCTCTTATATGTCTTGAAGAATTAATTTCATTGGAAGCACCAAATTGCTTTGTTTTCCAGCTGCAACTGGAAGGAGGCTCCAACCCCCTTGTTTCTCGGGCTACAACCCGAGGGAAGCTCCAACTCCCCTATTCTCTGGCTACAACCAGAAGGAGGCTACAACCCCCTATGTTCTCTGGCTACAACCGGAAGGTGGCTACAACCACCTGTCCTTGCCTTGTCCAATCGCCCTGAAGTAGAAGTAGAATGATGGAACCACTGTCACACTATTGCTGTGAGATATATCGTTGTAAACCTATACCAATAAACCTGAACCATGCATCAACCTGTACCAAACAACCTGTAATCAACCTGTACCATAAAAAAGTGCATCAAACCATGTACCAAGTATGTACCAATCATGTGTCAACTACTCATCAACTATGACTCATCAATATATACCAACATCATCAACTATACACCTCATGTATGTGCCAACTCATCAACTACTTGTCTCAACCATGTACCCAACATGTAGCTTAACCAAAAGACCTCATCGATTTCATCATCAAAATATGATTTGTAACTCTGTAATATACCTGGTGTATATGATCACATACCTGCAAACCTTCCTTAACTTTCACAACAAGAGACTAGCATTTTCATCAAACTTTTCTTTAGTCTCACATGACTAGTTTGGGATTAGTCAACAACCCTAACTTGAAATAATCATAACTATGTACATGTAATGAAAAAAGATCTTAAGATAGTACACAATGTTCTTCAGTTTTTTTTATGCAATTCCTCCAGGTTTCACTACTTGGAACCTCTTAGAAAATGAGTTATAGAAAAAATGGCATACCTTGCTGAATTCTGGATTATTCTGGAGAGCGACCTTGTAGACCGTGCTCCATAAGGAATATTTGTTGAATGCATATGAAAATGTTAAAAAGAATTCTACAGAATGTACTCTAACCAACACATTTTGTCTTACTAAATTTGGATTTGTTATGAAGAAGTTATGACATTTTTACCCGAAACACATGTTTTAGACTAGTCTCAGGACTAGCCACAAACCTTATTTTCCATAGAGTGTAACTACAAAAATACAACGACCCACAAGCTGAAATTTTTACCAAAGATACTTGGATATGTTTCCTCAATGGAATATCAATTTCACGGTCTGAATCATTCTAGAAAAAAAGTTATTGCGAAAATGGTGAGATGACCTGTAAATAACATACCTTAGAAAGCATCATCAAAATAATTTATCCTCCCTTGAATTCCAACCTTCTTTTCTTCACCTTCCCTCTGAAATTCGGCTTAGATATCCTTTGGTTACCTCGGTCACCTATATATATTCAATATGCTCAAGTGTGATGTAAAATGAGAGAGCCTTTCCTCTTATTTATACTCCCCAAGTAGCTTCCTTAGAATCATCTTCTAGGTCACTTTGAGTCACTTAACCTATTTCTATGTCACTTAACCCAATTATAGGCCACTGGACCCATTTCTAGGTCACTTAACCTATTTCTAGGTCACTTAACCCAATTCTAGGTCACTTAACCCATTTCTAGGTCACTTAACCTATTTTCCTCATTTTTAGGGTTAACCACTCTCCATAATTAGAAAGTTATCCATTTAAATATTCCTCCTTGACTTTGTCACTTTTATTTACCATTTAAACAATAATTTCTTCTTTGCAAGCTCTTTGACTTATTTGACTTTTGGGGGCTTCAAGCCTACCTATGAGGGTCCTCCAACTTCGTAAGGCCATAACTCTCAAACCATGAGGAGTTATGTGAAATTCCACATACCACCGGAAATGGAATGAAAAACACTATCCATCTAGAATAGTCTTACTTGAAAATATATCAAAACTCATACCATTATCCATCAAACAAACTTGGGTCCATTACCCAAACATGGGTTCTCCAACTTCTCATGGCTATAACTCTCTAACCGTGAGGAGTTATGTGACGTTCCACATACCACCGAAAATGGAATGACATGTACTATACATATATAATAGTATTACCTTCAAATATATTAAAACTCATACCATTATACATGAAACAACCTTGGATCCATTACCCAAACCTTTGTGCTACTAGAATTCGCTACCAGACTTTCTTCAAGGGTTGACATCAATGACAACCAACCTTAATCAACATCTAAGTTATTATACACAAATTTCTTGAAGCTTGTTATCACGCAATTTATACTTTGATGGAAGGGAAAAGGCAAATGACAACAAAAAGGCGTAACGAGAGACTATCCTATCACTGTCACCTCAACAGGATATCTCTTTCTATTTAGGGTGGTAGGCCCAAGGGAGACGTCCCTGATGACCTGGGGTTTTGAGAAGGCAAAGGATTAAGGCCAAGCAAAAGTTCCCTCTCACAAGTCACCCCCGATCAAAAAGTTCGTCTAAACAACCAATAAAGATAATAAGAACCATAAATGTACCTACCCGGAACAAAGCAACATGACATTATATTTGCAAGGTTACTTGCTGGTTAGTACTTCATATAATCAAAGACTTTCTCAATAAAAGCAATTGACTAATATATCTGTAAAGTAAGAAAAGATTTATAGTAGAAATAATCACAATATGGTACTTCATAATAAAGGCTTTAAAGAAGCTTCAAAATGAGCAATAATGATTAATCATCAATGTCATAACTTCAACATTCATTAGAAGCAAATAATACCATGCATTAGTCAATCTTTCAATTGCTTAAAGAAGCTTAAAATGCTGTAAAGTATAACTATAACTCAAATGGATAATAGCAACAAATGAGGCTAGTAGGTCAATCTAAGCTAGGGTTAGAAGGTATTAGTAGTTGTTCAAAGATTTTGGAGGTTGTGATCAAATCACTCAAGTAAGAAGTCTTAGACCAATGAATTCATAGGGAAAATGGAGTAAAAAATAGCGACAAGAATTGAAGGAACAATATGGTAATAGTAGGGCCAAAGACAAGAGGATTGCGATGGATGAAGCGTTGGTAATCCAAGGCTTCAACCATCAAACCCTAGGGAAAAAAATTACTAAGGTGTAGATAACCCGAGGCCTTAGTAGGTTTTCCTCCTTATTTAGCCCAATGACAAAGTAAAAATGACTAGGATGAAAAGCAAGAGATAGGGTGTTGCAATGGCAAGGCCCTAACAATGAATTCAAGAGAGAAAAAGGCTCCTTGGCATAATCTAGTAGGTAGAAAGCAATTAAAACAAGAACATTAACATGTGCTTATTTCCTAGGGTTTATTCCAACAATTTCATTAACAAAATGCAAGTAAAATACTATAACCATTCAAGTAAGAGAAGGATTGCATAAATTCACTTACATTCACCAAGTATTCATCAAGACAAACCCTAGTTATAAACCATCCACCAAGAAAAATGCCAAAGATCACCAAAATAAGCCTCCTTCAACAAGTGCCAAAAACCCTAGAAGGGTGCAAATTTTAGCCAAAAACCCTAGAAGGGCGCAAATTTCAAATCTCACACAAGTGTGAGTGAAAGATGATGAAAAAAAGAGAGTTTTTTCTCTCTATTTATACAATAGCAATGACCTTAATTTTATTTTTAGGTCACAAAAGGCCGACATGGCCAAAAATACATCAAAATACTGTTTTATATTAAATGTCATAATTAGAGCCCTAATCAAGCATAAAAGGTGACATCATGCCATTTTAGGGTGATGTTAGGCCCCTTTAGGGCAACGTTGGCCTCTTGGAGCAAAACGTTTGGCCTCCTTGGGCCTCCAGAACCTGCCACACATTCCACTTGGCACATAATTGCCTCCCAAAACCTCCATAAGTGTTGGATGACGTCATAAGTGTCCTGGGTGACGTCATGGGCCTTCCAAGGCCTACGTCTTGGTGGAAAGGGCACAACCCCCCTAGGTATGGGTCTGTCAAGCTGCCTCTGGTGGAACGTCCTCCTCCTCTCTAGTGCAAAACCTTTGATCTATCTCTACCCCCTACTGGGGTCTCAACATCCATTTGATGGGCTTTCAGCCCCATGGAGGTCCGAACTAATCATCTCCCCATGTGTACCTGTCCATAAGGGTACCTGTCCATCGGGTATGACCCTGAACATCAACAGATACGCCCTCCATGGGATCATAAGTCACAGAGATCATAGCAATGTCAATCACATCTAATCATCAATTTTATTAAACATGTGCATAAAACCCCTTTTACCTAGATAAGTGCTCAAAGACATTATACTAATCTACAAGCCAAGTTTGGAGGAAACACTAGGATGTCCTATTAGGCTAATGCTCACTGGGTCTGGGTTGTTTCTGGGAGAGATCAAATCCAAGCCATGTGAGTGGATG
>JASDQU010102022.1:17494-34692 GCA_032191745.1 Picea mariana
GCTTCATGTGAAATATCTCATGGAGATATTATAGGAGAATGTGATGTCTTATGTTTATTGTAGCATAGAAGATCATATTGTTAATATTTTTACTAAGTCGTTAACATAATAAAAGTTTCTTAAACTTTCATCTTTGCTTGGGCTTCAAGAAGTTGTCATTACAAGGGGGTGTTGAGATAATGTCACCTCTTGAATCCTCCAAGTTGTGTATAAGAGGGAGTGTTGGAATGTGTAAACCCAACTTGAGCTAGAGAAAGCTTTGTGATCTATTTTGGCGCTCTAATTGGCACAACGTTGGATAGCATGCCATAAGCACATTAATCCATTGTAGGCCCTTTAACATGTGTGCATAAATATTTGCAATTTAAGACTATCGAGATAGGACCAAATAGGGACAGTAAATGTAGATCTACCTAATCATTTGGGGGCACCTTGAGTGATCAAAGTTGAATATATCAACCTTGTTTTAAGGAGATTGGTTATGCACTCAAGTCTATAAAATAAATGATCTATAAATCGATCTAATAATGAGAATATAAATAATGTTCTTGTATTGTGTAATGTCATAATGATGTTTGTAAACACCATTGCTCTTTGTTTAGATCTATTATTTCTACTTTTGCAAAAAATGATATGATCATCTTCAACACCTCCAACAAAAAAATAAAGTAATAAAATAGTTTGCAACCCTATCATTTTTAACACTCATTTCAGTAAGAAATTTAAGACCTAACACACATACTTTTACATTCAAAAACTTAACAATAAAATATCATAAATAATTTAGAACCTTCAAAACACATATCTACTTTTATTTATCAATTTAAAACTTTTTTTTATTTTAAAAAATCTTTTTTTATTTAGTGTTTAAATTATCCCATGAAAATAAATCATACATATTAATTGTTTCAATATTTTAACATTCAATAATTTTATTAATTTTATAAAAAATATTAATAATAAATAAATAAAACTAAAATTTTATATATAACCACCCATCATTAAATTTTATCATATATTCAAAATATACTTAGTTTTATCCAATTATTCAAATTTTCCATCACAATAAAGTGCGCTTTCATTACTCATATACCCTCGTAAAAATTTATTATGTACTTTTTTACTGAGCAAAGTATTACTGAACTTTACTATGTACTTTCTTACTGGCCAAAGTAGTAGTGAAGAAATATAATTATAGAGATAATCATTAGGATGTATTATCATAGATTGATCTCTTTTAAACATCAAGATATATTAAAAAACATTAAATTGTAAATTTCGATTATTTTTATTTTGTTTGAAATTTATATATTTATAAATTTTAAAAATATATATAATAATATATAATATATTATATTAAAATTTTTAAGGGAATATATCTATATATATAACTTTACTATGTACTTTCTTACTGGCCAAACTATTAGTGAAGAAATATAACTATAAAGATGATCATTAGGATATATTGTTATATTATCGTAGATTGATCTCTTTTAAATATAATAATATATAAAATAAAAATTAAATTGTAAATTTCATTATTATTTTTATTTTAATTGAAATTTAAATATTTATAAAATTAAAATATATATATAGATATATATGTTGTTGATGATGATTAATGTTTATTAAGACCTAACGAACCTTAAGAAGGTATGTGATTTTTTAGAATTTTGTTTTTGTGCTCGAAAAGCATTAAGAGAAACTTTCCAACATCACCATTGTTGAGTTAAGAGGTTAGGAAGGTCAGTGGCATGATCAATATTTTGAAAATGAGATATAATATGGGTATAGGCTGGACAATCTAAGAGAAAGTGTTTTTCATCTTCAACCTTCTTAGGGTCACAAAGGTGACACACTCTTTCATCCCATGGCGTTTTAGGAATTGACCAACGCCCAGTTTCACTATGGAGCTCGTGAGAATTTGTTCTTATCTTAGCAATGCTTTTTTTTTTCTTTACACTTGGCAAAACAGAGAGATAATTCTCATCTTCTAGATTAGGGTTGATTACATCTTTATAATACCTCAATTTTCTTTTTCCCTCTAACTCTTTATCACACCACATTTTTTCCTTAAATTTTGATTTGACATTTTTTTTAATAGTATCTTTAAAATGGTTTCTTCCATGATTCCCCAATAGTTTAGCCAAGACCAGGCGTCTTTATGCCATCCTCGCTTGAGTAGATGATGGTTATGACTTGAATTTGAAACAACTTTAGGTAGCCTCTTGTCTTTTATGTTGTTTATCTTGTTCTTAGGTTAAAAAAATGAGCAAATTTATAATATTAAAAAAAAAATTAACATTTTCATTTAATTTTCTTGAATCTTTATTAATATAAAACATAACTGAATTAGTATGCAGGTTTTCAGAATCAATCATAAAATTAGAGAAAATTATGGATTAAAATTGTGTGTAGTTTTAAAACATTTCTGAATTGAGTGTCAACTCCAAAAATTAGACATTTCAAAACTAAACACAATTTTAATCCAGAATTTGCTCTAACAACTTAATTACTTTTAATAATTCTTAAATATTAAAATTATAATTACCTTTGATATTTCATTTTCATTTTATTTAAATATAAATTTAATATTTTTTAAAATATTTAATTCAATTTATTATAATCTTCTCATCAACTTAATCATTATTATTTTAATATTAATAATTTAAAAATTAACATATGCTAACGTGAGCATTACATAAGACCAGATGAGCACATAGTTGGTTTCAGTGACCGTTAAAGTCATCGATACAAAATTATAATGTTGTCAAAACAAATTGAAAAAGTCATCATCTAAATTATAATGTTGGCATTAAAGAGAAAATGAAAGCATATTATCATTTCATTGAGGCGGACTCCTCCGGTCTCCCTCCTTCCGTGTGTCGGCCGGGCCGGGCCGGGCAGGGCCGCGGCCCATCCATTTCAAAAATATTCCCTTCATTCATTCAATCACGATCTCTTTTGAATTTGAAGTATGGTAATATAAGTACTGGTGCAGCAGTGTTCATGTGACCTGTTGACTCCCAATAAACGTAATCATATCATTCATGTGAGTGGGCCAGGTTGTACAGTCCTTACTGCCTTCACACAGTGCAAGGCCTTGCATTGATATTGGTACTGTCAATCTCTGCTTCTCTGTTCTACTGACAGGCGTGCCTTTTAAGAAGACTCACCGCCATTGAAACTGGCTTTTCTTGCACTTATTTCTGCGTCAGCTGACGTTGTTCATGACGTTCATGTGCGTGGATTTCGGATTTATTCAAAATGATGCCGAAAAATTAGAGAAAAGTTCTAAATTACTCTCAAGTAAAGACGGTAGAGTTGTAAATTACTGTCAAGTAATTATGTTTTTAGAATTTTGATATGTGGGAATATGAGGAATTTAGAATTTTGATATGTGGAAATATGAGGAATTTAGAATTTTGATATGTGGAAATATGAGAAATTATCGTAGTTTAAACCTTCTATTTTTTGGAGTTTTTATGGGTATATTTTTCATTATTTTTTATTAAAATTTAGTTAAAAGTTGTTGGAACTTTAGATTTAAGTAATTGAGTTTAAATAATTAAAGTATCTCAATGGTTTTTCAGAATGCTGAATCAATTTATACATTTAAAAATACAATTTAAACAATTAAAAATGATGATTTCACCAAAATTTATTTTGCTTGATTCAAATAAAAAAATTCAAAAAATTGAATGTTTAAACTATCAGAAAATAATATTTTTTACAACTTTTATCATAAATCAATTTTATAGTACAATAATGAGATGGAAGGAATTTGAAAATAATTACTTTTATCATAAATCAATTTTATAGTACAATAATGAAATGGAAGGAATTTGAAAATAATTTTGTAAAGACAAAGCATAACTATCCTAACGTGATGAGTGAGTGTAAATTCACACATAGATGGTTTTCAAATTAAAGCATAACTATCATAGTGTGAAGCGTGTAAATTCAAAGATAGTGTAAATTCACACATAGATGGTTTTCAAATTAAAGCATAACTATCATAGTGTGAAGCGTGTAAATTCAAAGATAGATGGTTTTCAAATTTCAATCATGTGACAAATGTTGAAGACCTTTCCACACAAAGGGTTGTGGAAATAAACATTGGGGCTTTTCTCTAGTCAAGTCAATACAATGGGTAACTTGCACAATGCGAGTTAGAATTATGGTAAGTTGAGCTTAAGGTTATGGATAAATTGGTTTGTGGCACGGAGAATTGTTGTGTTTGTGTGGTATATTATATAAAATGGTATGGATGAATTTATTATGGTGTGGAGTATTTTATACTTATATCAAAAGAAAATACATCTTAGAGATCATGTTTTGTAATTTTTTTTTATTTTGATTTTTTTTAATGTGTTTAGGAGAATTGATTTTCATAAATTCAAGGAAATCCAGCATTGAAATTGTGGGAGTGGGCACACTCATAACAATGTTATTGAGCTTGTTTTTTAGATTGGGCGTCACTACAGATATTGTCTTAGATATATTCATGGTCACTGGAACTATGTTTAGCGCTTCTGCCCTTGCTATTCTCTTGTCACAGTGTATTGCATCCAACCTCTACATTGTAGTTAGTGAAATCGTTTAAAGAAATAAGGAAGTAAATACATTAAGAAATGATTAGAGGAGGAGTTGGACAAAGATTAGGGAAGAAGAGATACAAATATATAACCCAAGTTTTGTCAAGCCAATAAAGAATCACGAAAAAAAGTAGATTGGCTAATCATTTGAGATTGAAAAAAAACATGGGCAATGTCTTATTGTGTTTTTAAAAGTCATAGGATCCATGTATTTCACTTTATCTACTAAATATTAGGATTGTAAAGAAATAAGACCCAAATGGATTTGGATATGGGATATGCGATAGCTTCTTCCAACTTAGATGTGGGATTCTCCTTGGGAATGTAATAAGGGCCTATGGACCCATTAATAAGATAGGTATGGTGGTTAACTAAAGCTTTACTATGAAATAATGCTTACTAAGATTTATTGTGAGGTTCCAGTGGAATATCCATGGTAGTTTAAGGATCACAATCTCTTTTCCATTACAATTCACCTACCTTCATTTTTTACAATTTTAATACCTCTTTACTCGAAAAAAATAGTTCACATTCCTAAAACATAATAACAATCCCAACTTACATGTTACTAAAAATCAATTTAATAGTATTGATATTTCACAATGCTCTAGTATATTAAATTTACATTATAATTTATTAATCTTAATGTTGTAGCAATGATCCAAACTCCCATTTTCAATATTAATTCATCACATGTTAATTCAATCATTATCTTGCAAATGCCCATAAACTCACTCTCAAATATATCTTTTGTGAACTTAAAACCTTGAAACAAACAAATATGCAAACCCCCCTTATGCAAACCCCCCTTGCAATGCTAGGAGGGGCATCCAATTAATTATAATCTATGACATAATATATCGCACATAATAAAACAAAAAGAAAAAACTCTTTAAAACAAAAGAAAACATACACATACTAATATTACACAGAGATATGAGAAAAATAATCAAGACATTTCATTACAACAATACCAATTCTCTTTACAAAAGGTCCAAAGAACAAAACAACTTACAAAGAACACCTAATCTCTCATTTAACATAAGTATCCCTCCTTTTTCTTTTATACCATTTTTATAATCATTTTGCTTGAGCCTTGTAAAAAGTTTACATATTTTATAATACAAATTTTATAGAAAAAAATTACAAATAATTGTACATTTTTAAGTAAGACTTGTACGTAAGTTTTATATAAAGGAGTTTAATCAAAATAATTCAATGAAAATCAATTTAAGCAAAACCAGAATAATTCAATAAAAGTCAATTTAATTTAATTTAAGTAAAATCAAAATAATTAATAAAATTCAATTCAAGCAATTATTTATAATCATCATTTAAAGAATGGAAAATGGTTCAATCTTTTTATTAAGTAAAGAATTATTTCCAAACGTATAAATATCAATCTTTTTATTAAGTAAGGAATTATTTTTAAACTATACATTAATTTAGTATAAATATCAACTTTGATTTGAAAAAAAAAACTTAAATTTTACCACTTTTTTATATAAGATTAAAACATTTTACCAATAAATCATATCATTATTTTTATAAAAATTCAAAAAAAAAAACACAACCAAAAAAATTATAAAATTCAAAACCTATTTTATTATAAATACAAATCCATCTCAATTAAAATCTCATATTCACTTTCAAGTAACAACTTATATACCAAACATATAAGGAGAAAAAAAAAACATAAAATCAAGAAACATAAAACACCACCAATATATGAAAAATAAAAAAATAAAATACATGATATTCTATACATTACACCAAGATAAAAAAACAACATATATCTATAGATTAGCATACATCCAGTCTCATATACACCTTCAAGTAACTAAGATATATGTTGTTTAAAGACATATTGGAGGGTATAGAATGGAGAGGTTTCCTTTTTTCTCAGCGATTGGATTACCTAGCCCTATCGTTTCGATGCTTGTTGTGTCGAAGGACGAGACATCTGTGAAGAGATTGTTCTCAGTTCGCTAGTACTTTTTCAGAGGAGGACCCATCGAAGGATACATTGTTTGAGAGCTATTCGTCACTGCGGGATTCCCCAGACTTGGGAGCTTTTTTACGCCTGAGGCTAGAAGACAGTCTCGACACTGAGGATGCATCGTACGTTGGTAAGTTAAAAAATTTATGTCCCTTACTTTATGATTCTCTATCTACTTGGGAGAGAGATACTAATGAAAATCGTGTTTGCAAGGATTCGGGTTCTCAGTTTTTAGGTGGTGGGAAACCGGTTATGGATATTGTTCAGTTATCACCCACTCCTCCTACTAGGCTAGTAACCCTGAAGGACCCTGTACCTCCCCTGGCTTCAAACTCTCATGTTCTACCTGATTCTATGGAAGAGGAGGAATCCATTCTTCTCCCAGGTTGTGTTGAGTCGGCCATAAGTGACCATGCACTGGAACAAATGCTATCCACCCTTATTCCGGCGTCCACAGAACCTTTTGGCTCCATTCCTCTTCCTACATACTTAGGGAAGGATATTGTTCTTCCTCTCAGCATTAAGGGAGATACTCCTGCTTCTTCGGGGGTGGGGACGGTTCCCGGGACTAATCCAACCTGGTCACAGGGTTTAGGTTTGAAATTGTTTCCTATAAAAACGCGAAGTGCACGTAAAAAGGCCTGCATAGTGGGTTCGAGCTCAGATTCTCAGTCATCTGCATTTGATCTAGGGGCGCTTAGAGGATTAAAATCCCTTGCCCAGGCTAAGACATGATCCTTCTATCCCTCAACATAAGAGGGGTGGGAAGACCCCTAAAACTTGCCTCCATGAGAATACTTTTAGAGAAAGTTCGTCCTTCTATTGTTTTTCTTCAAGAAACTTTGGTAGACTCGGTAAAAGCCAGGAACTTCATGTATTTTCTCTAGCCTAAGTGGTTGATCTGCGCAGCAAGATTGGTAGGAAATTCGGGTGGGCTCCTTGTTACTTGGGATCCTACCTATTTCGAGCTAGCACCAGTTCTAAGTCTTGGCGGGATTTTTTTGACAGGTACTTGTATAGAGACAAGAAGAAAGGTGGCTCTTCTTAATACGTATGGTCCTTGCAATGATCATAAACTGTTCTGGGATAAACTTGACAAAGTGGGTATTTTAGCTGTTGAAGAGTTGATTCCAGTGGGTGATTTGAATTTAACGACTAGCTATGAGGAGATTTGGGGAGAGGATGCTCGAGCAGATTCTCTGTCGGTATTTTTTAAGTAGTTATTTTCAAAAAATCATTTGGTGGATGTGACATCGGATGCGGTGGTGTCGACTTGGAGGAATGGGAGGTATGGATCAGAATGGATATCAAAAAGACTAGATAGGTTTTACGTGGCAGAAGGGATGCTCACTTATTTTAATAGACTCCGTGATTGGGTTGAATATCCATACCTTTCATATCATGCACCTATTTGCCTACAAATGGGGGAAGAAAGATCTGGGGCCACCTACCCTTTCAAATTTAACCTGGCATGGTTACTTGAGGCCTCTTTTGATACATTGGTGAGAGATGTTTGGAACGACACATCCCATCAGATCCTAGAGGGTGCACAATGCAGACTAGTTAGTAAGTTAAATTTTCTAAGAGCTCGTTCAAAGATTTGGTTAAAAGGAAAACGGATCAGGGATAGTGAAGAGATGGCCAGTGTTGAGAGAGACTTAGATGATCTTCTATGTTTGAAGATGCAGGATTTGTTGATTGATGATTATGAGAACAAAGTGAGATGTCTAGAAGAAGCTCATAACAAAAAGCTACTAGAGGAAGAGGAGAGGTGAAGACTGAAAAGATGAGCAATTTGGATTTCTAGTGGCGACAAAAACACGAAGTTTTTCCATAGCTTCGCTAGTTATCGTAGGAATAAAAAGCATTTGTGTGAGATTGAGGATGAGGCGGGGAGGACCTATCAGCAAAAGGAAGACATAAAAAAAATGGCTATGAATTATTTCAAATCCTTCTATCAAGCCTTGGGCATGAATTTCCTAGGTGATCAGGTCGATGTTGTTAGGCTCTTTCTTCATATGGTAAAGGAGGAGGAGGTTACGGATCTTGAAAAACCATGCACAAAGGAGGAGAGTCTAGATGTATTAAAGGGCTTTACAAAGGACAAGAGCCTGGGACCCGACGAGTGGACAGTTGAATTTTACCTCCATTATTTTGATTTAGTTGGCCAAGATTTGTTGGATGTAGTGGAGGAGTCAAGAACCAGAGGAGAAGTAAAAAATAAACTAAATACCACCTTTATTGCTCTAATTCCTAAAGCTAATCATCCCAGAAAGTTTGTGGATTTCCGTCCAATTGCTCTATGCAACTTATGTTATAAGCTTATATCAAAGATAATAGCAAGGAGGATTCAACCCATTCTCTCTTGGGCCCTTTCAGAAGAACAACTAGGATTTCTCAAGGGTAGACAKATCCTTGACGCTATTGGTACAGCACARGAGTGCCTCCATAGCATAAAGAAAAAATACCTGCAAGCTATCATCTTGAAGYTGGATCTCAAGAAGGCTTACRACTGTGTCAATTGGGACTTCCTGGGTCTTATTCTCCTACATTGTGGTTTYGGGGTGGTCACTACAAACTAGATCATGGGTTGTATTTCCTCTGTTGTCTTTGCRGTTTTGATTAATGGGRAAGCGACAAAGTTTTTCYAGAGAGGGTGTGGGTTGCGCCAGGGCTGTCCTCTGTCRCCCTTCTTATTCATTCTTGTGTTGGAAGGTCTCRGCATCATGTTGAAGACGGGCCAAGCRKAAGGCACTTTGACTGGGATTAAAGTTTCTAGGTTGATAAAGATTTTACACCTRCTATTTGTGGATGATGTGATCATCATGACAAATGAAAACATGTCTGAATGGATTGAGATACACAAAATTCTTAATATCTTTTGCAAGGCTTCAGGTTTGAGTATTAATTTACAAAAATCTAGTTTCATGTATACARGCATTCAGAATGCAGCTATAGAAGAGCTAAAATMTCTATACAACATAGATTCAAAAGATYTATCGRGGGGTTTTAGTTACCTRGGGTACTTTATAAAATTAGTAAGCTATAAAGCGGAGGATTAGAGTTGGTTCATAGAAAAATTCGAGCACAGAATCAATCATTGGTGTAATAGACTGTTATCGTTGGGAGGAAGGTTTATTCTTGCAAAAGCGGTCTTGGAAAGTTTACCAGTTTACTAGTTGGCCTTAGCTCACACTCCTCAGTCTGTTTTAAATAATTTTAGGCAGTTGGTCTTTTCCTTTCTTTGGTAAGGCAACAAGCAGAGAAGCATTTTTCACTTGTGCAAATGGGAATTGATTTTGAAGCCTAAATCTTTTGGTGGTTGGGGTATGAGAAACCTTTATATCTTTTACAGGGCTCTGGCAGCGAACACACTTTGGAGAGTACTGATGACACCGGGTATTTGGAACAGAGTGACTAAAGATAAGTATCTTCCTCATGAACAGGTTCACACATGGCTTAGATCAACATCGGTGCAAACCTCTGGTGGGTCACAGACCTAGAAAAACCTTTTAAACTCTTTACCGCTTGAACTCCAGTGGATAGCATGGAATTCAGGATCCGGGCAGTCTATCGTTCTTGGGCGAGATGTCATTTTTGGAATGGGTAATGAATCGTTGTTATCACCAAAACTCATAGACAGATTGAATCACAATAGAATATATTATCTGTACCAAGCAAGGCGTGATCTAGCTCGGGGAGCTATTTGCCTGAACTAGCTGGACGACGCCAATCTGGAGCTCGAGGAAGAAGATGTAGCTGAATGGGAAAAGTTCAAAAAAAAATTGATTTACTCTAGCATAAAACTTCAGGATCGCTCGGATGCACTTTTATGGACAGAAGGTGACAACACAGGTCAACTATCGGTAAAAAAATGTGTATAATGCGGTCACAGAAAATATATGGTTGACCAAAGTAGTGGGATGGCGAAAAAAGCTATGGAAATGGGAGTGCCCATTAAAAATAAAGTTGTTTACCTGGTTAGTGGCAGAAAACAAGATCCTTATATGGGAAGATCTCCAAAAACAAGGCTGGGAGGGCCCTAGCTTGTGTATCTTATGCAAGAATTCAAGCGAAACAGGTTTGCACTTATTTGTGAATCGTCCTTTTACCTCTACTGTCTGGAACAAGGTTATTTACACTCTAAAGTTATCAAGGTGCTGGACTGCTTCATCAGTGACCAATTGCTATGATCACTGGATAAAATTAAACCCTTCTTACCCTTCGCTGCCAACTTTCATTAGTTGGTATATTTGGAACGAAAGAAATTTAACAATCTTTGATGCAGGATCCCCATCCATTCAAAAGGTAGTTACCAAAGCTTTAGGAGCTACTAATACATATGGAAAAAAGGCTAAAGTCCCTCCTTTGCGCATTTCTCAAGTAATACTCCCAATTGGAAAAGTTATCACATGGTTTGACGGAGTTGCGCAACAAAGTGGTAAAATTAGCGGAGCTGGAGGAAAAATAATGATAAACAGTCATACATCATATCAATGGACGCTCAATCGCGGGCAAGGATCAAATACCAGGGCAAAACTTATGGGGACGTGGGCTTCTCTCACTTTAACGCGTAGATTGTCTATTGACGATATGCTTCTGCTAGGAGACTCCACGATCATAATAGAATGGCTCAAAAAGAAGGCAAACCTCCAAGTGGTTGCACTTGAAAGCTGGAAAAAAAGAATAATAGAAACTATTTTGCTTTTCAGAGATCTATCTTTTGACCACATTTACATAGAAGATAACATGAAAACACATATTCTATCAAAAAAGACTCTATCAAAATTGGATTTTGTATGGAACGATTGACATAGTCTTATTTTGTAGAAGGCAAAGATTCCGATTTTTTATTATAATCCCTATTTCTAAAAGTCTGATGTATGAAAAAAAAATATAAAGAGTAATTTTTCTCTCAAAAAACATCACATGCAAAGCAAATTGAGAGATGAAAAGATAACATTAGTACATGACGGTAACATTGCTCCATTTATACCCATGTTTGACATACATTTCGAGGTGATAATAATATATGATATTTAGAGGCATGTGAAAAATTAAGGACAACACAGATATGTCAGATAAAAGGTCTATTTTTGGAAGATGAAGAGATGATTTTAAAAGGTATCTGTGTGATAGGATATTTGAGGTCTGTATRAGGAGCTTAAAATAATCGATATGACATATAAAAGGTTTATTTTAGAAATAGAAGATATAAAAAATATATTTGTAGTAAGATACTTGAGAGACTTGTATAAGGATCTTTAAAAAAAAATGATCATATATAAACAGATTTATAATATGATATTCAATTCAATATAATTATGATAATAAGAAATATTTAAGAGTAGTAAAATAATTAAAAAAAGTTATATAAAGGAGAAAATGTTCAACTGTATATATAAATTTATTGGCAAACATTTTGTAAGTAGGAATGAGATGTTGAGACCTTAAATAAGGAAAAAGAAATTTTAAAATTTTTAGGTATATTTTATTGTTCCAGAATGTCTAAAATGTTAGGAGAATTTCTCATAAAAAGTTTATATAGAAAAAAAAACAGTTTCAACAATTTTTTTATAATTTTTTTTTTTTTTTAAATATTTTTGTTCATAAAATTATTTGAAGTTATAAATAAGAGAATCAATTTTAATTAATATTAAATTCAAATTTTATTAATAAACTAAATATATTAATCAAGATAATATTAAAACTTCATAAAATTTATGATTTTATAAAGATCAAATTTTAACATTGATACCAAGGCATATATCTGCATATAACTCATAAAAATGTAAATACAACACAAAACACTATATTATGAAAGAGGAATAAATAAATTAAATCATAAATTTTATGAAGTTTTAATACTATCTTGGTTAATATATTTAGTTTATTAATAAAATTTGAATTTAATATTATTTAAAATTAGTTATCTCATATTTATAACTTCAAATAATGAAGATCAAATTTTAACATTGATACCAAGGCATATAACACATAAAAACATAAATAAAACACAAAACACTAGATTCTGAAAAAGAAATAAATAAATTAAAAAATAAGGAATCACATAAACCCAAATTATAAACATCATTTAAACTGAAGAAAACTAAAAACTATGTATCATCAAACCTCAATTATATTTATTTAATATATTCACTACACCATTACATAAACACACTGTAGAAAATGAGTTAACCTAAATATATTAACCAAAATAATATTAAAATTTTATATAACTTATGGTTTATAAAAAACAGAACCTCAAACTTTAACATTGATATCAAGGCATATAACCTCTAAAAATTAGAGACAACACAAAACACTATATCAATAAATAAATTAAAATACAAAAAATCACATAAACCCACATCATAAGTATCATTTAAACTGGAAAACTAAGAACTATGTATCCTCAAACCTCAATTACATTTAGTTAATACATTCACTACACCATGTTACATAAACAAACAGTGTAGAAAGTGAATTAAGCTAAAGTTATCTACCGAAATTGTAGAAAATATCATTTAAACTGGAAAACTAGAAACTATGTATCCTCAAACCTCAATTACATTTAGTTAATACATTCATTACACCATATTACATAAACAAACAGTGTAGAAAATGAGTTAACCTAAAGTTATCCACTAAAATTGTAGAAAATATCATTTAAACTAGAAAATTAAGAACTATGTATCCTCAATTACATTTAGTTAATACATTCACTATACCATGTTACATAAACAGTTAATACATTCACTATACCATATTACATAAACCAACAGTGTAGAAAATGAGTTAACCTAAAGTTATCCACCAAGATTTTAGAAAATGGCATGCCAATTTTATACCAAAAAAATCATTATACTTTGAACAATGAGCCCAACAGGGACATTAAATCCTTCAAAACAACCTGACCAACATGTAAAAATATCCATGTATGTTGAAAAACTATAAAAACATGCATCTATCTATCTTAAAGAGAACAGACAGGAATAGCAATGAATAGCATTTTTTTGGACTTGTGCCATACAGCAATATAAAAATCTATTTTTCAACCCAATACAAAGGAAAATCCCATTTATATCTTATTTCTAATTTTGATTATAAATTAAAACCTCCTATGCTAAATCCCATTTATATCTTATTTCTAATTTTGATTATAAATTAAAACCTTCTATGCTTGTGGTAAGTTATCATGTTTATAGAGATGAGTTGTAAAGCCATCGTCATGGGTGATCAATCTAATTTTTTTAATAATTAGATGAGAGGCTCCATGATCTTCATGGCAAAGCTGCTGCTGATGGTTTGCAAATAAAATTATGCTTTTATATATATAAATAACTAAAAACCACAAATACAAGTTGATGATATAATCATCATCTTCTGCCAAACCTGCAGCACCAAATGCAGCGATTACCAATATAACCACCTTGTAAAGTTGTGGTTGATGTGCTAACAATATTTGATAAGACAGACATCCAAGTTTGAAGTCTGTGTACAATATTTCCAACAAGAGATCTGATGTCCTGGGTGAATTCAATGGATAAGTTGAATCCCTGAAGTTATGGATATAGTAGTAGTTCTATAAGCTAGTCTGAATGCATGGAATTCTATCAAGACATTGAGCCATGGATACATACTATCCTGAGGATCCACCAGTCTATGAAGAAGGTGAATGTTCCTTGACCTCCTCAATCATCCTCAAAACCTGCCTCATTGCAGGCCTTCTTTCTGGAGATGGAGATACACATGCAACTACTAAATCTAAGAGTATTATTAGCTTATCCTCAGGGCACTCAGCGGAAGAGACAGAGCCATCAATAGCACCCGATTCAAGTTCTTCTGCTCGAACATAATGAACCCACTTTTGTAGATCCATGGCTTGTCCATTGAGGATGGGCTGCAATGGGATCTTGCCAGTAAGAAGCTCAAGCAATAGTACTCCAAAGCTGTAGACATCTGATTTGGGTCCCATTTTCTTGTTAGACTTGATATATTCAGGAGCCTTGTAGACTAAGAGGGCCGTGTCCTCAGATTGCTCGGCGTCAAAAACTGTAAGGCCATAGTCTGTAATACAAGCTTCGAAATCCGCTCCTAGTAGAACATTGGTAGATTTGAGGTTACCATGAATTAATCTGGATGCCTGATGCAGATGGGCCAAGCCACGGGCTACATCTTCAGCAATCTTGAAGCAGGACGTCCAGTGCAGAGGCTTCCCCTTTGATTTCGAGCCTGAGAAACCAGTGAAATGACATAAATCAGACATGGAATTCTACATACGAAGTTGTCTATTTCAATTAGATGACATTATAATTATATGAACCCAGTGTAATTCAATGATCTCCGTTAGTTTTACATGCAATCCTTATTGAAAGATTAACCCTTCAAAGAGTTGGTCTTGAAAGGCCTTACTGGCTTGGTCCTGACTAAAAATTTAATCCCCCTTAGCCAGTTAAGCTTGTGCCAGTGAAGACTTGCCTTGGAGAATCGGAGATGCTTAGTATAAACAACCATCTTGGGCCATTATAAACCTTTCTCTTCTCAGTTCATCACCTCAAATTATGTTTTGTGGTGATTTTCTGAAAACATATACCCATTGTAGTTTCATATCGGTGTTTCAAATATGTAGTCTGAAAGTCATGTTATGAGAAAAGGATGAATTATGACAACACCATATGGGGTTTCAACACATTGGCAACGGTTTGATTCCTGAGAATCAGTTATTCGTAGACTGCATGCAAGCTGGGGAAAATCCTGAGCTTTATTTGATTAACTTGTTAAAAACCAATTTTTTAATATTTGATGTAATTTTTTATTATTTAACTAAATTGTTTATATATGGAATTGACATTGATATCAGTGTCCACTAGTAAACAAACTAAGTTAATGGGACTGGAATTTCTCTGGTAGACTTCGAAGGGAAAAGAAAAGAAAATAAACAAGCGAATCCAAATGAAACCCAGAAAGAAAGCCATGGAGAACTCTTCAAATCCAAATGAAACCTAGAAAGAGAACCATAGAGATCGCCAAATGGTTAAGGGGAAGGAGTACAAAGAGGTCCCAAACCCAGCTCCTGAGGCCAAAGAACCTGGTAATACGTGTTATGTGTATTGTGATGTTGAGTTGGTATGATCTAGGAATTCTCAGAGCACAGTGGGAGACTGCTAAAGTACTTATTTTTATCAATAGGTTGGTCTATTCAATGCCGAGCTTGTATATTCAACACAATTGCAGCTTGTCAGCTTGTATATTCAACACAATTGCAGCAATAGTAAAAATCTCGGTTCTCATGGAGGAGAGCAATGTTCAAACCACATGGAAGACATGAGTGGCTATTAGGCCGAGAAACAAAAAACCATCTACCAAATAAAAAAAATATACTTCTATTCTACATCTTGAAGAGCAAGCATTTAGGAGGAATCATGCACATACCGTGGATGAGAGAAAAGAGGCTTCCATTGGGGTAGTTATCATAAACAAGAAGCCTCTCCTCCTTGGCCTGGAAATAAGCTCTGAGAGAAACTATGTTCTGGTGTCTAAGCTTGCCCACCATCTCCATATGCCTCTCAAATTCATCCCGACTCATCCTGTTAGAATTCTTCAATCTCTTCACTGTTACAGCCGTTTTGTTCTCCATCAGAGCCTTATAAGTAGTCCCCAGCGTGCCTCTCCCCATAATCTCAGCAGATGCTCGGAGCAGATCCTCCAAAGTGTACATCTGAGCTTCCCCACCGCAGAACATAAGAACCCCACTCCTCTGCTGCTCATACCGAAGGCTCTTAGCAGTTGTATTAACATAATACAGATCAGACCCAGTCTCCTCGATCGAAAGCTTCTCACCTGCAACTTTTTCAGCCTCATCTCCAGGCTTCTCCTCTCTGTACCTCTTGCTATAAAAGTTGACAATGAATAGCATGGCCATCAACCCAACAATGGATCCCGCAACAATTCCTGCTATCTTCCCCCGATTTAGCCCTTCATGCCTCTTAACAAATGGCCTAAAAGCTTGCTCCAATGGCAAGCCCTTAATAACAGGAGCTGGAGGAGAAGAGGTCACTTCTGGGTTAAGCACGCAGGGCCTGGGCAATGGGCTCCCACAGAGCCCAGGATTTCCTGAGAACGAAGAAGCATTGAACTTAGCCAGAGCTGTAGTAGCAGGTATTCTTCCATCGAGCTGGTTATTAGAAACATTGAATACTCTCATGTCAGACTGATTAAAACTAGGAACAAGACCCTCCAAACGATTGTTCTCCAACTGAAGAGCATACAATCTCTCAAGCCCAACGAAGGAATCAGGTATTTCACCAGTCAAGAAATTATCAGAGAGAACAACGATCTTCAGACGATGGAGACCAGGAAGAGACCTGGGAATCGTACCTGTGAACATGTTATGATCCAAAAACAAGTTTTTCAGATTGCTTAGGCCCGTTAAATCTGGAATGGGTCCTCTGAGCGAGTTCCCCTTGAGGCTGAGGACTCGCAGCTGGTCCAGTTTATTCAAGCTGTTCTCTGCAAAAGTACCGTTGAGATTCATATATTCCAATACCAGCTTGGTGACTCGACCCTCCGACGTGCACCCCATGACTCCATTCCATTTG
>JASDQU010102022.1:34712-57936 GCA_032191745.1 Picea mariana
GAATAGCAATGAATAGCATTTTTTTGGACTTGTGCCATACAGCAATATAAAAATCTATTTTTCAACCCAATACAAAGGAAAATCCCATTTATATCTTATTTCTAATTTTGATTATAAATTAAAACCTCCTATGCTAAATCCCATTTATATCTTATTTCTAATTTTGATTATAAATTAAAACCTTCTATGCTTGTGGTAAGTTATCATGTTTATAGAGATGAGTTGTAAAGCCATCGTCATGGGTGATCAATCTAATTTTTTTAATAATTAGATGAGAGGCTCCATGATCTTCATGGCAAAGCTGCTGCTGATGGTTTGCAAATAAAATTATGCTTTTATATATATAAATAACTAAAAACCACAAATACAAGTTGATGATATAATCATCATCTTCTGCCAAACCTGCAGCACCAAATGCAGCGATTACCAATATAACCACCTTGTAAAGTTGTGGTTGATGTGCTAACAATATTTGATAAGACAGACATCCAAGTTTGAAGTCTGTGTACAATATTTCCAACAAGAGATCTGATGTCCTGGGTGAATTCAATGGATAAGTTGAATCCCTGAAGTTATGGATATAGTAGTAGTTCTATAAGCTAGTCTGAATGCATGGAATTCTATCAAGACATTGAGCCATGGATACATACTATCCTGAGGATCCACCAGTCTATGAAGAAGGTGAATGTTCCTTGACCTCCTCAATCATCCTCAAAACCTGCCTCATTGCAGGCCTTCTTTCTGGAGATGGAGATACACATGCAACTACTAAATCTAAGAGTATTATTAGCTTATCCTCAGGGCACTCAGCGGAAGAGACAGAGCCATCAATAGCACCCGATTCAAGTTCTTCTGCTCGAACATAATGAACCCACTTTTGTAGATCCATGGCTTGTCCATTGAGGATGGGCTGCAATGGGATCTTGCCAGTAAGAAGCTCAAGCAATAGTACTCCAAAGCTGTAGACATCTGATTTGGGTCCCATTTTCTTGTTAGACTTGATATATTCAGGAGCCTTGTAGACTAAGAGGGCCGTGTCCTCAGATTGCTCGGCGTCAAAAACTGTAAGGCCATAGTCTGTAATACAAGCTTCGAAATCCGCTCCTAGTAGAACATTGGTAGATTTGAGGTTACCATGAATTAATCTGGATGCCTGATGCAGATGGGCCAAGCCACGGGCTACATCTTCAGCAATCTTGAAGCAGGACGTCCAGTGCAGAGGCTTCCCCTTTGATTTCGAGCCTGAGAAACCAGTGAAATGACATAAATCAGACATGGAATTCTACATACGAAGTTGTCTATTTCAATTAGATGACATTATAATTATATGAACCCAGTGTAATTCAATGATCTCCGTTAGTTTTACATGCAATCCTTATTGAAAGATTAACCCTTCAAAGAGTTGGTCTTGAAAGGCCTTACTGGCTTGGTCCTGACTAAAAATTTAATCCCCCTTAGCCAGTTAAGCTTGTGCCAGTGAAGACTTGCCTTGGAGAATCGGAGATGCTTAGTATAAACAACCATCTTGGGCCATTATAAACCTTTCTCTTCTCAGTTCATCACCTCAAATTATGTTTTGTGGTGATTTTCTGAAAACATATACCCATTGTAGTTTCATATCGGTGTTTCAAATATGTAGTCTGAAAGTCATGTTATGAGAAAAGGATGAATTATGACAACACCATATGGGGTTTCAACACATTGGCAACGGTTTGATTCCTGAGAATCAGTTATTCGTAGACTGCATGCAAGCTGGGGAAAATCCTGAGCTTTATTTGATTAACTTGTTAAAAACCAATTTTTTAATATTTGATGTAATTTTTTATTATTTAACTAAATTGTTTATATATGGAATTGACATTGATATCAGTGTCCACTAGTAAACAAACTAAGTTAATGGGACTGGAATTTCTCTGGTAGACTTCGAAGGGAAAAGAAAAGAAAATAAACAAGCGAATCCAAATGAAACCCAGAAAGAAAGCCATGGAGAACTCTTCAAATCCAAATGAAACCTAGAAAGAGAACCATAGAGATCGCCAAATGGTTAAGGGGAAGGAGTACAAAGAGGTCCCAAACCCAGCTCCTGAGGCCAAAGAACCTGGTAATACGTGTTATGTGTATTGTGATGTTGAGTTGGTATGATCTAGGAATTCTCAGAGCACAGTGGGAGACTGCTAAAGTACTTATTTTTATCAATAGGTTGGTCTATTCAATGCCGAGCTTGTATATTCAACACAATTGCAGCTTGTCAGCTTGTATATTCAACACAATTGCAGCAATAGTAAAAATCTCGGTTCTCATGGAGGAGAGCAATGTTCAAACCACATGGAAGACATGAGTGGCTATTAGGCCGAGAAACAAAAAACCATCTACCAAATAAAAAAAATATACTTCTATTCTACATCTTGAAGAGCAAGCATTTAGGAGGAATCATGCACATACCGTGGATGAGAGAAAAGAGGCTTCCATTGGGGTAGTTATCATAAACAAGAAGCCTCTCCTCCTTGGCCTGGAAATAAGCTCTGAGAGAAACTATGTTCTGGTGTCTAAGCTTGCCCACCATCTCCATATGCCTCTCAAATTCATCCCGACTCATCCTGTTAGAATTCTTCAATCTCTTCACTGTTACAGCCGTTTTGTTCTCCATCAGAGCCTTATAAGTAGTCCCCAGCGTGCCTCTCCCCATAATCTCAGCAGATGCTCGGAGCAGATCCTCCAAAGTGTACATCTGAGCTTCCCCACCGCAGAACATAAGAACCCCACTCCTCTGCTGCTCATACCGAAGGCTCTTAGCAGTTGTATTAACATAATACAGATCAGACCCAGTCTCCTCGATCGAAAGCTTCTCACCTGCAACTTTTTCAGCCTCATCTCCAGGCTTCTCCTCTCTGTACCTCTTGCTATAAAAGTTGACAATGAATAGCATGGCCATCAACCCAACAATGGATCCCGCAACAATTCCTGCTATCTTCCCCCGATTTAGCCCTTCATGCCTCTTAACAAATGGCCTAAAAGCTTGCTCCAATGGCAAGCCCTTAATAACAGGAGCTGGAGGAGAAGAGGTCACTTCTGGGTTAAGCACGCAGGGCCTGGGCAATGGGCTCCCACAGAGCCCAGGATTTCCTGAGAACGAAGAAGCATTGAACTTAGCCAGAGCTGTAGTAGCAGGTATTCTTCCATCGAGCTGGTTATTAGAAACATTGAATACTCTCATGTCAGACTGATTAAAACTAGGAACAAGACCCTCCAAACGATTGTTCTCCAACTGAAGAGCATACAATCTCTCAAGCCCAACGAAGGAATCAGGTATTTCACCAGTCAAGAAATTATCAGAGAGAACAACGATCTTCAGACGATGGAGACCAGGAAGAGACCTGGGAATCGTACCTGTGAACATGTTATGATCCAAAAACAAGTTTTTCAGATTGCTTAGGCCCGTTAAATCTGGAATGGGTCCTCTGAGCGAGTTCCCCTTGAGGCTGAGGACTCGCAGCTGGTCCAGTTTATTCAAGCTGTTCTCTGCAAAAGTACCGTTGAGATTCATATATTCCAATACCAGCTTGGTGACTCGACCCTCCGACGTGCACCCCATGACTCCATTCCATTTGCAATAACCTATGCCGGATCTCCACTTCGAGGCCAATCTGTGCCCGGGATCTGCAGATGCCTTGAATCTCAGAAGCGCAGCCGCGTCTCGCGCTATTTTAACATGAACAGCAGACATAAATACAGACTGCTGCAGTACAAACAGCGAAACCAAGAAGAGCTCTATCATTGTTTTTGGCTTGCAGAACTCCATGATTTCTCAAATGTAGGCTGGACTCGGAGATTTCAATACAAAATAGGCTCAAATGACTAGAGTGAGTTTCTAGTACAAAATGTTTAGAATCTGTATGCTGCAATGCTTAATAGTTTGCACAAATAGTCAGTTGGGCCAGTGGTAGATTGGTGGTACAAAATGTTTAGAATCTGTATGCTGCAATGCTTAATAGTTTGCACAAATAGTCAGTTGGGCCAGTGGTAGATTGGTGGAAGTTGATCACAACTAGCCTAGAATTTGTTCTCAGCTCATTTCCTTAGCAGTTTTATGTGAAAATCCTCAAAGCAACATGTTCTAAGAGATGAGATGCGATTTAGTAGTAGATTGGTGGTAGTTTTTCACAACTAGAGTAGACTTGAGTGTCAGCTCATATCTATATGAGCTTTACTTGAAAATTGCCAAAGTTACAGAATATGGTTCAGTAGTAAATTAGTGAAAGTTTATCACAACCAGGACAGATTACTCATTTCTGCATGAGCTCTATCTGAGAATCCCCAAAGACATGTCTGACAGCCAGAAATTGGGTCATTTCCATCAAACACAAAGCAATCTTCACCTTGAATGTGTTACCCTTAGACATTCCTCAAGGTACCTATCTCAAGATTACATTCAGAAAGTTCAACTCAGATTGAGATTTCAATATAAACAATGTTGCATTTGTATGATTCAGAAAGTTCAACTGAGATTGAAATTTCAGAACAAATTATACTGCATTTGTACCTCCAAACTAGCACAGATCCATCTTAAGTTTCTTAACTTCAAACTGTTATGGGAAACACCAAATTCAAAGTCAACTCAGATTCAAATTTTAATACAAACTATGATACATTTGTATCATTTCAGAAAGTTCAACTGAGATCGAAATTTCAGAACAAACTATACTACATTTGTACCTCAAAAACGAGCACAGATCCATCTTCACCTCAAACCATTATGGGCCAAGAAATATCAAAGCCCTAGCCGTACCAATCTCAACATTTTTACTGGGGTTCTCACAGCTAACCCGATATACTTTGGGGATTGGATTTTCACTGCTATGCATACCATCGTATAATCTAATGCATATTTATAACTCATTATCCCACACAAATCAGAAGACTAAAAGTATAATCTGGGATCGTATGACCTTGGCATTACACTCATCAAGGATTTGATCATGTGCTAAATTGCTGATTAAAACAACTGGGTATCCAGCACAAATTCAAAAAACTGGAAGTACAGTCTGGGATTATTTGACCTTAATACCTCTTGGCATTACACTCATCAGGGCTTTGATTTGGTACAACAAAGATGAAGGATTTGAAGAAAGATTTGCTGGGGCGCTAAATTGCTAATTATAACAGATGAGTATCCAACACAAATTCAGAAGACTAGATGCAGTTCCAGCCATAGAAAGGATAAACCCTGCAGACCCTTATCATCACAAGGTCTCATCTGGGACCAACCCAGAGATTCTTTTACAAATTTTTAAGCAATTTGGCAGCTCCCCTTTGTAGCTGTCAATCAGATGGGGGGACTGCACAGAGCACAGAACTCTGTATTACACCATACGGTGATGTCACGTGCGTACATTCCAGGGGAAGGGGAATCTGGAGACAAAAGTGAGCCAGGCTTTCACTAGAGAATTCGTACCTCCGAGGACGTAGAAACCAATGGGAAATTGATAGATACACATTGGGTATCTCCTCTTCAGACTTGGGTAGGTTTAGTGCTGGCCAAATGAACTCTCTCAGAGTAAGCTGGCAAGTCAGGTCATCCTCTGCTTTCTGCAGGTAACTGATCTGGCAACTTGTCATACTCATGAGTCGGAACAGAAAAGAGCCCAGGTGCCCATTGCAAATAATCCGGGCGCTAAAACCTGAGAGGGTGATCAGTACCATTCTAATCTTGGAGTACTATTCGCCAAATTAGTGGAGTTTGATGGCTGAATGATTGTGAAATCAACGGCTCGGACTAAGCGTTGAATGTTGTAGCTGCCCATGACAGTTTTGCCTCCCTAAATTCTTTCGAAGTAAACATCACATTTTCTAAATTTAAAAAATATTCTATACGATTTCAATTTGTTACCAACAATTCCTCCATATCGTACGTATAATGCTTCAAACTCTCTCGTTGGCACAACTAATAAACATATTCCATGTCACTTCCACAAAAATCTTTTAAGACACGGGAAGTAAATAAGAAAATGTATAAGCATTGACAAAACTATAATAAAAATAAATAAATTAAATCTGCTAAATCAAATATGAAAATTTAAAGTGGAAAGCAATATTATATTTAAGAGATCACAAGTTCAAAGGGTATGGGTATGGTATGTGGAGTAAAAATTTTATAACCTTAAAGTAATTTGAAGGAGCCACAAAATAGGTGTATTATTTAACATGCATACATTCCATAAAGAGGAGGACACTACGACATTGAGCAAAGAATTAATGGATAGCTATGTTTAACTAATGAATCATGTGAATAATTTCGCTTTTACTATTCAATCAAAATTACAAAATTAAAGTTTTATATTCATTTTTATAATCCATTTTTTAAGTCAAAATTTATAATTACAATCTAGCTACTTTTGCAATTCATAAAATTAGGATTTCACATTTATTTTTATAATCCATTTTCTAAGTCAAAATTTACAATTACAATCTAGCTACTTTTACAACTCCCATAAGTAAAAGTTGTGTCTATGAAGTGTTAAAAAATGTTAGCTTTTCATATGTTTTTATTTTTCTTTTTAATCTCTCCATTAAATGTGCAGGTTACAATTAATGGAAGTTTTGTCGACTCCAAACATTTTGATGATGCTTTGACAATCCTTGGTGACACTATTTTCTTTTCTTAATCTAAACTACTCAATACATTATTCCTCTTCAACACCCCCCTTAATGTGATTTTCAACCAAGACTACAGTCATATAAGAGGGTGACATTAAGTACAATTTCACATCATAACATTTAAAGGGAGGGTTAGTAGGTTGCAATCACTTTGCATGATTGTTTGCAGTTGTTTCTAGGGGTATCTTCTCCATTGGTAGTGATCCTTTAAATTTATGAGCTTTACCTTTTATTCCCTAAAGGGATAAGGGCTCTTGGACAAGAATACTTCAAATGGCATGTTAGTTGACAATTCAACAATGAACCATGAAAATTCATAGGTCATAGTCCAAAACCTAGGACCATCAATGATTGCCACACTATATCATGATAGGTCAAGGAAACCAACATTCATGTCAACCTTTACACATACTCTAAAAGAGGTAATAATGTGTTTTTCAACATAACTAGACTCAACTTCAAAAAATTAACCAAACTTATTGATCTCTTATAAAATAGTTGTGTTCCACTTTTAGATAGGGAAATTTGGTAGTAGCACCCAAATTGGAATTATGGAAATAGACATGTCAACTAAATTAAACTATGAAAATGGTGGTTTGAGAAAAAACTTTGCATTGCTCCCAAAACGATGACTAATAATCAATGAGCATTATTTTGCATTATTCAAAATAACATGAATAAATCTAGAGAATAATGGCTACCAATTTATCTCAATTCATAATAAATCATTGAAATTAACCATAATCAAATTAAATCATTATATTATAATTTTATCTAAAAATATTAAATTATCTTAATACTAATCATTATATTATAATTTTTTCTAAAAATATTAAATTATCTTAATACTTTATAGCAACTACATCTTTAAGATAACTTATAATTTCTCATTGTAAATCATTTAATTGAGAAATAAAGTTTTAAATATAAAACAGTAGTGAAAGAAAAAATAAGAATAATAATTTAATTTTTTTAATAAAATAAAAATATTAATTTGATTTTTTTAAAACTTCGTTATAAATTTTGTTTATAATAATCATTCATAATAATGTTGTTTTAGATTGTTAATATGTTTATAATAATTTAAGTAGCATGATTAAAGTGACTTTACAAATAATCTTGTGTCACGGAGAGGTAATTGTATATAAAATATATCAAAACAATTGAGTTATACGAAAAAGTAAGTGTGTTTTATGTCATTTATCAAAATTTTAAATGTTTTTTAAAGGTAAGGAAGTTGTAATTGTATATAAAATATATCAAAACAATTGAGTTATTGGAAAAAGTAAGTGTGTTTTATGTCATTTATCAAAATTTAAAATGTTTTTTAAACGTAAGGAAGTTGTCTCCATTAATTAGGGCCAAATCCAAATCCAAGTTTATAGAAACTTTCTTTGCAATTTTTTAATGAAGGTTTTTTTTAAGAATCCGTATATTAATTATTTGGTTTATTATATAGTTTATTATTTACATTTTAATTAAAGGAATTTTTCTACGGTGTTTGTGAGTAATTATATATTAGTGATTTTGTATATTTAAAATTATGATTATTCACAACAATATTGCAAATGTCAACTATGAGTTTAATGTTTAATGTTATTAGTAAAGGATTTTTAAAGATTTGTCTAAAAAAACCTATTATGAGATTATTGTTTATGTTACAAGTTTAAGATGGACATGGTATACGTACATGAACTATTGGAATACTAAGCAGAATGCCTTTTACAATAAAACATGCCTTGTACAATGAGTAAAAAATACCTACTAACTCTGTGCTCTCTTGGCTTTAAGATGGACATGCTATACTTACATGAACTATTGGAATACTAAGCAGTATGCCTTGTACAATGAAACATGTCTTGTATAATGAGCAAAAAAATACCTATTAACTTTGTGCTCTCTTGGGTCCACTCTAGAAGCATCAACAATTAAAGTGCAAAAGGGCACGCCTTGCACCATAAGTGAGGAACTCCCAACCAACATTTTGATCCTCTTAATGCACTCTAAGTAATCTTATCTTAGTGTTGTATAGGAACACACTATCAATAATTTAGTTGAGTTGTTAAAATTAGTATGGAATGACAACACGATTGGCCTCCTTTACCTTAAAAACACAATGAAAAGTTTCTCAAGTGTAATCATGTCATCTCTAGAGCTCATAATCTTTCCAAGTCTAAACAAGGTAAATATGAATGACAATACATTAATGAAGACCTTGCAAATGCAAGTAATTACTAAGTGTTGGATTACTGAGAGGGGGGGTGAATCAGTAATAGCGTAATTATAATCCTTTTTCTTCAAATAATCCAAGTGTTATATCAATGTAGAATTATTATCCAATAATGGGCAATAAGAAATGAACAATCACACAAATACATAGTACACCGGTGTTTTACATGGAAACCCAAATCGGGAGAAAACCACGGAATGTTTTTTCTTATATGTCTTGAAGAATTACATTCACTGGAAGCACCAACATCCTTTGTTTTCCAACTGCAACTGGAAGGAGGCTCTGTTATCGCACAGTTTGTAGTTAAGGTAATAGACGGATGGGAGAAGGGAAAACTAGCGAAACTGAGACTATCCCACCACTGTCACCTCAATGGGATATCTCTTTCTGTTTAGGGAGGTAAGGCCTAGGGGAGACATCCCTGGTGACCTGGGGTTTTGAGAAAGGAAAGGCTTAAAAGGCTAAGTGATAATTTCCCCCTCACAAGTCATCACCGATCAGAAAGTCTCGGCTAATCAACTAATAAAGATAAGTAATAACAAAAAAGGTGTACCTACCTGAGACAAAGCAACAAAGAAACTATGCATATGCAAGATCACTTGCTTGGTTAGTATTTCATATAATCATGGACTTCTGATATAAAGCAATTGATAAATAAAATCGATGAAGCAAGTCAACGATGTACAATAGCAACGATTATAATATATGTCACTTCAAAATAAATGCTAATGGCAATCAATGTAGCAATATCAATATCAAGAAAAAACGCCTTAGCTAATCATTCAATTGCTTTTAAAGATATAAATGCTACAATGTATAAAGATAACTCAAGTAGATAATGGCAGTAGTAGGGTTAGTAGATATTAATCTAAGTTATGGTTAGAAGATTTAGTATTTGTTCAAGGTATTGGATGTTTGTATGATCAAGATGCTCAACACAAGAAGTCTTAGATCAGTTCGTTATTAGGGAAAATGGAGTCAAATGGTTGCAAATGTTGAAGGGCCGAAATGATAATGAGATGGCCAAAGACAAGAGGGTTAAATTTTGAGGTGTTGCTAAATCAAGGCCTCAACAATGAAACGCTAGGGGAGAAAGGCTCACTAAGGTGTAGAAACCCTAGGCCTTAGTGCTTTCTCCTCCTTCTTTGGCTCAATGGCAAGATGAAAATCGGCTAGCTTGAGTAATAATTGTAGGGCTGAAGACAAGAGAGTTTGAAGATGAAGTGTCGCTTAGGCAAGGCTTCATCTATTAAAACCTAGGGGAAAACGACTCACCAAGGTGTATAAACCCTAGGCCTTGATGTATTTTCCTCCTTCCTAGCTCAATAACAAGTAAAAAATGGCTAGCCTAGAAGAATATGGATAGAGTGTTGCTATGGCAAGGCTCTATCTTACTTCAATAAATCAAATGGCTCTTAATCTTAGTAGGGACATGAGACAAGGACCTTAGCATGTGCTTCTCACCTACGGTTTTAATTCAACAAATTATAATAACAAAGCAAGTAAATAGTACCATAACCATTCAATCAAGAAGTGTTGCAAAAATTTACTTACATTAACCAAGAATTCCAATAGCCAAACCCTAGTTGTAAACCTTCCACCAAGAAGAAATGCCAAAAATTCCAAGAAAAGTCTCCTTCAACAAGTGCGCCTCAAAATTTTATCCAAAACCCTAGAAGAGGGCTCAAATTTTAGAGCTCACTAATGTGTGAGTGAAAAATGATGAAAAAATGAAGGTAAAAATCCTTCATTTATACAGTACCATGACCTAAATTTACATTTTAGGTCATGAAAAAGGCCGACAAGGCCAAAACACTAAATCATATTGTTTTTACATTAAAATGTCAAATTAAAACCCTAATCAAGCTGAAAAAAGACGTCAAGCCCCTCTAAGGGAGACGTTAGCCCCTTCTAGGGAAAATGGAGCATCCTGGAGCAAAACGTTAGCCCTTCTTGGGCTTCTCCAACCAGTGGTGACAACGTTACCCACAAATACTTTTACAGAAATGATAAGGTTGCCTCGTGATGAGACCCCCTTTCCCTTGGCCATGCAACTAAGAGCCACTGCCCTGGAGTGGTAACCAGTTGGTGGCAATGTCATATTGCTAGCTACCCATGGACCTAATATGCTGGCTCATGATGAGAACCCCTATCCTTTGGTTAGGTCTTGTTTTACTACTTTTCCGGGTCCCTCTTGTTTATTGATGAGAAGCCTTTTATTGCTTTATAGGGGATCCCTGGCCGAAGCATCTCAAGGTTTTATTCTTAGGATTTTATTTTTTACCAGCTTGCTTTTACCTTTTGGGCCTTTAGCCCCTTCTTCCCACGAGATAAGGTGTAGTCCTGAAAACAGGTAAACCTAGTGCCCGGACAAGTGGAATAGGATAAGTGAGCGGGAAGCAAGATGAAAAAGGTGGTGTTGTGAAGGGAGTTGACGATGGCTTTTCAGAAATCCCCCCCAGTGGCTGGTGCAAACCTATCGGCCCTCGGGCCGAGATCCACTCACAGGATCGTTTTATACGCCCTTGAGCAAGATCGGCTCTTTTGATTCTCACTGGAATCTGCAAATTTATCGATTCACAGGTCCTTTTAGGAAACTCACGATCTCGCGAGTTCACGAGTCGTGACTCCCGACTCTTCCTTCTCAAATCCGTGATACCCGAGATCGTGAAATGATTATGGCTCCTTCTCCGTCAGCACCTTCCCCACGCGATCACCAGCTAGGCTAAGCGCTAGCACCTCTTGCCTTTCGTGCCTTCGTGAATTCAAAGGTCCAAACCTGGCAAATTCAAAGGTCCAAACCTGGCACCTTTCTTTCCCAAACCCCCGAGAGGCAATATTTGACTTTTCTCCTCTCGTTCTCGCTACTCGCGACTTCGCGAGTTGAAGGCTCGAGCTTCCGTTCCTTTATCTCTTGAGTCCCCGAGATGCGAGAGGTCAACGAGGTGTTGACTACTCCCTTTAGGTGACGTGTGTATGTTAGTTAAATTTTTGGGCCCACTGTGCATTTCTACCACGTGTCTCTTAGGTGCAACCCCGACACTTCGCGGCTTCGCTTCTCGCAACTTCGAACACCCAAATTTTGGGCTGTCACCCGACGAACCCCCGAGTTTGCGAGATCCTTTGATCTCCGCCACCTGTCCTCCTTCGATGGACAGCTTAGATTACTTCACGACTTCATTTCTTGTGACTTCGGGACTTTCGGGACGAAAGTCTCGACCTCTTATCCTCTGATATGCCGAAACGGCGAAATTTCGACATGTCTTCTTTGTGGGTCCCACACAGAACTTCTCGCCTTTTTCGGAGTTTCAGAACTCGCGACTTCGCGAGTCCGAATGCTAAGCCTTCATCTCCTCAACTCACGAAACCCCGAAATGGTCAATGAGACTCTAACCTCTCGGTGCATATGCCACCTGTCCACTTTCAGATGGACGGTCCTGATTCACTTCGTTGCTTCGCCACTCGCAAAGTTGAATACCTCCCTTTCTGACCTCCGATGTTTGAGTCTCCGATACGAGTGATCTCGTGACACGTGTCCTTCTTTCGGTGAACAATTCAGATTCCTTCACTATCTCGGGACTTCGCACCTTGCGACCTCGCAATTTTTGATGCGAAGACTTCGACCTTTCAACTCGCGAATCCCCAAGACCCAATTCCGTGAGTGACCCAACGGTTGATTTCTCCCGAGCTTTACGCTCGACAAATGCTTCCGTAACCTTCTCACTCCTCTGCGAGATCTGACGATTTCCGAGACTTCGCGAATCCTCCACGGAGGATTTTGACCGTCAAATGCCTCCTGAATGTTTTCTGCGAAATGGGCAAGTATGCCTTCAAGAAATCGGTCCACCAGCAAGCCAACGTTACTGTGCCTTCTTCCAACATTTTAAATCACAAATTCCTTTGAGCTTCCTCCACGACTCGAGTCTTCAAGAAGACTCCTGCACACACTCCTTGCGGCAATTCTTGAATATTTTCAAGTATTTGAAATTTTTAGACTCTGCGCACTCACTTTGCAACAACAGTCCTTCACTCCTTCCCTCAAGTTGCAAACCCTGAGAATCTACTCAACCTACGCACACCCTGCATGGATCCTGTGCTTGACTTGCACTTCTGCGAGAATGAGAACAATGTTATCTCTTCTGAGCTTTCAGAGATGAACTCCAACTACTGTCAATGCACACCTTGTGGACGATTTCACTGCACTCCTTGCAGGAATACTCTTGCTCAGACAGAGGAAAAATTGAAACTCATTCCTTACTCTCTCTCAGACTTCAAACACAAAGCATGAAATCATATACACAACATATAAAGCAAATGTATAACAGAAAGTAAACATCCATGAGCATAACATTCACTATGCATACATAGAGAACAAATATGACACCATGAATTTGAATCAAAGCTCTTTCTATTTATCCAAATCTCTGTACATGGGTGTTTTCAACTACAACTCTCTGCTCTCTTCTCTATGCTCTATGCTCATAATGCTGCTAATTGTTACAATAATACAAGGGAGGGTGTCTATATCCGTTTTCCCTCCGGCTCCTAAAACTATCAAATCCTATATTTTTAAAGCTATATACTTACATTAACTAACAAAAATGCATTCACCTAATACAGACGAGAGCGGGACACTCAAGGTCTGTTTACAAATCAGGAAGTATGCCTCTTCTTAAATATTACATTTAAGTTTGGTGCATCCAACTTCAAAAGATTTCAAACAATTTATCACATGCCAAAATGCGTTGGCGTTGCCCCATGCTTGCTTGACGTTGGTGATGCTCCTGCATCATACTCCCTTGCTTGAAAATTTTCATGGGCTCCTGTCCATGAGCTCTCACACGATCTGTCCATGCTTTTGAATCTTTGCTTCATTCTCCCAGCTGGCATCTTCAACTGGATGTCCCTTTCACTTGACCAAGTATTCAAAGTATTCCTTTCTCCTGGTCCTCTTGCTAACTCTTTTGTCTAGTATGCTTTCCATCTATGGCTTCTCTGCAACTGGCATCTGTTTAGCCCACTGAACCTCTGGTTGTTCACTACCTGCTTCTGCTTCCTCAGCTTTGTACGGGTACAAATATGAGACATTGAATATCGGAGAAATTCCGATCCCATCGGGTAATTCAATCTCATAAGCATTTGCCCCAAATTTTTTCAAGACCTTACATGGTCCGATCTTCTTCATCTTTAGTGTGTTATATGTCCCCTTTGGGAACCTTTCCTTTCTTATATGTGCCAGAATCAAATCACCAACCTCAAATTGAAGTTGTCTCCTATGTTGATCTGCTCTGCGCTTATACTCTTGGCCCTACTTTTTCAATCGCTCCTTCACCTAGATGTGAAGTTCCTTCATCACTTCTGCGAAATTCTTTGCACTAGCACTCCTAGTTGCATTCTGTTATGAATCCCTCAATTCTGAAACTCCTCTTAGCTGCATCCCATAAAAAATCTGGAATGGACTCTGCCCTGTGCTTTTATTGATTGAATCATTATAAGCAAATTCCGCCTGTGGCAGAATATTATCCCACTGACTGTGGTGTTCTGTCACCAAGCTCCTCAACAAGTCTCCCAAACTTTGGTTCACAACGTCTGTCTGTCCATCCGTATGAGGATGATAAGCTGAACTGAACGACAAGTTCATTTCTAGATTTTTCTATAAGGTTCTCCAGAAGTGTCCCATGAACTTGGTGTCTTGATCCAAAACTATACTCCTTGGTGATCCGTGAAGTCGAATGACTTCTTTGAAAAATAGATTCGCAATGTGAGTTGCGTCACTGGTTTTCTGGCATGGTATGAAATGTGCCATTTTGGAAAATCTATCCACTACCACAAAGATTAAGTCAAACCCTCTTTGTGTTCTTGGCAACCATAATATGAAGTCCATGCTGACTGCATCCCACGGCTTGTCAGGTATGGGTAGCAGTTGATAAAAGCCTGCATTCTGCCTCTTCCCTTTTGAATACTGACAAATTCTGCATCTGTCTACGAATCTTTTGACGTTTGTTCTCATTCTTGGCCAATAATATGACTCATTTATCTTTGAGAACGTCTTGTCATGACTGAAATGCCCAACCAATCCTCCACTGTGTTTCTCCTTCAACAAATTCTCCCTCATGGAGCATTTTGGAATACAAAGATGATTACCCTTGAATAGCAATCCATCTTGGATCATGTACTCTGTCCATTGGCATCAGTCCCTGAGAATTGGATTCTCAGCTGCTTCATACACCTCCTTAAAATCTAGATCATCGTTGTACATGTCCCTAAGATCATCAAAACCCAGTGTTTTGACTTTGAACTCCTGCAACAGCAAACATTTCCTGCTCAAAGCATCAACAACTTTGTTAGCAGTTCCAGAAATATGCTTAATTACAAAAGTAAAGTTCTACATGTATTCAACCCATTTTACATGTCTTTGATTCAACTTCTCCTGTTGAGTCACAAATTGCAAAGCATGATTGTCACTGTATAAGACAAACTCCTTAGGAATTAAGTAATGTCTCCACTTCTTCAATGCCTGGATAATGGCATAGAACTCCTTGTCATACATGGAGTATTTCACTTTCGCTTCATTCAGATTCTCGCTGAAGTGTGCTATTGGCCTGTCTTCTTGGATCAATATTGCTCCTATTGCAAATCCACTTGCATCACATTTTACCTGAAATGTCTTTTTGAAATCCGACAACACCAAAATTGGTTGTTCCGTGATTTTCTTCTTCAACAAATTGAAGCTTTTATCAGCCTCTTCTGTCCAGTGAAAAGACTTGTGTCTCTTTTTCACTGTGTCCATCATCGGTGCACTAATTCCACTGAAATTCCTGATGAACTTCTGGTAGAAACTAGCCAATCCATGAAAACTTCTCACCTCAAATATACTCTTCGGTGATGGCCAATTCTTAATCACCTCCACCTTATCTGGATCCATCCTCAACTTATCTGCAGAAATAACAAACCCCAAATAAATGAGCTCTGTCTTCATGAATGAGGTTTTCTTCATGTTTATCAACAACTTCTCTTGCTGTAATCTCTTCATCACTGTAGCGAAATGTTTCAGATGCTCTGCCTCTGTTTTACTGAAAATCAGTATGTCATCAAGATACACAATGAAAAAATTTTCAATGAACTCCTTCATGACTTCGTTCATCAACCTCATGAAAGTACTCGGCGTGTTTGTTAGACCAAACGACATAACAAGCCATTCATACAACCCTTCATTAGTCTTGAAGGTTGTCTTCCATTCATCACCTTCTCTCATACGAATTTGATGATATCCACTTTTCAAATCAATCTTTGAAAAATTTTTGGCTCCACTTAAGCAATCCATCAAATCATCCATCCTTGGCATGGAAATATGTACCTGATGGTTATCTTATTGATCGCTCTTGAGTCAGTACACATCCTCCAGCCTCTGTCTTTCTTCGGACTGAGCACTGTCGGAACAACACATGGACTCAAACTTTCTCTCACCAACCCCTTGTCCATTAAGTCCTGGACCTGTCTTTTTACTTCTTCATTCTTCTGCGGTATCAATCTGTATGCTGCTTTGTTTGGTAAACTAGATCCAGGTATGAGATCAATATGATGGCTCACACTTCTGATCGGTGGCAACAAAGGAGGTAGTTCGTCCACTACTATGTCAGCAAACTCTTCCAACAGTTTATGAACCTCTTCCGGTAAATCATCTACCCTTGTACTGGTTAAAATAATTTTAGGTTTTCTGACCACAATGAATTGCGGTTCCTCCTTCTTCTTAACCTCTGTAAGAAGTTCCTTCCCACTCATGAGAAGTACAATGTTGCTTACTTTAGGTTTCACCTCCTTATCTTTAATCGACAACAACATGTGAGTTCTCCCATTCTTCTCTAGGGTGTATGTATTCTTCCTCCCATCATGAATCACATTTTTGTCATATTGCCATGGTCTACCCAGCAATAGATGACAAACATCCATGGGAATGACATCACAAAGTATTTCATCTTTATACCCTCCTATTTTAAATTCAACTAAACATTGTTTAGTGACATTTACCTGATGTCCTTTTTGTAGCCACGAGACTCTGTATGGGCTTGGATGTTCAATAGTCTCCAGCTCCAACTTTTCTACCATCTCTGTAGAAACAAGATTATCTGTGCTACCACTGTCCACAATGACCTTGCATACCCTGTCCTTGGTTTTGCAAGAAGTCCGAAAAAGACTGTTTCTTTGCACTGGATTCTCCACCTCCTTCTCTGGCGTTAAGAGAACCTTTCACATCATCAATGATCTTCCACCTTCAGCATCCTCTGTCTCAAAATTTCGCCTCTGTGCTTCGGCGATGTGAGTTTCACCACCTTATTTCTTTTTATCTAGACACTCATAAGACTTGTGTCCATTCTTTCCACATGTGAAGCATTTCACTACTCCACCTCTTCCTCTTCCTCTACCTCTGGTACGAGGAAAAATGTTTGCATCAATATACTGACCTTTCTGTTCGGTATGCTGCCCTCTCTGTGAACTTCCACCTCTCTCAGTTTGAGTCTGAGGTTTCTTCCAATCCTCTTTTGGTTTCTGATTTCTATCCTGGGCAACTGATTTGCCTCTGGGCTAACTTCTGCCTCGGCCTCTTTGACCTTGTTTTTGGCTCAGCTTCTCTTCAGCTTTTAGAGCCATCTGATAAGCATCTTCCACCATTCAGATGGTCATCATGCTCATCTCGTCCTAAATGTCGTATCTCAGACCATTCATGTATCTGACAACTTTCTCATCATCACTTTCGTGATGACCTGCCCTGATGTTCATCTTGTAGAATTCTTCAGTGTACTCCTTCACTGTCATCAACTTCTGTCTCAAATTTTGCATTCTCTGAAACAGAGTAATCTGGTAATCCCTAGGAATGAATTTTGCCTTCATCTTCACGATCATCCTATCCCAACTCTTGATCTTTTGCTTGCCTTTGCAGCGTTTGTCAGCTTGTAGTTCATCCCACCACAATGTTGCATGTCCTTTTAGTCTTGTGACAACATGTTTGACCTTTTTTTCTTCCTCGACATCTTCATAGTCAAAATGTCTGTCCAGATCTTTAATCCAGTTTAGAAGCTCTTCAACATCCATGTTTCCTTCATATACTGGAATGTCCATTTTTTTTTTAGCACCCATTCTTGCAACAGCCCTAATCAGACGTTCGTTTGCTGCATCTTCTTCTATGACCTCTTCTCCTTCATGCTCGACCTCATTTCCCCTTTTGGAATCACTAATATCCCCAACATCAGTTGTGCGCCTTTGTGTTGTCTCCATGTCCTCAAGTCTGGCACATAGGTCATGCATCTCTCTCTCCATGGATGGATTGGACATCTGCCTACCCTTCTTCTCGGCATTTCCCTATCCTTTGGTAGATCAGGTGTTTTCCTGTCCCTTCTTATCGGGGGCATGGTGAATCTTTCTTTTCCCTGCTATAGAAAGAAAAGAAACCTTTTTGTGCTCTGATACCAAATGGTGTAGACCTATCGACCCTCGGGCTGAGATCCGCTCACAGGATCGTTTTATATGCCCTTGAGCCGGATCGACTCCTTTGATTCTCACTGGAATCTACAAATTTATCGATTCACATGTCCTTTTAGGAAACTCGCAATCTCGCGAGTTCGCGAGTCGTGACTCCCGACTCTTCCTTCTCAAATCCACGATACCTGAGATCGCGAAATGATTATGGCTCCTTCTCCATCAGCACCTTCCCCGCGTGACTTCCAGCTAGGCTAAGAGCTAGCACCTCTCGCCTTTCGCGCCTTCGCGAATTCAAAGGTACAAACCTGGCACCTTTCTTTCCCGAACCCCCGAGAGGCGATATTTGACTTTTCTCCTCTCGTTCTCACTACTTGCGACTTCACGAGTTGAAGGCTCGAGCTTCCATTCCTTTATCTCCCGAGTCCCCGAGATACGAGAGGTCAACGGGGTGTTGACTACTCCCTTTAGTTGACGTGTGTCCGTTGGTTAAATTTCTGGGCCCACTGTGCAGTTCTGCCATGTGTCTCTTAGGTGCAACCCTGGCACTTCACGGCTTCGCTTCTCGCAACTTCAAACACCCAAATTTTGGGCTCTCACCCGGCGAACCCCCTTGTTTGTGAGATCCTCTGATCTCCGCCACCTATCCTCCTCCGATGGACGTCTTATATTGCTTCGCGACTTCGAGACTTTCTGGATGAAAGTCTCGACCTCTTATCCTCCTATATGTCGAAACGGTGAAATTTCGACATGTCTTCTTTGTGGGTCCCACACAGAACTTCCCGCCTTTTTCAGAGTTTCAGACCTCGCGACTTCGCGAGTCCGAATGCCAAGCCTTCAGTTCCTCAACTCACGAAACCCCAAAATGGTCAATGAGACTCTGACCTCTCAGTGCATATGCCACCTATCCACTTTCAGATGGACGGTCTTGATTCACTTCACTGCTTCGCCACTCGTGAAGTTGAATACCTCCCTTTTTGACCTCCGATGTCCAAGTCCCCGATATGGGTGATCTCGCGACACGTGTCCTTATTCCAGTGAATGGCTCAGATTCCTTCGCTATCTCGGGACTTCACACCTTGCGACCTTGCAAGTTTTGATGCGAAGACTTCAACCTTTCAACTCGCGAATCCCCGAGACCCGATTCCGCGAGTGACCCAACGACCGATTTGTCCCAAGCTTTACACTCGACAAATGCTTCCATAACCTTCTCGCTCCTCTGCGAGATCTGATGGTTTCTGAGACTTTGTGAATCCTCCACGGAGGATTCTGACCGTCAAATGCCTCCTGAATGTTTTCTGCGAAATGGGCAAGTATGCCTTCATGAAATCGGTCCACCAGCAAGCCAACGTTACTGTGCCTTCTTCCAACATTTTAAAGCACAAATTCCTTTGAGCTTCCTCCACGACTCGAGTCTTCAAGAAGACTCCTACACGCACTCCTTGCGGCAATTCTTGAATATTTTCAAGTATTTGAAATTTGTAGACTCTGTGCACTCACTTTGCAGCAGCAGTCCTTCACTCCTTCCCTCAGGTTGCAAACCCTGAGAATCTACTCGGCCTACGCACACCTTGCATAGCTCCTGTGCTTGACTTGCACTTCTACGAGAATGAGAAAAGTGTTATCTCTTCTGAGCTTTCAGAGACGAACTCTGACTACTGTCAATGCACACCTTGCGGATGATTTCACTGCACTCCTTGTAGGAATACTCTTGCTCAGACAGAGAAACAATTGAAACTCATTCCTTACTCTCTCTCAGACTTCAAACACAAAGCATGAAATCATATACACAGCATATAAAGAAAATGTATAATAGAAAGTAAACATCCATGAGCATAAAATTCACTATGCATACACAGAGAACAAATACAACACCATGAATTTGAATCGAAGCTCTTTCTATTTATTCAAATCTCTGTACATGGGTGTTTTCAACTACAACTCTCTACTCTCTTCTCTATGCTCTATGCTCATAATGATGCTAATTGTTACAATAATACAAGGGAGGGTGTCTATATCTGATTTCCCTCCGGCTCCTAAAACTGTCAAATCCAGAATTTTTAAAGCTATCTACTTACATTAACTAACATAAATTCCTTCACCTAATACAGACGAGAGTGGGATGCTCAAGGTCTATTTACAAATCAGGAAGTACACCTCTCCTTAACTATTACATTTAAGTTCGGTGCATCCAACTTCAAAAGATTTCAAACAATTTATCACATGCCAAAATGCGTTGGCGTTGCCCCACGCACACTTGACATTGGCAATGCTCCTGGATCAGTGGAAAACCAAAACCTACAGACACAGGCTTACTAGAGCATCCTGTCAATCCCCTAAGACATGGTTAAGTGGGCAAGCTTAAGATCAAAACAGTCGTTAGAAACAAAAGGAATCGGATGCACATATTCAAGGGTTTTGATGATCAAAGTGACACATACCATGATACCTGGACTAATTACCTCATGGAGCAAGAACCATCTCTGACACAGGACCAAGCTGATGGTGATGGATGTTGCTACTGCTGACAAGATAAAGATGTTGGAAGAAAGAAAAGGTGGGCCCTCCAGGGCCATTCTAAAGTCAATCCTGCTCTCGGTACTCCATGTCTACGACCTGTGGGCCTCGAGACATGATCTCCTAGTTATCTCTTAAAGTGGGGGATAACATCTGGCTCCAACTCAGGGATATGTGGTCATCGTAGAGCGCATGAGAACCTCAACATCTATGGCGTAACCTGCTGACCTGCTGGATCTCAATAGAGACATCAGTACCAAATTGGGGTGGTAATTCCACCCCAACATATATATATATATACACACACACACTAAAATAAAACAATCAATAATGTAAATGTGAAAGTAAACTACTTACCTGTTGGATGGATGTTGAGTGTAGTCAAACAACCAGTGAAGCCAATCCAGCAACGTCCCATGATACCTGCCTTTGTTCTTCATCATAAACCAAAATAGTGATAAGTTAAGCACAAAAATGTCATGGGTTAGAATATATATTATATCATTGGAGATCACAAAGTCTAACTCATGGAGGTGGGTGGGAGGGATAAAACCATGCCAAGTCAAACTGAAAGAAAAGTACTCAATCCACTTCATGAAAGGGTCATGAAAAGTCCAAGGTTCAGAGAACTAACTCAAAAGGTCCGCAAAATGGCTACCTAGGACATCCTCACGCTCTAAATTCAAGAAAGGGATCGCCAAAGATCTAGCAGACGACTCGCAAACTATCAAGGGAAAGTTGAAAAATCGAGAAAACATACTCAAACTTGTAGTATCCAACCAAACCTTGGACTCTAGGGTTTTCCCTAGAGGAAACTCAACATTAAAAAAATAACTCCCAACCACACCTCTAGAGACACAACAAGGTAGGGTAATCGGAGGTGGCCTGGGAAAATCGTCACAAGGATCCTTCATCAAGCAAATAAGGTCCTTACTCCTATCAATATCTGAGCACAATAGTAGTTGATGATAATCTTCATGGAAAGAGTCCAAGTTCTCAGAGGAGTGTTCATCAACACCCTCAAGGTATGATTGAAAACTATCAGACACGCAAGGTATTAGGTCTTCCTTGGGTGTTTGAAAAGTATGGGTAAAAACCTCATCTCCTTGTTGCTACTGGTCAAGAATAACATGCTATGATAATCGCAAAGGCAACACTTGGAGATGACTCTCTATGTCATAGATGGGATCCATATCATAATGAACTGTGTCCCACCTATGTCTCCCAACATGTATGAACTCATCAATGTTATGAGCTATGTCATTATCGATATCATAAAATGCAAGATTTGAAGCATTCTTTCTTATCTCCTCCTCATCTTCCCTATCACAAAGTAGAGCATCATCAAAAACTGGGGGAGGAGGGAAACTTATTGTTTCCTCTTGCGTAGGAGCTTCGAGGAATTCAGTGTTTTTAGCATGTGTTAGGGTCTCATCCTCAGGAACTACCCCTTCATCTTCAATTGTGCAACAAGGAAGGTATACTTCTTTCGGGGATTCCATTTCTGCTTCATTTTCTGAATCATGGGACAAGGTATTATCGAAATCTTGAAATGGAAAGCAACTAACCTCATCGTCCTTTTGTTGTGGAGGAGAAAAGGGCTCTTGGATGGCCTCATCAGAGGGAGGAGCACAAGTTGGTACTTCATCATCTTGCATAGGTTCTTTCTCCTTAATCACATCTTCATTCTGTTGGTCAAAAACTTGTTCCCTTCTTTCTTGGGGATCATCAGTAAAGGTTTCAAAGGAAACTAGTTTTATCAAGCTGAGGTTGTTCACAATATGGTTATTTCTTTTGGACAAGGATATATTTACCTCGATTCAAATGGCCATGTTGTGAGCTTCTGTAAGTGTTTTTGGACCCTTTTTATTTAGGAGGAAGCTTAAATGCCCTAGAAGTCCATTGGTATAGAGATACACGAGGTACTTTCCTTTAGGACGATGGCTTTCAGGAATCTGGTATAGTAACCTCTGAAACCCAACCCCAAAAACTCTAATGGTCTCATCCTCTGTTTGTTTTATGCATTCAAGTCCTTTTAGTAATGATTGGATATCTTCCAATTTCAAAACCCACCCCATAAGAAAGATTTCTTCAAACTAGTCCATATATGTGATGCTAGCAGCTGGAAGATTATCATACCATCTTCTAGCCTCTCCATGCAGAGTGGTAGAGAAGAGTTTCATTACTGTAAATTCTAACCTTGTACAATATCTACTGCAAACTGATATTCAGAAAAGAACAGAAAAAGATACAATGGCAAATACAAACATTACACAGAGATTTTTCACCTGGAAACCCAAACCGGGAAAACCAACATATATTATATTGATACACATTGTGTTACATTGT